>JAQJVL010001264.1:0-170000 GCA_035578905.1 Stictocephala bisonia | reverse complement strand
TCAGGATATATTTTTGTAATTTAAAGTTTTATATTTTTAGGTCATTTTATAGGATTTAAAATATAGTAGCAACATTTATTTTCCTATTTGCTTTGTATTAAAAGACTGCAGGTATGTGAGTATTGGATAAGAATTTAGAATTGAGTTAGTTGTAATGGGTTTGACTTAGGCTATCTACACTTTTTCTTAATGAATATGGACATTCAGGATTGTACACCCAGAACCATAAAATAATTACCAAATGTATTAACGGGACATTAGACATTTTGGAAACCAAACGTAAAGCCATGCATTTTGTATTATGCTTTTTTGCTTATGCATTTGCATATTGCATATGCATAGGGAAGGCACTAAAACAGAACTCTATGTATAAATAAAAATAGTAAATAACACATAAGAGAGGGCAGTTAGTGATCAGAACTGAGAGGTGAAAGTTTATCAGGGAAAAATAAATGTATTTACAATAAAAAATAATGCGTTAGTTATTTTGAGAAATTCTTCTCCATAGGTAATTTTAACTCTAAACTTTAACCTAGGTACAAATCAGCTCGAAACTGAGGCCTGGATTAGTAATAGCAGACGTATTATTACTGTAGCTTGCAGATCTATTACAGTCTCTATTATTCATGCAGTCTCTATTATCCAGCTCTATTACAGACGAAGATTTTTTTGTCACAAAACTCAAACATGTTGTTTTTGAACCTGTTAAAATATTACCAACTTTTTCCGTTTCATTTTGCTTATAAACGCGTTGTCAATAACCTATTTTTTAACAAATCCACCTGAAGTATATTTTTATCTATCTGGAATATTTTAATATTACTTGTTGTGTTGTTTTTATACCGAGTACTAAATGAAGGACGTATAAGACTAAAGTAATATAATGCAACAATATTGGAAACGTATTTGACAGTAATTGTTTGGAAACATGAAACTCAAAGTGACGACCTTCAGACATGCAAGAGGCATACAAAGGAGGTTAGGTAATTATGATTGTATCGGTTTACAAATTATCTTTTCCTCGTTGACGATGAGTGAACAATTGTTGTAAACAACTAAATATGAAAATGGTTTCTTTAACAGCATATTACTTATTTGTAAAAATACACTACAAGTGGTGACGTTGTGCATTGTATAAATAGTTTTTATTATCAATAGTGTCAAAACATAAATAAAACATAATATATGCAATGTGATATTATATGTGTTCTGTGTGAAAATAATATATGTTCTTACATATACATGGTGCCCCTTGTAAGTAAATACCTTTATCATGTATATTATGATTTTAAATATACGTCATATACTTACGGCATTTATGCAATTTACCTTAAGAAGCAAAATGGTATTATATTCTTATAATATATTCAGACATTTATTACTATTGTTGTGATAAAATCTTTTTTTGATAATTTTGTTAAAATGTACTTCACATCTTTAATTCACTGTTGTCATCGAATTGTTTTTCATTGGCTGTTTAAATATTTAGGTTTCTTCGATGCTTTCGTATAGCTTATTGTTCTTGTCTTGTTAAAATATTTACTATTACAGTACAAAGCTCGTAGCCGAGTAAATTGTACTAAAACAATGTAACTTAAACCTCGTTTAATTAGTCCACCGCATCCAAGGTTTAGCATGTCGAGTCAAAGGTTTATTTATTAAAGGAGGTTTAAATTAGTGTGGTAGTTATATGAATTGTATGAATACGGTTTACTCAAAATCTTTCACTTACGAAGTATAACGTTGATTTGTTTCTCTTGACAGCATATTACGTGTTGGTAGAAATACGCACACATTTACTGCAGTATAAGTAAAAAACTTACAAATATTATGGTGATAGATCCGGATTAACTTCCTCATGAAGGTTCACAAAGGTAAATGTTGTAAACATTTACCTTTGTAAAGTAAACACGCCTTGGAAGATTGGCGTGTTTACTTTTTCTTCAACTGAAAAATCTTTGTTCAGAGAATATTTAAGGAGAGGCCAATCCTATTTCTTTACTCCACCCATTCCCCATAAAATATTGATCTGTGCAAAGGACGTATTCAGACAGAGTAAGGGGCCTAACCATTACATTAGAAGGTGAATATTACTTATAAATCTTACAGTCTAGGCCGGATTCACAACAGGCTCAAAGTCTTGACACCCTAGACCACTCAACCACCGGCTCACCCAAATATGTACATTAACTATATCAGTTATTAATAAATTGGTGACTCATAAACAAATACTCTTCTAAGCAATGAGAAATTACATGAATATTGGAACCTAGCACAGCTAGTTAGAAGACCAGAGCCTGAAATAACTACTGACACTAGTGAAAGTACAACACATATTTTATTTTACAGCAAAGATGATCAGGAAATTCTCAACCAAAATACTATATTAACCTTATTTTAACTTTTAGCAGAATTCCTGTGTGGCTCTACAATCAGAATTCTTGTTTCTCGGGGTGTTCACGTCGTGGGATGCGGGGGTTAATTGTTAGAGAGGATTTTAAAATCCTAACTTTGACCCCTGATAAAAGCATTTTTTATTTCATTGCCTCACCAAACTGCTGCTGACTTCTGCAAAATCAGCACTTATCGGCCTAGTATTTTTTTTTAAAGTTTCATTTTCTATCTTTTGCATGTGCCGGTTCTGAAACTTTTGTATATGTGGATATATAAATCTACGAAAACAAATGATGAAGTAAAATAAAACAGTTCAGTTTAATTTAAATATTCTTAAATCTCAGTGATCAAAGTTTGATTTAGTGCTGAGAACACTTCCCACGTGAAGTCAATCAACAGACACGCTCAGCTTTGTGAGTGGCACATTCTTATCATGTGCTCTAATCCCTTCGTAGCTTGCGTGCTAAACATAAATGCCACGTGCTGTTATTTGCTTTTTTCAATTATATAAGCTGTGTTTTTGTAATTCATATTTCTCACTGCATATTTAAATTGCCATAGAAGTTTGGACCGTTGTACCTCAACAATGTTTGAATATCACGTTAAAAATGCCAATGGCGTTTATAAAAAAAGCATGTTAAAACCTGTACTAATTGCCTCCATGCCAGAGTCAAGAACTCTCCAACGCTGTAAAATTCAGGGGACACCAAATAGGCCTTGGACTTTCTGCCAAATGATTTTATGTCTCTTCCATTTATTATTGAAAGAAGTAGTGCGTTGTATAGCCTAGAACCATTAAATAACACGTGTTTTTTAAAAAATTAAGTTTTATGACAATGAGTTTTCAGGTTATGACGAAGATAGTATTTATGTTCCGGTTTATCAGCTCTAAAAATATGGATGTTTAGATGAAAATGTAATAGGACTTGATGTATGTAGATGCATGGGAAGGTAATTACAATATTTTGCTTAAATAATTGCTTACAAGAAAATATACTAGGTTTTTTACAGTCAATTCTAAGTGCTATTTTCTGAAGTATAAATAAGATGGATGTTCTTCTACCTTCATGGCCCCAAATTTCAACCCCATAATAAAAACCCCATAAGAGATAAAAGGATAAACCAAACCATAATAGGCAGTCAATAAGACCTGTTTAGCCATAAATGACGAAAGCTTTCTTTCGTCAGGCTTCAAAAATGCCTGATCCTAGTCTACTAAATACTGAATGAATGTGCTTTTCATTAATTTATAAATTAATTTTCATTAATTAATAAATTAATGAATAAATTAAATTAATCATAATTCATTAATTATTTTCATTAATTTCAATTAATTGGCAGACATTGTAATTATGAAAATCACATTCATAATTAAATAATTCTGGGGGATAAAGAATTGACCCAGAAATTTTGTTGTGTTACTAAAGTCTATTTCTTTATCCTTCAGTAAAATGCTGGCATTTTTGGACTATTGTTGTTATTTATTGTAAATTCAATCTTTTGGGTTTTTTGGTCATTAACTAATAACCTGTTTTCCTCAAACCATTGCAGCAATGAGATAGCCTGGATGAATGCGTCAAACTCAAGTTCGGCATGGTTTTCAGCCGATACTGAAAGTGAGAAATCATCAGCAAATAAGCAGATATTTCCATTTGCTATTTTTGAAGCAAGGCATTTACAACAGTAGAAATAATAATGGACCAAGCACCGAGCCCTGAGAAACTCCTCTGATAACATCAGCTACAGAGGACTAAGACATTCTACTAACACCATCCTTGTCTATGTAAAGTACCTGAACAAATTGCTTCCTAGAACTCAAATAAGAGGAAATCCATGAATAGGAACTTCCTCTAAAACCCATTCTTTCTAGTTTATTTAATAAAATCACATGGTCTACCATATCAAAGGCCTTAGTAAGATAAAAAAGACTCCCACTGAAGGCCTACCTTTATCTAATTCTTTGAAAATAAAGTTTGTGAAGGAGTGTATAGCATCTATCGTACATTTTCCTTTAGTAAAACCAAACTGAAACCTGGAAAGTGTATTTTTTTACCAATGAGGTCTAACAATCTGCCAAAAAATACGTTTTCAAACATTTTTGAGATTGATGAAATAAAAGACACAGGACGATACTTATCACATTCATGATGGTAACATTTCTTGTGCAAAGGCCTCACTATAGAAAGCTTAAGATCCACTGGAAACTTGACTTGCTGAAAAGATGAGTTAATGAGATGTGCAGTAGGTTTTGAGATTTAGTTCTTTGTCCAGATTTTAAAGGTGTGATGAAATACAATCTGGGCCACAAGATCTCTTACATTTGAGGAAAATCTCATGTGATACCTCAGCCTCACTAGTATGATGCAAAAATAAAGTTTTAGGACAAAGGGCTGGTAATTGATACTGAGAATACAAAATACTGCGTTGATGGTTGTCGATGGAACTTCCAATATTAGAGAATCAGTTTTTGAACGCAACTACAACATCAAATGGGTTTTCTATTTCCCCTCGCATACTATATCTTAACGTAATATTTGAGTTATTATCATATGTAGTGTTTTTAAATTCATTTAATGCCTACCATATTGTTTTTGCCTTGTTAGAAGATCTATCAGGTTTATAAAGAAAGAGAGTAGACTTACATTGACGAATTATTTTTTATAATTACTTCTCAGTGCTTTATACTTTTGTCCCAATGGATCCAGTGTACATAGATCTTTAGTTAAACTATGAATAAACAAAAGTTTGTCCCTAGCCTTTGAGATTTCACTGGTTAAATTGGGCTTCATAAATGATGATTTTTTTTATATTTAGTTTTCTGTAAGGGTAAGCAGACCTAGAAGTGATATTTTAGTGTGTTAAGTATACTTTATGCCCGGACTAGCCTTACCAATAGATATATCAATAATGTCAATAAATACAGTATAATACGATTTAATTCATTTTTATTCAATCAATTAAACATTAATAAGATAGTCCAAATTAAAAATAGAAAGCAAGTATTAGATTTAATGTCAAGTCGGAGTTATTCCTGATAGAATTAGTCCTGGTTTTAAAGGACGTCATTAAATGTTTCTGGTTGGTTGGAAACCTAAGTCCACTTTGTGTAAACTTTGTGTCAGTAAGTAGCGGCGTCGAAAGTACGTTAGCTCTCATGTTGTGTAATTACTTGGTTACCTGTAATAGCCTGTCTCAGACTTGAACTTCCTTCTCCATAGTAGAGTTGTCCCTGTTCTCCAACTAACTCTTCTGTAGACTTTACAAATTGGCATAGTTTTAAACATCTACTTTAACAATGTTCTTGAGTTAATACCACCATAACTAAGAAGGATGTTTCTGAGTCAATAATCATGGGGTAAAAGTAATTTTATTTTATTCACTAAGAATAATATGTCATCTTAACATATCCATTACCTCAATAACCCACCCATCCATACACAAACAGTGGTGCTCACCCACTCGCCCATCCATACATGAACTGCGGTACTGACCCACCTACCCACCATACACGGATTGTTGTACTGTACACCTAATGTAGAATATAAGATTTAGGTTTTACGTTTTCCGATGACAGCTACATTTACTGTATATATGTATTTTAGTGTTAAAAATAGTTTAAATAAATAAACAAAAATAATAGATTTAGAATAGTTTGACTGACTGACATGAAGTGTTGCACTTGTTCTTACATCAAAATTAAACAACTAATAATATCCTTTGAGCTATCATTAACCGTTTTAAAATAGTGGCCATTTAAAGATTTTCGCTCCAAATATTTTATAAACCAAAAAGGGTTTATATAATTTCAATTGACACAATTTTAAAATTAGTGAATATAATTAGCATCTTTTCCGTTTGTGAATACCACTACTTTTTTTTATTTCCGTAAATTCACTACCACTTTATAAATATTATATTCACCTAAAAACTGTTCCACAACTATTTTTACGTCCACTCTGGATTCCTTATCCGCTAGGAATCGGATATCGCTGGCCTTATCGCTTTCCAAGTCAATCATTGGATTTTCAAGTTGGCGATCAACTTTAGTAGCCACCTGACCTAACATGACCTAACCTGACCTAACCTAACCATAATTTCAATAAAAAAGTAGTGTTATTGAAATAACGAAAAAAAACATGAAAATGTCCTGTTTAAAACGTTAATATAAAGTAGTTTACAAATATGTTAGTCACTAGGTGAAACCTCTTTTTTTTCACTAATGTTTTTGTTCAAAATACAAAAACACTTAACTGAGTAGAATTTGAAAAGATTTTATTTGAAATGTTGTTCTCTACATTAGGAGTAGAAACAGAACATTTTATTGTGAAACTCTGTTTACAAAATAAATAACACTAAGTTCACCAATCTGAATAAGATAAGATACTTTCTAGAAATATTACGGTATTATATGAAAGTTTTTTAAAAATGTTGTTAAATTTTTAAACTTACTAAAGGATTATGATACTTTTATGATTCATAGGGATAATAAGGCTGTCAGATATGAAACATGGTCATGGACAGATGAAGGTAGAATTTAACGTTAGGAGTAAAGTATAACAATACGGTTACTTGTCATTGATTCAAAGAGCTTGATAAGTAATAGACTATATAGCAATAATTTACATTGTACATAAAGTATATATTTATGAAACCTCCCTTGACGAAGAAACATATTGGTAACAAATATCAATATTTGTGGGATCAAAGTAAAAACTATGAAAATAGAAATGAGGTAAAAAATAATAATAATTAATAATCTACAAATACTTTCAAAGTAGACAGTCTTGCGTCTAATTCAACATTCCCTATTAAGCTAAAAAATTAACAAAATAAAGAATGCAATTCTGATTTGAAAACACTTTTGAAAAAATTCTAACAATGGTTTCAGGCAAAATATTTTGTCTCAGAAGGATATCCACTAGCTAGAAAACTAAATATTACATCAAAGCTTAGAATACAATCCTATTGACTTTCTCTAAACACAACCAGTTCAAGATGTTACAGCTGAACGATCACAATCCAAATGTAAATCCTCTCAAAGCAACAAATTTATCTGTAGTTATCATAATTAACTTTCTGTAAACAGAATTTTTTTGTGGGGGGGAGGGTCTCTAGAATTGTTACGCTAAGTTTTAATCAACACATACTAATCTTTGAATGGTGTTCGAAGTCATTTGATTTCTTTCTGGTTATGATATGCAACTTGAGTACAAACGGATTTTGTTATATTAAGAATGCTAAATAATTCAGTATATGTTTAGTTTACGTTATTTGCCTTCAAATGGCTATATTTTGTAAAATATAAAATTTAATGTTTCAATTTTTATGTAGAATATATCGCCGACTTACACCTGAGTTAATATACTTTATATGTTGTCATATGAAGTATAATTGTTATCATTTTTGGAAAGTACTTTGAAAATAAACTCTTACAAAACTAAACATCCAAGTTCTATTATTTCAAGTTATTAATCAGTATTCAAAATGATGTTTAGTTAATATTAGTTTTACATATATTTAATATCATGATTTTTATGAAATACTGTACATAATATTTCAAGAATATACAGACCGTACAGTGTAATGGATTATCAAATATTTTGGTGTTCAATATGTTTTATAAAACTGATCTTTAAATTCAATTAGAAAAAAATAGAGTTTTCGTTATTCCTTTTTATATTTTACTTTAATAGTTATTTTTAGTTCATATTTATTCCTAATAAAACTATACATTTTAGATACAGCTTGGAACGTTATTTAAAAACGTTGTTATTTTATTAATGACATTCTTCACAGATACGCATAACCAAATTCTAAACTAAGAATCCATTAAATACTTATTATGTCTAGATTTAAAATTAAATCAGATACTGTATAGTGCATACACTAATACTTTATGGCTTTACTAAGAACACATTGTACTAATGGAATTTCTCTAAGATTGAATTACCTTGCTGTGCTTGATGTCTGGGTTTTCCTAAACTTTTAATGTGGAGAACCATTGGTCAACATTTTGTCTGTAATGTAAAACAAGTCTCACACTTCAAAATGGGGTAACATTTCTTTGAATGCCCATAAAGCGTGGTATATTTATTTATTTAGTAATATAAATAAAAGGTTCACTTCAAGTAAGACAGTGGGAACTGCTGGTTTTTCCTGCTGACCTTTACTTGACGTTAAAAATTTTACACTGAAAATTTCGTGATTTACTATCTAAACATAAGACATCGATCGTCATGATTTAGATTGATTTCTAATGAATGGGACCAGTATGTATTGGCGAGTTTTTTTCTTGTAAGGAATAAGGTCGATTATTCCTTAGGAACTTATTTAATTGATATCCCATTTAAAAATAAAAGCTAGTGGCTATCAGCTGATTTCTTCAAACATATTTTTAGCTCTAGGATTAAACTGAGAACACTATCCTTGTGAAGTTTAGCTTTAATATACGACACTAACAACTCATTCAGGGTGGAACAAAAATATGGAAACACTTTCTCAACAACGTTATTTTTTCCATAGATAATTAAATTGTTTGACGTATTTTGTTACATAAAGTATAACTTTTGATCATAATAATTTACTTAAAACCGTTAAATAGCGGAGAAATAACATTGTTCAAATTAGTAACTTTGAAATTCAAATGACCGCTACTCCGGAAAGGAAAAACCTTTCGAAGTCCGGTTTGCGAAAGTTAATTTATCTTAGATAGACCTTTTCTTACATATCAATTTGACCTAGGTCTACTGTAAAGATTTTCGTTCAACTTCTCACGGCCCGTTCACCTGAAAAGATGGAATGTTGCTAATGGCGTCAAAAATGTTTTCTCTGTAACCATGATCTCTACACCTAACTTATTCACATGGGGCTCACAAAGCAAATAATTTGTTCAAAGTTGTCAACTACAAAAAATAACTTTAATACATAGTTTAAGAAGCTGCTATATAACAAAGACAGAACCTAAAATATAATATTACGGTGGATCTAAAATTAGGAGTTTGTACAAGAGGAGAAACGGCCAGTTCTGAAACTACTTAATTTATTAATTATATAAG
This sequence comes from Stictocephala bisonia, assembly GCA_035578905.1. Taxonomy (NCBI): domain Eukaryota; kingdom Metazoa; phylum Arthropoda; class Insecta; order Hemiptera; family Membracidae; genus Stictocephala; species Stictocephala bisonia. The sequence continues at coordinate 160,551 of JAQJVL010001264.1, read as the reverse complement.
TATAATAGGTACATTAAATGTTAATAAAAAATTTTGATCGTTTATTGACAAGATTTAGAAAGTATCTAACAAATAAATCTAGTTGCATTTTCGTCTACTAGCCAAAAAATAACTATCTTTAAGAAAAAATTATATAAATTGAGTTCTAGCAAAATTAGGTGGACACAAATACGTTTTTATTATTAATACACGATATTTTCGGACAAAAAACAGAAAAGGGTAAAAAACATATGTTTAGGATTAAAAAGCATAACAGTAAACAATGAACTTTCTATTACTCTAAATGTCTAAAGATATTCAGAATATACTTTCTTATTGAGTGCCACCTATTTCCTGCAGTATAAAGCAATAACAGTAAACAATGAACTTTCTGTTACTCTAAATTTCTAAAGATATTCAGTATACACTTTCTTATTTAGTGCCACCTATCTCCTGCAGTATAAAGCAATAACAGTAAACAATGAACTTTCTGTAACTCAACATTTCTAAAGATATTCAGTATACACTTTCTTATTGAATGCCACCTACCTCCTGCAGTATAAAGCAATAACAGTAAACAATGAACTTTCTGTTACTCTAAATGTCTAAAGATATTCAGAATACATTTTCTTATTGAGTACCACCTACCTCCTGCAGTATAAAGCAATAACAGTAAACAATGAACTTTCTGTTACTCTAAATGTCTAAAGATATTCAGAATATACTTTCTTATTGAGTACCACCTACCTCCTGCAGTATAAAGCAATAACAGTAAACAATGAACTTTCTGTTACTCTAAATGTCTAAAGATATTCAGAATATACTTTCTTATTGAGTACCACCTACCTCCTGCAGTATAAAGCAATAACAGTAAACAATGAACTTTCTGTTATTCTAAATGTCTAAAGATATTCAGAATACATTTTCTTATTGAGTACAATCTATCTCCTGCAGTATAAAGCAATAAAAGTATTTAATGAACTTTCTTTTACTCTAAATGTCTAAAGATATTCAGAATACATTTTCTTATTGAGTACAATATACCTCCTGCAGTATAAAGCAATAAAAGTAAATAATGAACTTTCTTTTACTCTAAATGTCTAAAGATATTCAGAATACATTTTCTTATTGAGTACAAACTACCTCCTGCAGTATAAAGCAATAAAAGTAATTAATGAACTTTCTTTTACTCTAAATGTCTAAAGATATTCAGAATACATTTTCTTATTGAGTACAAACTACCTCCTGCAGTATAAAGCAATAAAAGTAATTAATGAACTTTCTATTACACTAAATGTCTACAGATATTCAGAATACATTTTCTTATTGGGTACCACCTATCTCCTGCAGTATAAAGCAATAATAGTAAACAATGAACTTTCTGTTGCTCTAAACGTCTAAAGATATTCAGAATATATTTTCTTATTTGGTACCACCTATCTCCTGCAGTATAAAGCAATAACAGTAAACAATGAACTTTCTGTTACTCTAAATGTCTAAAGATATTCAGAATACATTTTCTTATTGAGTACAATCTACCTCCTGCAGTATAAAGCAATAAAAGTAATTAATGAACTTTCTTTTACTCTAAATGTCTAAAGATATTCAGAATACATTTTCATATTGAGTACAATATACCTCCTGTGGTATAAAGCAATAAAAGTAATTAATGAACTTTCTTTTACTCTAAATGTCTAAAGTTATTTAGAATACATTTTCTTATTGAGTACCACCTACCTCCTTCAGTATAAAGCAACAACAGTAAACAATTAACTTTCTGTAACTCTAAATGTCTAAAGATATTCAGAATACATTTTCTTATTGAGTACAATCTACCTCCAGCAGTATAAAGCAATAAAAGTAATTAATGAACTTTCTTTTACTCTAAATGTCTAAAAATATTCAAAATACATTTTCTTATTGAGTACAATCTACATCCTGCAGTATAAAGCAATAAAAGTAATTAATGAACTTTCTTTTACTCTAAATGTCTAAAGATATTCACAATATATTTTCTTATTGAGTACAATCTACCTCCTGCAGTATAAAGCAATAAAAGTAATTAATGAACTTCCTTTTACTCTAAATGTCTAAAGATATTCACAATATATTTTCTTATTGAGTACAATATACCTCCTGCAGTATAAAGCAATAACAGTAAACAATGAACTTTCTGTTACTCTAAATGTCTAAAGATATTCAGAATACACTTTCTTATTGAGTACCACCTACCTCCTGTAGTATAAAGCAATAACAGTAACAAATGAACTTTCAGTTACTCTAAATGTCTAAAGATATTCAGAATACATTTTCTTATTGAGTACCACCTACCTCCTTCAGTATAAAACAATAACAGTAAACCATGAACTTTCTGTTACTCTAAATGTCTAAAGATAATCAGAATACATTTTCTTATGGAGTGCCACCTACCTCCTTCAGTATAAAACAATAATAGTAAACAATGAACTTTCTGTTACTCTAAGGGTCTAAAGATATTCAGAATACATTTTCTTATTGAGTACCACCTACCTCCTGTAGTATAAAGCAATAACAGTAAACAATGAACTTTCTGTTACTCTAAATGTCTAAAGATATTTAGAATACACTTTCTTATTGAGTACCACCTATCTCCTGCAGTATAAAGCAATAACAGTAAACAATGAACTTTCTGTCACTCTAAATGTTTAAAGATATTCAGAATACGCTTTCTTATTGAGTACCACCTACCTTCTGTAGTATAAAGCAATAACAGTAAACAATGAACTTTCTGTAACTCTAAATGTCTAAAGATATTCAGAATACATTTTCTTATTGAGTACCACCTACCTCCTTCAGTATAAAACAATAATAGTAAACAATGAACTTTCTGTTACTCTAAATGTCTAAAGATAATCTGAATATACTTTCTTATTGAGTACCACCTACCTCCTGCAGTATAAAGCAATAACAGTAAACAATGAATTTTCTGTTACTCTAAATGTCTAAAGATATTCAGAATACATTTTCTTATTGAGTACAATCTATCTCCTGCAGTATAAAGCAATAAAAGTAATTATTGAACTTTCTTTTACTCTAAATGTCTAAAGATATTCAGAATACATTTTCTTATTGAGTACAAACTACCTCCTGCAGTATAAAGCAATAAAAGTAATTATTGAACTCTCTTTTACTCTAAATGTCTAAAGATATTCAGAATACATTTTCTTATTGAGTACAAACTACCTCCTTCAGTATAAAGCAATAACAGTAAACAATGAACTTTCTGTTATTCTAAATGTCTAAAGATATTCAGAATACATTTTCTTATTGAGTACAATCTATCTCCTGCAGTATAAAGCAATAAAAGTATTTATTGAACTTTCTTTTACTCTAAATGTCTAAAGATATTCAGAATACATTTTCTTATTGAGTACAATATACCTCCTGCAGTATAAAGCAATAAAAGTAATTAATGAACTTTCTTTTACTCTAAATGTCTAAAAATATTCAGAATACATTTTCTTATTGAGTACAAACTACCTCCTGCAGTATAAAGCAATAAAAGTAATTAATGAACTTTCTTTTACTCTAAATGTCTAAAGATATTCAGAATACATTTTCTTATTGAGTACAAACTACCTCCTGCAGTATAAAGCAATAAAAATAATTAATGAACTTTCTATTACACTAAATGTCTACAGATATTCAGAATACATTTTCTTATTGGGTACCACCTATCTCCTGCAGTATAAAGCAATAATAGTAAACAATGAACTTTCTGTTGCTCTAAACGTCTAAAGATATTCAGAATATATTTTCTTATTTGGTACCACCTATCTCCTGCAGTATAAAGCAATAACAGTAAACAATGATCTTTTTGTTACTCTAAATGTCTAAAGATATTTAGAATACATTTTCTTATTGAGTACAATCTACCTCCTGCAGTATAAAGCAATAAAAGTAATTAATGAACTTTCTTTTACTCTAAATGTCTAAAGATATTCAGAATACATTTTCATATTGAGTACAATATACCACCTGTGGTATAAAGCAATAAAAGTAATTAATGAACTTTCTGTTACTCTAAATGTCTAAAGTTATTTAGAATACATTTTCTTATTGAGTACCACCTACCTCCTTCAGTATAAAGCAACAACAGTAAACAATTAACTTTCTGTAACTCTAAATGTCTAAAGATATTCAGAATACATTTTCTTATTGAGTACAATCTACCTCCTGCAGTATAAAGCAATAAAAGTAATTAATGAACTTTCTTTTACTCTAAATGTCTAAAGATATTCAGAATACATTTTCTTATTGAGTACAAACTACCTCCTGCAGTATAAAGCAATAAAAATAATTAATGAACTTTCTATTACACTAAATGTCTACAGATATTCAGAATACATTTTCTTATTGAGTACCACCTATCTCCTGCAGTATAAAGCAATAACAGTAAACTATGAACTTTCTGTCACTCTAAATGTCTAAAGATATTCAGAATACGCTTTTTTTATTGAGTACCACCTACCTCCTGTAGTATAAAGCAATAACAGTAAACAATGAACTTTCTGTTACTCTAAATGTCTAAAGATATTCAGAATACATTTTCTTATTGAGTACCACCTACCTCCTTCAGTATAAAACAATAACAGTAAACAATGAACTTTCTGTTACTCTAAATGTCTAAAGATAATCAGAATACATTTTCTTATTGAGTGCCACCTACCTCCTTCAGTATAAAACAATAATAGTAAACAATGAACTTTCTGTTACTCTAAATGTCTAAAGATATTCAGAATATACTTTCTTATTGAGTACCACCTACCTCCTGCAGTATAAAGCAATAACAGTAAACAATGAACTATCTGTTACTCTAAATGTCTAAAGATATTCAGAATACATTTTCTTATTGAGTACAATCTATCTCCTGCAGTATAAAGCAATAAAAGTAATTATTGTACTTTCTTTTACTCTAAATGTCTAAAGATATTCAGAATAAATTTTCTTATTGAGTACAAACTACCTCCTGCAGTATAAGGCAATAAAAGTAATTAATGAACTCTCTTTTACTCTAAATGTCTAAAGATATTCAGAATACATTTTCTTATTGAGTACAAACTACCTCCTGCAGTATAAAGCAATAAAAGTAATTAATGAACTTTCTATTACACTAAATGTCTACAGATATTCAGAATACATTTTCTTATTGGGTACCACCTATCTCCTGCAGTATAAAGCAATAATAGTAAACAATGAACTTTCTGTTGCTCTAAATGTCTAAAGATATTCAGAATATATTTTCTTATTTGGTACCACCTATCTCCTGCAGTATAAAGCAATAACAGTAAACAATGAACTTTCTGTTACTCTAAATGTCTAAAGATATTCAGAATACATTTTCTTATTGAGTACAATCTACCTCCTGCAGTATAAAGCAATAAAAGTAATTAATGAACTTTCTTTTACTCTAAATGTCTAAAGATATTCAGAATACATTTTCATATTGAGTACAATATACCTCCTGTGGTATAAAGCAATAAAAGTAATTAATGAACTTTCTTTTACTGTAAATGTCTAAAGATATTTAGAATACATTTTCTTATTGAGTACCACCTACCTCCTGTAGTATAAAGCAACAACAGTAAACAATTAACTTTCTGTTACTCTAAATGTCTAAAGATATTCAGAATACATTTTTTTATTGAGTACAATCTACCTCCTGCAGTATAAAGCAACAACAGTAAACAATGAACTTTCTGTTACTCTAAATGTCTAAAGATATTCAGAATACATTTTCTTATTGAGTACCACCTACCTCCTGCAGTATAAAGCAATAACAGTAAACAATGAACTTTCTGTTACTCTAAATGTCTAAAGATATTCAGAATACATTTTCTTATTGAGTACCACCTACCTCCTGCAGTATAAAGCAATAACAGTAAACAATGAACTTTCTGTTACTCTAAATGTCTAAAGATATTCAGAATACATTTTCTTATTGAGTACCACATATCTCCTGCAGTATAAAGCAATAACAGTAAACAATGAACTTTCTGTTACTCTAAATGTCTAAAGATATTCAGAATACACTTTCTTATTGAGTACCACCTACCTCCTGCAGTATAAAGCAATAACAGTAAACAATGAACTTTCTGTTACTCTAAATGTCTAAAGATATTCAGAATACATTTTCTTATTGAGTACCACCTACCTCCTGCAGTATAAAGCAATAACAGTAAACAATGAACTTTCTGTTACTCTAAATGTCTAAAGATATTCAGAATACATTTTATTATTGAGTACCACCTACCTCCTGCAGTATAAAGCAATAACAGTAAACAATGAACTTTCTGTTACTCTAAATGTCTAAAGATATTCAGAATACATTTTCTTATTGAGTACCACCTACCTCCTGCAGTATAAAGCAATAACAGTAAACAATGAACTTTCTGTTACTCTAAATGTCTAAAGATATTTAGAATACACTTTCTTATTGAGTACCACCTATCTCCTGCAGTATAAAGCAATAACAGTAAACAATGAACTTTCTGTTACTCTAAATGTCTAAAGATATTCAGAATACATTTTCTTATTGAGTACCACCTACCTCCTGCAGTATAAAGCAATAACAGTAAACAATGAACTTTCTGTTACTCTAAATGTCTAAAGATATTCAGAATACATTTTCTTATTGAGTACCACCTACCTCCTTCAGTATAAAACAATAACAGTAAACAATGAACTTTCTGTTACTCTAAATGTCTAAAGATAATCAGAATACTTTTTCTTATTGAGTGCCACCTACCTCCTGCAGTATAAAGCAATAACAGTAAACAATGAACTTTCTGTTACTCTAAATGTCTAAAGATATTTAGAATATACTTTCTTATTGAGTACCACCTACCTCCTGCAGTATAAAGCAATAACAGTAAACAATGAACTTTTTGTTACTCTAAATGTCTAAAGATATTCAGAATACATTTTCTTATTGAGTACAATCTATCTCCTGCAGTATAAAGCAATAGAAGTAATTATTGAACTTTCTTTTACTCTAAATGTCTAAAGATATTCATAATACATTTTCTTATTGAGTACAAACTACCTCCTGCAGTATAAAGCAATAAAAGTAATTAATGAACTCTCTTTTACTCTAAATGTCTAAAGATATTTAGAATACATTTTCTTATTGAGTACAAACTACCTCCTTCAGTATAAAGCAATAACAGTAAACAATGAACTTTCTGTTATTCTAAATGTCTGAAGATATTCAGAATACATTTTCTTGCTGAGTACAATCTATTTCCTGCAGTATAAAGCAATAAAAGTATTTATTGAACTTTCTTTTACTCTAAATGTCTAAAGATATTCAGAATACATTTTCTTATTGAGTACAATATACCTCCTGCAGTATAAAGCAATAAAAGTAATTAATGAACTTTCTTTTACTCTAAATGTCTAAAAATATTCAGAATACATTTTCTTATTGAGTACAAACTACCTCCTGCAGTATAAAGCAATAAAAGTAATTAATGAACTTTCTTTTACTCTAAATGTCTAAAGATATTCAGAATACATTTTCTTATTGAGTACAAACTACCTCCTGCAGTATAAAGCAATAAAAATAATTAATGAACTTTCTATTACACTAAATGTCTACAGATATTCAGAATACATTTTCTTATTGGGTACCACCTATCTCCTGCAGTATAAAGCAATAATAGTAAACAATGAACTTTCTGTTGCTCTAAACGTCTAAAGATATTCAGAATATATTTTCTTATTTGGTACCACCTATCTCCTGCAGTATAAAGCAATAACAGTAAACAATGAACTTTCTGTTACTCAAAATGTCTAAAGATATTCAGAATACATTTTCTTATTGAGTACAATAAACCTCCTGCAGTATAAAGCAATAACAGTAAACAATAAACTTTCTGTTACTCTAAATGTCTAAAGATATTCAGAATACATTTTCATATTGAGTACAATATACCACCTGTGGTATAAAGCAATAAAAGTAATTAATGAACTTTCTGTTACTCTAAATGTCTAAAGTTATTTAGAATACATTTTCTTATTGAGTACCACCTACCTCCTTCAGTATAAAGCAACAACAGTAAACAATTAACTTTCTGTTACTCTAAATGTCTAAAGATATTCAGAATACATTTTCTTATTGAGTAACATCTACCTCCTGCAGTATAAAGCAATAAAAGTAATTAATGAACTTTCTTTTACTCTAAATGTCTAAAGATATTCAGAATACATTTTCTTATTGAGTACAACCAACCTCCAGCAGTATAAAGCAATAAAAGTAAACAATGAACTTTCTGTTACTCTAAATGTCTAAAGATATTCAGAATACATTTTCTTATTGAGTGCCACCTATCTCCTGCAGTATAAAGCAATAACAGTAAACAATGAACTTTCTGTCACTTTAAATGTCTAAAGATATTCAGAATACGCTTTCTTATTGAGTACCACCTACCTCCTGTAGTATAAAGCAATAACAGTAAACAATGAACTTTCTGTTACTCTAAATGTCTAAAGATATTCAGAATACATTTTCTTATTGAGTACCACCTACCTCCTGCAGTATAAAGCAATAACAGTAAACAATGAACTTTCTGTTACTCTAAATGTCTAAAGATAATCAGAATACATTTTCTTATTGAGTGCCACCTACCTCCTTCAGTATAAAACAATAATAGTAAACAATGAACTTTCTGTTACTCTAAATGTCTAAAGATATTCAGAATATACTTTCTTATTGAGTACCGCCTACCTCCTGCAGTATAAAGCAATAACAGTAAACAATGAACTTTCTGTTACTCTAAATGTCTAAAGATATTCAGAATACATTTTCTTATTGAGTACAATCTATCTCCTGCAGTATAAAGCAATAAAAGTAATTATTGAACTTTCTTTTACTCTAAATGTCTAAAGATATTCAGAATAAATTTTCTTATTGAGTACAAACTACCTCCTGCAGTATAAGGCAATAACAGTAAATAATGAACTCTCTGTTACTCTAAATGTCTAAAGATATTCAGAATACATTTTCTTATTGAGTACCACATATCTCCTGCAGTATAAAGCAATAACAGTAATTAATGAACTTTCTTTTACTCTAAATGTCTAAAGATATTCAGAATACATTTTCTTATTGGGTACCACATATCTCCTGCAGTATAAAGCAATAACAGTAAACAATGAACTTTCTGTTACTCTAAATGTCTAAAGATATTCAGAATACATTTTCTTATTGGGTACCACATATCTCCTGCAGTATAAAGCAATAACAGTAAACAATGAACTTTCTGTTACTCTAAATGTCTAAAGATATTCAGAATACATTTTCTTATTGAGTACCACCTACCTCCTGCAGTATAAAGCAATAACAGTAAACAATGAACTTTCTGTTACTCTAAATGTCTAAAGATATTCAGAATACATTTTCTTATTGAGTACCACCTACCTCCTGCAGTATAAAGCAATAACAGTAAACAATGAACTTTCTGTTACTCTAAATGTCTAAAGATATTCAGAATACATTTTCTTATTGAGTGCCACCTATCTCCTGCAGTATAAAGCAATAACAGTAAACAATGAACTTTCTGTTACTCTAAATGTCTAAAGATATTCAGAATACATTTTTTTATTGAGTACAATCTACCTCCTGCAGTATAAAGCAATAAAAGTAATTAATGAACTTTCTTTTACTCTAAATGTCTAAAGATATTCAGAATACATTTCCTTATTGAGTACAATCTACATCCTGCAGTATAAAGCAATAAAAGTAATTAATGAACTTTCTTTTACTCTAAATGTCTAAAGATATTCACAATATATTTTCTTTTTGAGTACAATCTACCTCCTGCAGTATAAAGCAATAAAAGTAATTAATGAACTTTCTTTTACTCTAAATGTCTAAAGATATTCAGAATACATTTTCTTATTGAGTACCACCTATCTCTTGCAATATAAATTAATAAAAGACACACATTCCGCACTATACGTATTTTGATTGATCACTTATTTGTATCAATTTTTGTTATAGGTAAACGAAACTACTTTTAGTGGATTTATAATCAATTTTTTATCTGTTATACAGTTTACTGATACGCTTTTTTTAAGTTTTATAGCGTTCCACATAATGAATGTAATTAATACTAAAAATAATTTTACAACTGGTCGTAAGGTACATTTCTGAATCAGTAGATGCATCTTGTGTTTACAAGTTTTCTCAATTACATAAAAAAGAAGTTAAACATGTGTTTTTTGCAGCTTGTTATTCTTACTATTTTATGTTCGGATAAGTTAAATGTATATATATACAGTGTGTAACAAAACTCTCTACACAAACTTTAGGATATTGTTCCTTAGGTGAAATGAAACAAAAAACATAATATAACAAATGTTCTATCTCATTCCGTTTACTGTCTGTATATCAATATGTGTTTTTTACTATTTAAAATGTTTAAAACCAAATTACAAAGAAACTAATCGTTTTACGAAAAAATACCTAGATAGATAATTGTTAGTGCTTTTAATAAGAATTGAAACGATACCTTATTTTTTTTAATGAATTAATAAGCAACAAAAATACAACGATTTTTTTGTAAATCTGTACAGCATCACTTGCACATGTGGAATAACTTGAAGCTGCTGGACATAACTTTGAGCAGTTTCTGTAATGTGGGATTTATTAAGTTAAAAAATGTAATCCTTTTATTAATAGTTGAATAATAAATACTCATTTTTATAATCTGTCAAAATGTAGTTTTATTTTAAATATTTAAAAAGTACTACATTTATAGTGTTACTACGTTATTATAAGCCGACAGCCCATTAATAATGAATTCCATTGTTGCTCTATGGGTCCATTCTAAACTTTACAGTGTCATACAACTATCGTAGTAAATTTTTTATTTATTATTTGATTTTCACAAATAAGGTGTCGTTTTAATCCTTATTAAAAGCACTATCAATTACCTATCTTGGTATTTTTTCATAAAACCACTAGATTTTTTTTGTCCCACACGTGCAAGTGAGGCTGTACAGTTTTACAAAAAAAATCGTTGTAGTTTTGTTGTTAATTGTTTCATTTAAGAAAATACGATGTCGTTTTAATTCTTATTATTATATTGTATAATAAAAACATTATCTAGTAATATATATTTTCCATCAACTAGCATATAGCTAGATGGTTTATATGTGCACTGCAGCAATGTGTATTCGCGCTTGCGAAAAATAAATTGAATTGAATGAATTGAATTGAATTAAAAGCACTAACAATTATTTATCTTGGTATTTTTTCGTAAAACGATTAGTTTCTTTGTAATTTGGTTTTAGACATTTTAAATAGAAAAAAACACATATTGATATACAGACTGTAAACGGAATGAGATAGACCATTTGTTATATTATGTTTTTTGCTTCATTTCATCCAAGGAACAATATCCTAAATTTTGTGTAGAGAGTTTTATTACACCCTGTATATATATATAACATGTAGCAGGTGATTGAACAGTATGATGTCGTTCATAAGTAAGTGAGTTATTAGGTTAGACTTCAATCAGGTTACGTCCTGTTTTAAAAGCCGCCATTAAACCTTTCCGTTTGGCTGGAGATTCAAATCAAGTTTACCTAAAAGATTAGTAGTAGTTATTAGATGCTACCAAGGTTTCCAAATTACATACAACATATAATATCTTAAACAATTCTAAAATTATGCATATTATATTACGCTTTAAAACATATAGTTATGTTCTAATAGTATACTAATATACCGTCTTACGCAAAATATCCTTTAAGAATGTCCTCTATCACGTAGTTTGTGTGTTTATTATTATTATTTTTTTATGTTAGTAAATATATAATTTTACGTAGTTTAGAAAATGTTTAATACTTATATTAAACCCTGATTTAGTAAGATATATGGAGATGTATAGTAATATATATGTGGCACATTGAACACACTCATTACGTGAGCTTCCACCCTCATATTGTATTCTCTTCATGTGCTGCGGACGGCTGCTCAGCTTGTATATAAAATGACGGACTGGACTCTTTATGTTATATTAATACAATGTAGTTTTTTTGTAACCTAACCACACTACTGGAAACAGTGGTTAGGTAATTCAGAGCCGTTTAACTTTATTGCATAGTTGTAAATTAATGCGGAATAAACTCATTATTTCATTATTTCATTTTCATTATTTCATATGTTTACGGTATGGGTATTATGGTTTACATATAAAATGGTATTAGGGAGAGTACAATCAGGTATACGTAAGATGTAATGGAGTGTTGAATTGCTAGACCGGTGGAGTGTGGCACATTGAACACACTAATTATGTGAGCTTCAACCTCACATGTTTACGGTATGGGTAGTATGGTTCACATACGGCATTAGGGAGAGTATAATCAGGTCTACGTAAGATGTAGTGGAGTGTTAAATTGCTAGGCTGGTAGAGTGTGTCACATTGATCACAATCATCATGTGAGCTTCAACCCTCACATGTTTATGGTATGGGTAGTATGGTTCACATATAAAACGGCGTTAGGGAGAGTACAATCAGGTATACGTAAGATGTATATGGAGTCCCCCACTTAATCCAAAATGATCAAAGTATCGGGTGCTGAGTTCTTTAATTAGTTCATTGACATTATAAGTATAAAATTAAATTAAATAAATATTACTGATTACAAATTCATAGCTTAAATACTTAATCATGCAAGATTACATACGTTTGATACTTGTAAATACATGAAAATAAATGCGTAATTAGATGTGATTATATTGTTATTATTTTATTTACTTATTTTTGGAAGGTGGCTGATTAGCTGAAATTAAAGTTTAATTACTTGATTTATTTACTAGTTTATATCGAAGGAGGGTTTAGGAGAAGCATGAATTATCCACTTTAAATAAAGTTATTGAAACACAAAGTAATAATATATACTAAGAAAGCGTACCTTTAACATCCATAATATATACTAAGAAAGCGTACCTTTAACATTCAGCCGACACTGTGCTAAGTTCATCAACTAGATTATGAAATGTTTCAGACTAAAACAGCATCAAATTAGCCTTAAGAATGTTGACTATCTAAATTGTAATTGATTTTTATAGTCACTGTAAAAAAATGTGAATTTAGCTTGTAACCAATATTGAACATAGATGTGTGTTGAAGCACTAACCTAATAGGTAAATAAGAATTAAAATAAAATATCTGATATTTTTATATAGAATGTACATTTTTAGAGTCAGATTCTTGTGCTTTATTTACAAAGTTTCGGGGTACCACTGTACGTTTATTACAAAATACCACTGTGTTTTATATCATTACAAGTACCACATTTTTATTACAAGTATCATTACATGTTTTATATCATTACTAGTACAACATCATTACAAGTACCCCCCCCCTCCATTTATATATCATAACAAAGGATGTTAATTAAAAAGTAATATAGCAAAAAGTACGTGTATAAGTGGGTGGCTGGGTCAGTACCACTGTACGTGTATGGGTGGGTGGTCAGTACCGCTGTATGGTTTAGATGGGTGGTCGAGTCTGTACCACTGTTCATGTTTGGGTGGGTGGGTCAGTACCACTGTACGTATATGGGTTGGTGGGTCAATAGCACCGTACGTGTTTGGATAGGCGGGTGAGTCAGTACCACTGTACGTATATGGGTTGGTGGGTCAATAGCACCATACGTGTTTGGATAGGCGGGTGAGTCAGTACCACTATACGTGTTTGGGTGGGTGGGTCAATACCGTTTTATATGTTTATGTGGGTGGTCAGTACCGCTGTATGTGTTTAGATGGGTGGTCGAGTCAGTACCGCTGTACGCATTTGGGTGGGTGGGTCAGTACCACTGTACGTGTTTGGGAGGGTGGGTCAATACCACCAAACACTCTAATGTACTTTAACGGAAACTATTGAAAAAATTAGTAAATAATTTCACTTATAAATTATATTAGTTAATATGTAAAATTGAAAGTGGAAAAGATCAAGAGAAAAAATAAACTATATTAGTCATATATGCTTAAAAACGAAAGGAAATGAGTTATATGTTACAGTAAAAGTAAATACATTTTAATGACCAGTTTACATATAGAAATGAGCACAATTATACATGGAAACATGGCCTTGATGAGAAACTACTTCTCTAGGGGAAATTGAGAACAGAGATTAAGACCTAATTGTGTGTAAAATCGTAGACAATTGACTCACAGTTCATTGGTTTTTACTTACTGGCAAGGTCTCTTCGATTGGAAACTTAGCGAGCAACGACCTCCGAACAAGTGTTTCAGTTCATTACAAATATTTAATTTCTTACCTCAATATGTAAAAAATACGTTTAAATAGTAATATAGAAAAAAATAATAAGTCAGTGTTATGAATTCTATCCAATTATTAATTTGAATTGAAATAAATTTTTTTAGGAAAACAATATGTGTGTTTAAGAAAAACTAAACAAAATAGGCAATGTTAATGTTTAAATCCTGACTAACTTGATGACTTGTCTATTATCCTTTCTGCCTTACTAACGCCTTATACAATTTGTATCAGACGACAATAGTACGTCGTAGACACCCAATGGGCAATGAAAGTCATGTTAGTTTTCCATAAAACTCGTCTTCACACTTCAAATTTAAAACATTAAAAATAATGCGAATAATTTGCTATCAGACAAGTTTACATGCATATAATTACAAATAACAAATAATTTTACTAACCTCACCCATCAGTTTACATTGACATGTAGGTATATTTGTGAATGTCTTTCAACGAGTGAAGAACCGATTGTTGGATCAGTTAAAGATACGAACCTTGGACCTAGTCCTCCGCAGTACGAAGCCTAGCCACTGAGCTATCACTGGCTAAATACTGTCGATGCGATTTAATGCAGCAATGACCATTGTTCTTTCGAATTTTGAAAAGTATTACTTTAGAAATATATAGTTTTTAAATCTATTCTATCATAAACCAAATTACTGAGTTCCTTGCGTCACGTACAGTGGTACATATTAGTAAGAGGAAATTTGAATAAATAAAGTAATCAATTCCACCGAATAATTTAAATTATAACGAAATGTTGTATTCTTATCACATGAATCTGTTGTTTTTTATAGTTTGTATTGTTATTATTTTATGTTGTTCTCATTTGCATTTCTTTGATCAATGGATCATTAATACATTCGTCCTAACATAATAATCACATAATATAATGTAACACTGGCATATCAACATAATTGAATTGAAATAAATTGTATACATAATACATAAAGGACTTTCTGAGAGTAAATGTAAAATATATCGATAAGTTGATTTTATAAACAATGCATGGTAGTGAAATAATAAAAATTTGTGTTAAAAACTATTTCATAATGGCCAAGAATCCTAATTTTCATTTATTTAGTGTGTAGGGTGACAGGACTGTTCTTCAAAGTCAACTTATATAAACTTAACAACATATAATTTTTACTGACGCATTATCATATACATACAGTAAGGTCTATTTGAAGTATTCGGATTACGAAAAAGAACGGATTATCACGATAACGTTAAATGAAACAATTTATAATAGAATCAATACTGTTTTCATCATATGTTACAAAAATAAAATTTAGAGCCTTTGAAGAACAACATGAAAATAACACACATTACCTAGGCTTAGAAATTATATGAACACCTAACTTTAAATAATGTATTTAAAAATGAAATCAAGCACACATTCACGTAAAACAAATAACGGTTTTATCACAAGTTACAAACTCAGTGTGACACAACCTGTGGACTACAGTGCTGTTTTTACTTTTTACTTCAAGTATTGGGAAGTGAATTTCAATGGACTAACTAGTTTGATAATCAGTTAGTTTAAAACAAAAATAACATTAGCTTGTGATACGAACACCCCACCGCCCATACGGACGGTGGTAGCAGTCAATGTATGAGTCATATCAGAAGACTAAGTACAGAACATATGACCTAAAGCTATATTCTCTTATATGACTTATGACTGCAACCTAACCTAAAAGTGTGCAGTTTCTTTAGTTGGTTTATAAAAATTAATTTAAGGTGCATAATAAACCCTTTATACATAGAAAGTACCTTTACACACAATTCGAAGAAATCCACTACCTTGAGTTAGTAGCTGCAGTCTTTAGGAACATGATTTTAGGAAGAGTACCGTTGAACTCTTTACGAAAGATGTAATGGAGTGTTAAATTGCTAGGCCGGTAGAGTGAGGCCGATTGAACACACTCATTATGCGAGCTTCCACCCTCAAATGTTTACGGTGTGGGTAGTATAGTTCAAATATAAAATGGCATCAGGGAAAGTAAAATCAGGCTCTTTACGAAATATGTAATGGAGTGTTAAATTGCGAGGCCAGTGGAGTATGGCCCATTGAACACACTCATTATGTGAGCTTCCACCCTCAAATGTTTACGGTATGGTTAGTATAGTTCATATATAAAACGGCATTAGGGAGAGTACAATCAGGTGTACGTAAGATGTAATGGAGTGTTAAATTGCGAGGCCGGTGGAGTATGGACCATTGAACACTCTCATTATGTGAGCTTCCACCTTCACATGTTTACGGTACGGGTAGTATGGTTCACATATAAAACGGCATTAGGGAGAGTAATATCAGATCTACGTAAGATGTAATAAAAATTTGAAAGAGATAAAAATCTTTATTCTACCAAATTAACAATAATAATTTGCATTAGCCAAGTCATACTAATATTAACTAAAACTAAACAGCATAGCTTGTAATATTTAGTATGTGACATCACTTAACCTATATGATATAACAAACCTATATGTATATCTCCTTCCTGAAAAAAACTCATGAACGCTGTAACAGACAAGATTTACCAAATGTCCTTTTAGACGTTTTCTAAATTTTGATGTGTCTGACTCCAGCCTAAGAGAGAGTGGAAGTCTATTGAAAAAAACAAATCCCATTATATACTGTATGGTTTAAAAAAAAAAAAATGTTTTGTGTTTGGGGATTGGTAGTGTATTTTGATTACGGGGAGAATAAGAAGTTTTATGTGAAAAGTTAAATTTTGAAAAGTTTTGACTGACAAATGTCAACGTTTCTAGGATGTAAATGGATGGTAAAGTCAATATTTCTGTACTTCTAAAGATTTCTTTGCACGATTCTTTGCAAAATGCACAAATATTATGGTGATTATTGTCGGTGAACCACGCTCACCTTTCTCAGATCAGAGGGACTCACAAAATAATAGAAAATGATGTTCGACAACTCAATTTATAAGCCTATGATCACGTGACCCCATTGGCTGGAATCGTAAAAATGGTGGCTGCTAAGATATTATTCGCTAATTCCTATTGGAAAATAATATCCTATTTCTGTTATTTTATTCGCTGAAAATACATTATTAAAAACTATTTTAGAATCAAAATTAGCCTTTTCATTTATTAATTTATAACGATTCTTAGATTTTTCTTTAGGAATAAATAACTCTTCCAAAGCATTCATGATCCTACCCTTCTTACAAACTTTTAGAACATCTACATTTTCATCTATTTTATTTAAACTGTGGGTACAATTCAGAAGGTGTTTAGCTATATTATATCTTTTAGGTTCCTTATATTTGAAAGCAGAGACATAGTTGTTATATCTTTGCTAAACTTTACATTCTGACCTACTTAAAATACAATCATTACAGTTAATTCTATATATTCCTGAATTACTGAATTTATCTTCACTTTCAATATTTGTTTGTAAAATGTTGGACATAGTATTATAAGTCCTTAAAGCTGCTGACAAATTTAATTTCTTAAATCTTTTTGTAAACGGTCCATTGTAATGGAGGGATACTTACATCTTTTGTTCGTTATCGTAATTTTCTTTTTTAAGTGTTGTTCGTTTATTGTCTTGAATTTTATTTTATAAGTTCTTTTTTATTCTACTTCCAATTTCATCAATGATTTATGCCTTGAATCCATCTGCAAAAGCTATTGTTTTTACTATATTTATTTCCTATTTTCTATCTGCAACACTTAATTTTATTGAATACGCCCTATATAACATACTTCTGAGGCTAGCTGTTTTGTGAGATGGGGATGGACAGAACTGTTATTTATTGTACAATTGTTTTGAGTTGGTTTCCAGAAATTGTTATATGAACGTTTGTTATTATCACGAAGTATTTTTAGATTCAAAAAGTTAATTTAATTCATATATTCAAGATCACAGGTAAATCTAAGCTTCTGGTGGTGACAATTAAGTACATTTAACATATTATCTAAGTCATTACATTTTTGCTCGTTAAATAAAAGCAGAATATCATTGACATAACGGGTGTAAAATGTGACATCATTTTTTTTTTTCAATTTATCTAAAATTGAGTCTTCATGATCCTGTAAATAAACTTCTGATAAAATTAGTGACAGTGGACTACCCATAGCTAAACCATTGTTTTGTAAGTAACATTTGTTATTGAAACGGAAGTAATTTTGTTTCAAGATAGTTTTGAACAACTTTACAATCTGATTTACATAAATGTTTTCATATTGTTGTCCTATAAGTTTTTCCTTAACAGAATTAATCACTTCATCAACTGGAATATTAGTATACAGATTACATATGTCAAATGAGGCTAACCTAGTCTTATTACAACACTTTTCATGATTGAATTTATCGACAAACTCAATACTGTTCCTAATGGTATATTTATTTTCAAAACCAAAATTACTCACAAACGGCTGATTAGTCATTTTTATCAGTACAAATACCAAGACTAAGTGTAGTATCAGCGCCCTGTTATATCATCCGATAATAGGCCAGCTACTTTCTCTATCTGCCTAACCAATCCATAGATTATCAATATTTGGAATTTTCTTGTCCTATGGAAAAAAAGATGTGCCTGGGTACGATTTACTAAATGATTACTAGATTTAGGATCCTAACAATAGAAATAACGTTTTGAAAAACTATTTTAGATTAATATGAGTTGTTTAAAATTTATTTCTTGACTAATAAAATGTGTTTGGTAGCGTGAGACAAACTGATCAATAACTACAGTCTGAGAACACGTTAACAAGGCACTCAGCACGCGACCTGTCAAGATGTCAAAAGTGTAAGTAGATCATGCCATGCCCCTGAGTGACGTCACAACAAGATTCGGCTTTAAAACTTACACAAACTAATACAAATACAGAATTTACTTACTTACAGAATTGAATTACTGAATTAATTTACTGATAATTTGGTAAACCAGATCTGTTAAATTAATTCAGTACCACAACTTTTTTGTCTTTGTTAATTCACTACCACTTTTTATATATTCTATTGCTCTAAAAACTGTTTCCCAATCATATATACGTTCAATACCACTTTATTTGTATGGAAGAGCGGGTGGGTCAATACCACTTTAGTGTATGGGAGAGTGGGTGGGTCAGCACCACATTACGTAACTCTTGTACGGACAAATTAGCTGAAAGATATCTTAGGAAAGTTAAAAAGTAAAAAAGATTTATTTAACTTTTAAATAAGCCGTGTGTTATGTACATCTTGACTGAAAAATAATTACATAATTGGTGAAATTGAATAATTGTGAAAAATGTCAACACAATTCAAAAACTTATCTTCCAAAACGTATCATACGTTTACTAAACAACTATTCTTGAGTAAAAAATTCAAAAAGTGTATTAAAAGTTTTGTTGGCATTCCTTATCCGCTACGAATCCGATATCACTAGCCTTATCTCATCGCTTGGATTATCATTTGATTTACCAGTTCGTGATCAACTTTAGTAGCCACCTAGCCTAACTTGACATAACCTAACCATAATTGTGATTAAATAAGTAGTGGTAGTCAAGTAACGGAAAATGTGGTGGTATTGAATTAACGGAAAAGGTCCGGTTAACCATACTGCTGGATTATTTAAAGAGTGGGTTTAATACTGCTGAGTGTACTTAAGCAAGTGGTCCATATTTTACTTGACTTAAATTCAAAAAAGATATTGCACAGTAAGGTCATAAGTTTTTTGGAGATTCTGCACTTGCTTTTAATCGGTCGGCACTGGTGGCGCAGTGCTGTAACCCAGCTACTTGGGGACAAAGTGATTGAGAGATTGTAGGCCATAGGTTCCATGCTCGGTCCTCTTAATATCGACACAGCGTCCACTCAGTGGTTGCCATCGACGTGGACCCTTCTAGAGAAGTCAGGGGTGTCCATGTTGGATGGTAGCCAAGGTTTAGATGTTGTGTAGGGAAGAGAACTGAGTGTCAGTCTTGTCCGTTGAAAATCAGACCACCACTACGTCGTTCGGATTTCACGTGAAGCTGTTGGACCTATAGTTTCCCTGGCTATTTGGATAATAATAAATAGTCCTTTCTGAGATAAGTCGAACTCAGATAGTAACAATGACTACACTCGTTCATCGACACTCAAAACATTCATACCTCATATTCGCCCATATCTATACGAACAGTGTCTTGGATATGAATAATAATAATGAATAATCTACGAACAGTACGCTATTCACTTCAGTATTACTATTAACTAATATAAAATGGCCATTTATCGACTTAGTCTTCATTTTAAACTGAACATCTCACACTAGTTAACATTTGACTTGGTATTTACAAAACAGCATGTATATTATAAAATTTCTTACTATTTTATAGTGAAATTGCTTTAGAATATATAAAAATTTAGTCAATTTAAGATACTCATCGTTTTTCTCCTATTATTAACTGCATTATACTTGTTATAGCTTATTAACTTAATTAAATGCCTCCACTAAAGAAATGTTGTCATCCATTACAACATATAAATAGTTTCCAATATCTTAGCCATGAACATGACCCCTTGGTTGCAATATTCCCGTCCGTGTAGCTTCTTTTAACGTTCTTGGGCTTAAGCTCTGAATGCTGAGGGGTGACGTGAAATTTTTCACTTTTTAAAACAGCCATCAAAAATAATCTAGGCTATTTTCCATGTTTTATTTAAGTTTTATTAATTATATCCAATTAGCAACAGTCCAAGCTCTAAGTAATTCATTAGAAACGAAAGGATGCTTACATTTGGTGGAAAAAAAATTTCTAGAGAAACTCGTTTAAATTCTTTAAATTAAAAATATATCTACAGCTTCTTCAGTCTGTAGCATAAAACTGAAGGTTGTGAGGCATATAGAAAACAGCGTTACGTTTGTGGGTGCTTAAACAATTTAAGTACGAGGATGAGGACTGTTAGAAAAATCATATTGAAAATAGTATCTAAATAATGATAATTATAATTGTTTGTAACTTTACCTTTGATATATATATGATTATTATTATTACAATAATCAGAATTCTAAGTGTCAAGATACAGTATATACAAAATCTAAAAAAAGAAAGATTTCTAAATTAATTTGTATGTTTAATTAAAGTGCTATCATTAACATTAAAAAAAGTAAATATGTGTTTAGATATTAATAAACCGTATACAGTTTTTTATATACGTCCTGTAATATGTGTACTATATAGATTAAACACTTCACCAAAGTAGAATATTTGGTTTTAGTATATGGTTTGGATTAGCTTGTAGCAAGTAAATTATAGTTTTTAACTTCTGTCTTGAACGTTTCCAAATTAGAAGGACGTCAATTAATGCGTCTGCTTGCCTGGAGATGAGAGTCCACTATGTGTAAACTGAGTGTCAGTAATTATTGACGTTGAAAAGCCGTCAACTACCATGTTGTGTAATTACTTGCTTGGCTGTAATTGCCTAACTCAAACTGTGTCTGCTTGGTTGGAGATGATAGTCTACTGTGTGACAGTACGTCAACTCTCATGTTGTGTACTTACTTGGTTACTTGGAATATCATGTTGAAACTTGTGTGTGCTTGGCTGCAGATGAGAGTCCACGTTGTGTCAGTAAGTAGCGGTGTTCAAAGGATGTCAACTCATGTTGTATAATTACTTGGTTATCCAGAATAGCCTGCCTCAAAATGTATCTGCTTGGATTGAGATGAGAGTCCACTGTGTGACAGTAAGTAGTAGTTTCTAGAGGCATTCAACTCTCATGTTGTGTAATTACTTGGTTACCTGTAATTGCTTGCCTCAAAATGTGTCCGCTTGGATTGAGATGAGAGTCCACTGTGTGACAGTAAGTAGTAGTTTCTAGAGGCATTCAACTCTCATGTTGTGTAATTACTTAGTTACCTGTAATTGCTTGCCTCAAAATGTGTCCGCTTGGCTGGAGATGATAGTCCACTTTGTGACAGTAAGTAGCGATGTTCAAAGACTGTCATCTCTCATGTTGTATAATTACTTAGTTACCTGTAATTGCTTGCCTCAAAATGTGTCCGCTTGGCTGGAGATGAGAGTCCACTTTGTGACAGTAAGTAGCGATGTTCAAAGACTGTCATCTCTCATGGTGTGTAATTACTTAGTTACCTGTAATTGCTTGCCTCAAAATGTGTCCGCTTGGCTGGAGATGATAGTCCACTTTGTGACAGTAAGTAGCGATGTTCAAAGACTGTCATCTCTCATGGTGTATAATTACTTAGTTACCTGTAATTGCTTGCCTCAAAATGTGTCCGCTTGGCTGGAGATGAGAGTCCACTTTGTGACAGTAAGTAGCGATGTTCAAAGACTGTCATCTCTCATGTTGTATAATTACTTAGTTACCTGTAATTGCTTGCCTCAAAATGTGTCCGCTTGGCTGGAGATGAGAGTCCACTTTGTGACAGTAAGTAGCGATGTTCAAAGACTGTCATCTCTCATGTTGTATAATTACTTAGTTACCTGTAATTGCTTGCCTCAAAATGTGTCCGCTTGGCTGGAGATGAGAGTCCACTTTGTGACAGTAAGTAGCGATGTTCAAAGACTGTCATCTCTCATGTTGTATAATTACTTAGTTACCTGTAATTGCTTGCCTCAAAATGTGTCCGCTTGGCTGGAGATGAGAGTCCACTTTGTGACAGTAAGTAGCGATGTTCAAAGACTGTCATCTCTCATGTTGTATAATTACTTAGTTACCTGTAATTGCTTGCCTCAAAATGTGTCCGCTTGGCTGGAGATGAGAGTCCACTTTGTGACAGTAAGTAGCGATGTTCAAAGACTGTCATCTCTCATGTTGTATAATTACTTAGTTACCTGTAATTGCTTGCCTCAAAATGTGTCCGCTTGGCTGGAGATGAGAGTCCACTTTGTGACAGTAAGTAGCGATGTTCAAAGACTGTCATCTCTCATGTTGTATAATTACTTAGTTACCTGTAATTGCTTGCCTCAAAATGTGTCCGCTTGGCTGGAGATGAGAGTCCACTTTGTGACAGTAAGTAGCGATGTTCAAAGACTGTCATCTCTCATGGTGTGTAATTACTTGGTTACCTGTAATTGCTTGCCTCAAAATGTGTCCGCTTGGCTGGAAATGAGCGTCTACTTTATGACAGTAAGTAGCGGTGTTCAGAGGCTGTCATTTTTATGTTGTTTAATTACTTGCTTACCTGTAATTACCTGCTTCCAAATTTGTACTTTTGGCTGGAGATGAGAGTCACTTTTTGACACCATTTAGCGGTATCCATAGGCCATCAAATTTAATATTTTTAATTACTTTTTTATATGGATTAGAATGCCTCAAACTGAGGTGGTTATGAGGTGGGTGGGGCAACACACACATAATGAACATGGATATATATGTGGTATGAATCTACCGAACTACAAAAACAATTACTGTCGTATTGTCCCATCCGCCCACCCATACACGTAACCTACTGTGAAATTGATCCACTCACCTACCCAAACAAGTACTATGGTACTAATTAACCTTCCCACCCATACATGTATAGTTGAATTGACCCACCCACCCATTCATACCCGTTACAGTGGAATTACCCAGCCGCCCATCCAAACACGTACTTTGGTATTGGTAATCCATATTAGATTCTAGCTGTTGACAATAACCGTATAATGTAGTTATTTGTAATATATAGTTATACATGTACATAAATACCCTGGTAAACAACATTTAGATGTTTGAATAATGAATAATAATATCATACTTACTGATGAATATTGAGCAATAAATTCATTTATTACAAATAACCAAGTTAACAGTGTTATTTTAGTGTAATATACAATTTATATTGGATTCAGTGAGTCGAAATATTCAACATGTAATACTTACTACGAAAAGATAACATTATCCTTGGATTCCTTATAAATACTTCCTTACTTTAATGCATTATGAATTTTTTTACCAAAAAGTTATGCTTTCGTAAATAATTACCACTTAACAACTCGCTCGGTTTTTCAGTCCAGTCCCTGTACAAAATATTTGGAATGTGTCACACTGAATCCATCGGTAGAACATCGGTTCAATAGAATCAAGTCAAGGGTTGGTCGTGATTTTCTCCAATCCCTGGCCGTTATTCTTGCTCACTTTCAACGATATGTCTGGTTTGAGGGTTTTCAGTTTCAAATCACCCTGTGGAAAAATTATATCTAGTGGATTTATCAATTGAGTTGGTTTTTCATTTTGAAATATGATGTTTGAGATGGTAAAAATCAGTTAAATATTACATTTATAACTTTCTAATCTGAACCTAAGCATAACTATTCATTTACTTCTTAACCACGATCAATTTTAAGATGTAACTGTAATCTAAATACTTAATACATGATATAGTTGTATAATCTATACTAACTAATGGTTATATTCTTATATTTACATGCTTTAAAATAATCCATAATAATTATATTTTTACTTTATTTTAATGTCGTGAATTAGTATGGATAACTAGATAGTATGTAAACAATTAACACTCTACTTTAAATGTCTTTTATTACATTTAACTGGCAGGAATTGATCATTAGTTGATAAAATTGATAAAATTATGGGAATTTTGCTTGCATATGAAAAAGTGTGGTATTGAATTGTCTTTCGTCGAATGATTTAGATGTAACCTGTCTGCTTTAAATACCTTAGTAAAATAATAACCATTACTTAATTTTTTCTTATGATAAGCGCCCTTTGTTTGTATGTTTTAATGTTTTTGGGTTAATTTAAAGACAATGTTACAAAATATGGTGTAGGCGTCTGTCAACCTCTATACCGATTAGGTAGAATTTGTTTAGGGTGTTGAAAAAATGAATGTTTATATTATTATGATAATAAATTTCATGATTGATTTTTAATAGAAATCTTATAAACTCACTAAGTAAATAATGTAAAATTAATATTTGATATTTAAAAAATTTGTAACAGGTATTGTAATAACCTCATGATCAGGATTATTACAAAAAGTCATCAGTTAGTAGGTTAATAGATTGTTTATTGCATACCCAGTAAGCTTTAAGTCAGTTAAATATATTCAGAGTGTAACTAGAATCTACATTTTCCGGTGACAACCGCATCAAGGTACTATCTACAATACATTGGAGTCTCAGAGAAACCACTGAGGATGCCTCATCACATTATGGGTGAAACGTCTGGTTATCTTGCAGTATAGTAGATAGTACCTTGACGCGGTTGTCACCGGAAAATGTAGATTCTAGCTATGACACCTACCACTCTGTCACTAAGTCTAAGCTCTGAGATATTCAAAGTGTAATTTAGAGTATGTCTAAAAATGACTATTGAAGGGGCCGGTGTAATGTATGATTATAGATAGTAAATAAGATTGTTCTTTGCGAAAAGCGTGAATTTTTATCAGAACATACTAAAATATATAAAAGTAACAACTAAACAAATGTTATGACTGCAAACAATTTAACATTATACTTAAAAACTCAAAGTAAACTGTATCCATTTAACTCTTAGAACTACCACATTACCTTAATATCCTTTAATAAGGAACACGTTGATTCAAAAGGGTTAAACTAATCCTAAAACCTTCGTTGGGTTGGACTAATTTAACGAAGCTGTGTTTATGCAAGCTTAGAGTTAAATTGTTTTTGCTCAGTTCACTCGGAGTCGAAGCTTTGGTTAATGTTCTTTTATTTTAAACACGACCTTTGACATATTCACCTAGGTGTCAAGGTACTCTCACTTTGAGATTAGCAGATTTCTTTGTAGAGTCAAAGGGTTTTCGAATACAGTTTCTGTGTACATAATAGAAGTATTTATTTTTGGTTATTCTTTTAAAATAAATGCATTCTCAAGTTAGATTATATTCTAACAGTCAAATTAATTGACTATTAATCTCTTGAATAATTTAGTAATAAGCCATTTTTTATTAAAAAACAATTCTCTGTGATTTCTAATGCTGATAATTTTCTTGTACATTTTACAAGTTTCCCGTATTCTTCAGCTGTCACCAAACTATTTGTTTTACCACCAAAATCAAGTATTTTTATATTAAATACGAATAAATTCAAGTCACGTAACTCTCCTCTGATTTGCTTCCCCTTCTTATAGTAGCTCGAAAATTAGTGGTTTTCCTCAATTGTACCATTAATGTATGCAGTGTTGCTTACTGTACATTAACCAATCCCATTGTCGTTAAATCAATATATCTAAGTGTCCAAAAAAGAAACTCACTCGAAAACTTTTGATTTTATAAAATTACTTTCTCGTGATAAGCTCTTTTTTACTTAACAGTTATCATTTTTATTTATTTGTAAAACTAACATTATAAAATGAATAGTTATATTTTTAATTATCTAACTGGCGATTCAATACGAGCTTCGAATGTCCATTATATATTTTAACGTTGATTCCAGAACAGTTTTTAGGGTTTTTATTGCAGTAGATTAATTAGAACTGTTTTACTATAAAATATTAGCTAAACAGCATTAAATAAAATGGAAACCTTTATATTGTAATATTTACACTGTCAGAATATACTGGATATTTACTATTATAACCACAATTAATTTATTAAGTTTTGTTCTTTATATTATTCTCTAGATACAAGGGAATATAATAAAAACATATTTCAATATGAACACAACAGCCTTAAATGACAGTATAATTTTTTATTATAAAATGTTTATACTGCCAGACTGAAACAATGGACTGAAAATATATATTATTACTAGACTGATTTTCAATAAAATATAAACTGGATTTGTTATTATTAATATGGTATCCTAGAAATAAGTGGCCAAGGATATAAGTTCTGAATTGTACTACATTTACCTATTTTGCATTTTTCTTTAAATATTGCATTAGAAAGTTTAAACATTTTTAATCAAATTCATGTAGGATTCAAAGTTCAAGAGCTAATCGATTTGTTACAAAGGAATAACAAGCTTAGCTGTAAAGGACGTGTGTTGGCTAAAGTAGTAAAAACCCAGTTCAATGACTTTGTAAGAACACTCAACAGCACCTTTCAATTTCTTTCAAATTCAATGTTAAACACAATTTTTCAATTTACTCTTCCAAACAATGTTGGGGCTATAGGATTCTTCAATGGCAATACAGTCTAAGTTCACTTTGATTATGATAATTTTATAGTAATATAAATGTCTTGAATATTGTATTATATCGTAAAATTTGTTACCAATTCTAATATGTATTCATTTTTATTTCATAGTATACAATAATACTAAAATCTATGTTATGAAACGTCTTGTAAATAGAGTGGAAAAAATAAAATAGAAAAATGTATGACCAATACAAAATAATTCTTGACTCACTGTTAGTATTCTATAAACCCTTTAGGGTATTTAGGATATAAAGTAATAAAATGGTATATTAGTAATAAAATAAAATAGTTTTTTAATTAGCATAATACGTGTTGGTACATATACAGTATAAGTAAACGTCACACAACACAAATTTATTACAATATAAGGACAAAATGCACAAATATATTACAATAAAATAAAAAATGCACAAATATTATGGTATTGTATGACTGTATATAATACAGAATGATCTTTTGTGAATCCTTCTGGTCTGAGGAAAGTGAGCGTGGTTCACTGAAATCGTTCACCATAATATTTGTGCATTTTGTACTTGTATTGTAATATATTTGTGCATTTTGTGCTTATATTGTAATAAATTTGTGTTGTGTGACGTTTACTTGTACTGTAAAATAAAATGAAATTATTTGCTTCAGATAATAATTTATATATCATATATTCTGTAACATCTCTCTGGGGGAATTTCAATGAATGTTAAAGAAAAATAACTTAACTGTGTTTACCACTCTTAGCTAAAAATCTGTAAATACTCATTTTTATAAGAAATATTATATGTTTTATAGTCTAAAAATGTAATAATTTAATAAACATGGATTTGTGTTCTATACATTTTATTTCATTAAATATGGAATGAATAGTGTTCAACAAAATTCTGTTTGATTAAGATAAATTTTAAAATATACACATTCGAAAGAAAATATATTATACACTTTTTAAACACTAAGAGTAGGGTTAAATATTAATTGCTTAGTATATAATGTTTAACCAATTAGAATTCTAAAAGAAAAAGAATAAAATAGCTATCATATTCTTAAGGTGCAACACTTTTTAGAAATTTGTTATACATTACTTTTAGTGTTCTACACTTCATTCAGTATTCGACAGTGTTTTTCATAAGATATTTTATGTTATTAAAAAACAAAACCTTAAGATTGCAGGAAGGACTGTTTGTAGTCTCCAATTTGGTACTTAAAAATACAATTTTCTCAACTTTTTATTGATTTTTTATGATACTTTTATTTATTTAGATAGTATTATTTATTGTTTATAACACTACATATTATGATTTCCTTTACACGTTAACCATGTATTTGTTAATTGTAAATAGATGAGCTCTTTTCAATGTTCAATGTTATTCTACACTTTTATTTAATTTTAATAATGTCTAATTTAAGTAAAAAAATCTTACGTATTTGTATTAAATATCTAGCATAAATTAAAATGTATTATCATCAGGCCATCTTTTCATTAAAAATTTGAAAACACATTTGCAGACACGTCCGTGGCAGGCCGGCCAATTTGACATCACCTGAAGCTCTGGTAAATGACCACTCAGCGCCCCGCTGGTTCTATTCTAAACTGTTTTCATTTTTAAAGGAAAAACTGAAAAAGTTTCTTATTGTTAATATTATTATTCCTATATTGCTACAAACAATGTAAAGTTGATGTATTTTATCTTACTGATTCATGGAATACACAAATCTTTAATAATTGTTTATTTTCGTTGAGGCTTACTGAAATTTCCTTAGGAAGAACCCAATTCCTTATTTTGTATTATGAGTTCAAATGAAAAGGTCTTATTTCAGTATCTGATATACACATTAACTTTCAGTGCCATACAGTACTTAGTCATATCGTCATAATTTATTATTGTTATTTTTGTTGTTGTTGTTGTTGTAGATGTCGTTGTATAGTAGTGTTGTCTGAAATAAGAACATTTATATTAATGGATCAGAAATACATATTTTTAAATAAACTGTCTTTCAATTGTTTACAGTTGTATCATGTTTTATTATTTATGAGCACTGCGCAGGTATATTTCACACTGTCTGTTAGGTACGAACATAATTTTAGATGTACCTATATCTAAATGTAATTACGTCGGAAAGTCGACGCCAAACTAAATACGTTACATTTAAAATATTGACTCTTTACTCGGAAAAGGTTTATTTCTGTAATAAATTATCAAAA
This sequence comes from Stictocephala bisonia, assembly GCA_035578905.1. Taxonomy (NCBI): domain Eukaryota; kingdom Metazoa; phylum Arthropoda; class Insecta; order Hemiptera; family Membracidae; genus Stictocephala; species Stictocephala bisonia. Next base: position 130,984 of record JAQJVL010001264.1, on the reverse strand, counting down.
AATAAAAATATTTTAATTCTAAAGCATTTTTAAATACCACATTTCTGTCATCGCAAAACAGGAACAAATCGTAATCAACATAAGTGTCTCCCGTGGGAAGACGTAATGTATCTTCTAGCTGCATTTACACTCAATTACTAACTGACTCTTAGGAAGTGATTTATACATTATTAATTACAAATTACGTTCTTGTATCAATATAGCAAGACGTTTGATTGAATTGGTCATTATATCATCCTAAAAATACTACCACTTGGAACAGATGGCCTGGCAAAGGCCTGGGTAGCCAGCTATATAAAAGGGCGTAGCCAAATTGTTGAAATCAAACCTAACATAAATGGTACAAAACATGTGTACAGATCCAGTTAAATTACAATAAGTATAGGAGGGTCCCAGGGATCAATACTAGGGCCATTCCTGTTTATTTTGTTTATTAATGACTTACTTAGTTACATAAATAACAATCACGTTGACACCATAATGTATGCAGATGATACAACCCTTCTATTCATAAGTAACGCAGCTGATGAACTACACTCAGATATCCTAGCATCTACAGAAAAAGTACTTCAATGTTGCCTACAAAACGACTTAGCTATAAACTTCACGAAAACCACAGAAATAGTTTTGTAGTAGAAGACATAAACATATTCCCGACATTTCTAACATTTCCATTTAAACAAACGCAAAGCTACTAGGCACGATAATCGATGCAGATCTCACCTAGTCAGACCATGTTCAACCTCTGACCAAAAAACTATCAGCTGAGATAAGTTATATGCAGTGAAAAGAATTCAATGGATAGGAAGAGTAGAACTGCCAAGATAACATACTTTGCCTTAGTTGAATCTCACATCAGGTATGGCTTAATCTCCTGAGGTGGAACATTAGACGTGAATCTCAGCAAAATCCTGATCCTCCAGGAAAAACTACCAGGGATCTTGCTGAAATTGGTCCAGAGACAGTTGCAGAGAAACTTTTAGATCTCTCAACATTCTTACTGTCATTGTCCTTTACTCAGTTGTCATTTATACCCTCCAGCTTGACCTCTCCAGAAATGAGGATTTCCATTCTTTTAATACAAGGAGAGCAACTGACATAGTATTCCAATCCATCATATAACACTCTTCAAAAAAAAACCTTCATACATTGGTTGAAAAATCCTCAATAAACGGCCACAAAACCTCAAGTACATGACTGAACTCAACTTGGCTGTTTTTACCTGTTATAACAGAAACCCTGAACACAAAATTTCTGTTATGAGAGAAATTCTAGACTAAACTTCTTATATACACTCATTATGAAATGTAATTTTCTGTTTTTTTTTTTTTTGTTTTTTTTTCAATTCTCTAAAACTATGCTTTTATACTGTATCAGGATGTTTTACTATATCCTTGTAACTAATATTTTGTTTGTTTTTCATATTTCTGTAAATATTGATAACTCTTAATCATCATTTCTTGACTTCTTTTTTATGTGTGTAATGTCTCATATACAACAGTTTTTATTTCAACTGAAAATTGTTATATACTTCAACATTAATGTATTTTTAAATTAATTTTTAAAATATCTGACATTAATTTTTGTACAAATTACTTACTTTAGTAATAGTATTAGTTGTATTTATTGTTCTTAACTGATATGTAAATAAAGAAATATTGTCTATAGCTGTATTACAGCCATGCTCTTTTATTGTGTGACTGAAAGTCCACATTCATGTGGATAACATTTAACTGTAGGTTACTACCATACCTTCTTTCACGTTTAAAACGTCTCCAAAATATGTAAGGATCCAGGAAGGGGTGGCTATTACTGACTAAGTACCATATCTGTAAAGGTACAACAAAAATAACATTGAAGACAGATCGATTAAGTAGTTTACATATTAATAAAAGAGTTTACAAGTGTGATGCATAATTTATTAAGTTCAACAGGCAATGTTATGTTACAATGAAAATACAATTCATATTTATTTATTTATTCATAAGACGCCGATCGTCAAGATATTGGCGAATATGGATTTCGAATGAGTGTGATGAATGTAGATGAGCGAATGTAGTCATTGTTACAAACTAAGGCCGACTATTCCTTAGAAAGTGTCATTAATTAATAGCCCAATGACAAATGAACAGCCGGTGATTATCAGCTGAGCCTTCTCAAAATGTATTGACTCTGATTGGGATCGAACTGAGAACCTTTAGCACATGAAGCTGGGATTGAACCAACTAAACTACCTACCAATTTAATTTAATTGAAAAAAATTCAATTAGGTGAACGAACAGGACAATATAACATATGTAATTGCCAAACTAGTTTAACCAATTTAGAGGGGAAGTGATGAGAAGGAAAACTGAAATATGTTTATGTTATTCCATATAAATAAATGTATCTTGTCTATTATTTCTAGTTGAGGTACATTCTGTACTAATAACATGGTCTCTACGTAAATTTAATCTATATTTTAGATAAGCTAGACCTAATAAATAAATATTGAATATTATCTTACGTTCAATTTTTGTTTTAAATATGACAAGTATATAAAATAATAATTTTTATTCTGTTTCTAATATAGCATATATATTATCAGATAACATTATGTTCCCAACTAATGCTAAATTAAACATAACCTTAAACAATTCGTATACCCAGGACTATTTAGAGTGATCATAAGAAAATGAGGAGGGTTTTCCTTGTAACGTAGAATAGATAAAGGGGGCTTGAGGCAAACTTAACAAGAGAAGGCTTTTAGTGTAGGGGAACAAACAGAGGGGTGAAAAACAGCTGACACAGGTTAAACTGTATTATACTCATTTAATATGTAGCTGCGTTATGTGGTTCAGTTCGATCAATGTTGCCAACAAACATCACTTGTTAAACGTCTTTGTTTGTTTACACAACAACCTGATTGTGTACTGTATGGAGCGTTTATTGGTTTTGGAGTGTTTTGTGTTAATTCCAAAACATCAATGTAAATGAGTATAGCGTTCATGTAAATTGAACCCGGATAATTATTTAAAAATAAATGCGTAAAAGGGATATTTAAAAGTAAAAGTCTAAATCTACTTTAAAAAGCTGTTTTAAAATGTTTTCAGTATACTGTAAATTTACGTCAACATGTATATATATATACAAGATAGTGGTAACTGTTAAGGAACTGTTTCCAACTTAAACTCAGTTATAAACAGAAAATATTTCGAAATAAACTGTAAAACAGAAAAAACAATAACGTTAGGTACGTCCCAAAATTAAATTCTATTCAATACATTCTGGAATTTAAATTCATATAAACAGTTTTCTTACAGTATAAATGTAAAAAAAGTTCCAACTGGAATGTTAGAGACGGAAATCACTGAAGTTGTAAATCACCACAATCAGCACTTTGAATTCGTAAATGTCGATAAACACTGTGTGACTAAAACTTTCATCATGAAAAAGCAATAGACAAAAGACTAAAGCTGCTTTGAAAAATACTTACAAAACACTGTAGTATTTACAGGTAGTCTAGCAAATCCCCTTATTCAGGCTTATTAAGCCGTCTTGGGAAATTGAAAAGATCAAAGCATCTTGAGTTTTCAACACTAAACAAGACAAAAATCAAAGACATCTTTTAATATCTTAAAAAGATTTGAAATTGTCATTTCCTTATTTCTTATTCCGAAAGTAAAATATGTCCTTTTTACATACAATAAAAAAACCTAAATTTTACCAAAAAGAATAAAATTACCCAAAAACAATGTACTACAAATTAATTATAACAATGAAATATACAAACGATTCATAAAAAATGAAATACCAGAAGTGTTTACTTTGTAGAAGTGAAAATCGACACATTATTTATTAGATGCCCTGTGGTTAGTATCGGTTGACACCAGATTGTGGGTGTACCCTCTAGGCTACCCTGTCACCACATGCCACTTTTACCACTGTTATTACAATCTGAGCGATGTATGTTAAACTATTACACTTCTCTCTACTCCTCGTTCGCTTGATCATCAATTAACCCTGTGGCGGAATGGATGTGTCGTGATAAGTATCAGTTGATACCATCATGGATTGTTCCTTCTCAGTTACCCTGACATTAAATGCCATTTTTACCACTATAATTGCAAAATGAGGGTTGTGATTTCAATGTTAACACTCCTCTCAACTCCTCAGCTAACTCTGTGTTGTAATGGATGTGTCGTGGTAAGTATCAGTTGACATCATATTGTGGGTTGTCCCATCTACGCTACCCTGTCACCACATGCTACTTTGCTACCATGATTACAATCAGATAGTTCTTTGAGACAACTTCCCATAGCTTAATTTACTTCCATGTTAACTAACCCTGTGATGGATAAGATATGTTGTGGTTAGTATCATAAGACACCTATCGTGGTGTGTCCCATCTCAGACATCCTCTCCAGATATGCTACTTTTGCTACAATTATTACAATCAGAGAGTTCTTTGAGACACCTTCCCATAGCTTAATTTACTTCCATGTTAATTAACCCTGTGGTGGAATGGCTATGTTGTGGTAACTATCGGGTGACAGCAGGCTGTGGTTTGCACCCTTACAGCCACCCTATTAACACGTGCCACTTTGACCACTTTGATTACAATCAGAGGGTTATGTGTTCGGCTTTGACACTCCCCTCTACCCTCACCATCCTCCACCCACATTCACTGGCTCGTTAAGGGTACTTTTTGGTGATCGAAAATCTCTTTAAATAAATGACAGTAAAATAACAATGAATCTTTCTTTGCGTTGTGCTAAATAATACTTCTTTTAAACTATATTTTTCTTTAATTTGGATAGGTGAGTAATGACTTCGTGCGTGTTTGTTGTATCTTAATGACATAAATATTTATAAATTGTTTTGCCTTACATATATTTGTCATATAGTGAATCTTCTGCTATAATTGTTATATTGAATAAGACTTTTATTAGTATAAAACTATCCAATATAAAGATTTGTTGATCTAGTAGAACATTCCTATCGAATACCGCAATTTTCTTCTCATAATAATCAATAATAGTTTAAGATTATGTTTTAATTTAAGAAATTTATTTAAATATAGCTACAATTGCATTATTAACGGGCATCGTAAATAAGTATATTTATACGATAATGTATCATATATTTGCTATATTAGGGATAATGACAGTACAGTATACACAAGTGTAAAAATATGCATATATGTCATAAAATTAATCTTAAGCTTATCATGTCTCTCCAACAGATACTGTACAATATTGGATTTTTTATGATTTTTTTCAATGATAAAGGTTTATTGTAATTGAAATAAATACTTAACGATGTGGTATCCTTTAGAGCGGTTAACAAAATGTCTTATATTTATTTTTTTAAATGTTTTAATTATGAAGCAAATAAACATTTCTTATGTCAAAGTGAAGCAAGCAATGGCGTTTTCTTATTTAAGAGTGATATTCCTTAAACAGGTGTCACTGATTGAACACATTTGTACGCCACTGCATCACTTCTGTGTACTAATGTTGTCACTGTATGAACTGGTTTACAAGAATATATTACCTTTGTGTACTACTGGTGGCACTGTAAGGACAGATTTACATCACTGCATCAACATTGTGTACTGCTAGTAACACTGTAAAAACAGCTTTACGTCACTGCATCCCTTTGTGTACTATTGGTCACACTGACTGAATACAGCTTTATCCCATTGCTGTATACCTCTGTATACGTACTGGTGTCACTGTACGAACACTACTTTACGCCACTGCATCACCTCTCTCTACGTACTGCTGTCACTGTATGAACACAGCTGTACGCCACTGCATCACCTCTGTTAATTAATGATGTAACAGTATGAATACTGTTGTACGCCACTAGATCACCTCTGAATACGTACTGGTGTCACTGTACGAACACTACATTACGCCACAGCATCACTAGTGTACTAATTATGTCACTTTATGAATACTGTTGTACACCACTGCATCACCTCTGTGTACTAATGATGTCACTGTAGGAATATAGCTGTATGCCACTGTATCACCTCTATGTACTAGTGATGTCATTGTATGGGCACTATTGTTTACCACAGCATCACTTGTTTGTATTTCAAGAAACAACAAGTTTCTTCACGTAAGGTAACATTACGTGGTGCAATGCACACATGTTCTTCTTCCATTTATTTTTATAATTATGGAATAGTTTACATTTGCTAGAAAAACAAATAACATATATATTCTTTATATTGTTGTGATGAGTATAATTTATAAATTATGATTTGTGTAATTTTTACGCAGTTTTAACCAAACATTTGGAAGTCTTTGATCACATTATTTGGATCAAATATTTCTGTTGAATTAAACATTCATGTTAATTAAGTATTATAATTTATAATTATATTATAAGTAAAGTAATTAATGACAAATGTATCTTTAAAAATCCATTCACTTGTTAATTATTTATTAATTTTTATACATCACAAAAGATATTATTTTATGCATAATATCAAACGTAGAGAGTAGAAGTTGCATTAAATTGTAGTAGAGATCAAAATTATTTAAAGTATCAAGTTCAAAATAAAGTAAACCTTGTAGGCTAAAAGCTCCCCTCCCTTCATACATTTTTATTTTCCCACCGTCAGGAGTGTTTGCAGATGTCAGCTTGGTGAGTGAAATGTGTTGGGGGTGAAAGCTGCTTTTGGCATCGCCTTTACAGTTTACCATGATGTTTAATCGTGATAATGTATACTTGGTTTTTGCTTAGTATGTTAAGGGATACTGTCTTGTTACTAGTTACCTATTATATATGATAAAGTGGATTAATAATCTAAATTAATTACAAAATTTTCTTTTTCAGACAACTTTTTGTTAAGGAAAAATATCACAGATGAATGAACCATGGTAATTAGTAATTATGAGGGAAGTGGTTTTAAATTTTAAGTAAATACTAATGGTGACTATATTTAAAAAAATAAAAATTGCATAAACGAAAGTTTTTAAAACACATAGATAAAATAAGAAAATAAATCGATTGATATACGAGTACACTAATAAGAATTAAAAGTTATGGCATACCTTTTCTGGAAGTTTTGATGAATTTTATACTTAAATAGAACTACTGTAAAATAATTGTATCATTGATGGATATTAATCCACAATGGAATAATATGGGCTGAAAATAGACACATCATCAATTATAATTCAGGGAAATCTATTTCATTTTACCTATTAATTAATCTTTTCAGAGTCAAATACCTATTAATTGATTTATAAACACTTGATAGAGCAAATTTACAAACTTTACTTTGAGCAAATTTACAAACAAATGCTAATGGATATCAGCGACAATGCTTAATTTTACTACCTTAAAATAAAAGGAAGTTTGTATATTTTAACTTCAATACTAAAATTAATATTTACATAAATTAATTACAGGCTACAAGAGATAATTTCCCAGTAACCAAAGAACCTCTTGTTAAATATTTTTGTATAATGAAAACAAAATTGTGCCTTACAAGAGTAAATATAAAGATTGGCGTCACTCTCAGCCTGGCAGTTATTTTAGGGGGGCCAGTCACCCGTAACGTAAAGTGGTGATATTGACCCACTCGCCTAATCGTAATTCGTATGTTCACATACGTGTAGTATTGTGAGTGACATATATAGTCTAGTTACTAAATAAGTTCGATTTTAGCTCAGAAAGAGTCATTAGTAATAGCACAATCAACAGGGAAACTAAGTAACCTACATCTTTAAGTGGAATCTGATCCACTTGGTATTGGTTTCATTTTCAGCTAATTAACAATCCTGATACTCAGTTCTCTCTTTTACACAATATCTGTTCACTTACTACCACCCAACATGGACACTTCAGACTTATCTAGTATTATCGACGCCTATTATAGCAACCAATGAGCAAACGCTATGTTATTATTACGTTGACCAAGCAAAGAAGCTACTGACTACAATCACCACAACACAGTATTCCTAAGTAGCTGGGTTTTTGCAATAAAATTCCCACAGTAAATTGTAATTACACAAAGACAAATAAATTGTAATAAATTAGTTTTTACAATAAGAAATTTATTATTACTTTTTATTATTTAAATGACTGTAAAAAATATCCAGACAAACGTTCTCTTGTTCAATGCAAACTATTTACTATAAAAGAAACCAATGCTATGTAAAAAAAATTAAATAAAAACTGCATTCCATACGTCATTAGTTATTTTGACCTAATATATAATTAATGATATTTTTGGATTTAATCACGTATAAAATCAAACTTTTCAGGTGTAAAAAACTATATATCGATATTTTAGTAGATTGAATAATTAAAAAGGGGAAATGATTTAATAGTTTAATCAGTTTTATTTGAAATTAATCTGAGTTATTTGAACAGAAATAATGCATGACAATAATATAACTCTCCCAATAAAAGTTTAATGATTTGTTATTTTCTGAACCGAACTATTCCAAACATTTACATTTTATATAATTGTCAGTGCAGTGATACTTATTTGGATAATTTTTTAAAATAAAAAGTAATAAATTATCAATTAAGAAATTACTTTGTTAAATAATAATAATTGAATTCCCAGGAACTCTTTGAACGGGAAAAGGCTCCCAAAAGTTTAGGTATTAGGCTATTAGAGTGAAATGAAATCACCATATTTGTCCCTCCAGGGCTGATGTAAATGAGCCGTTTGGCCAAATGTCAATTGCTGACTCCCCGGGGAGTAATTTGTAAATTAATTGCGAATTACTTCCATGAATACCTATCTGCACATTAAGTGGTGAACGAGATTCCGACATAGGGTTGGATATTGTGATTGTAGTAGATTCATCAAATTAACTCTGTTGTATTATTGATTTCAATAATAACAAACCATTTATATAAAATATTGGAACAAATGAAATTAAAATTTATGGACATATTAACATATACATTTACTACTTATTTAGTTGGCGTAATGATAATTGTATTATTGTAAAGGCACATAGTAAAGCTGTCACAGTATTAGCAAGTCTTCTCATTGTAAAGTCAGCACCACATAACACTATTTTAAAGGTGAAATACAATACTTGAGTCTTGAGTTAGCCATATAGCAAACAACGTTTTAGATCTTTTCACGACTTATAAAGTATTGTATCTTTACATATTACCTTTTCTGGGGGTTGAAGGTTCTGTTGTTTACTTATCAGCAATATGTTTACGTATCTTGAATCTTCGTAAACTTGATCACATTGAAAGTCTTGGAAAAATCACCTTAAAAAATTAAATAGTTATATGTAATTTATATATATAATTCAGTCTTTTGTTCTAACTCATAAATAAAATACCATTTAATTTTTATAATTAATACTTAACTTTGATAATTTGAATTTTTGAAGTGTACGAGAGAACTACTCCTCCCCCACTATGTCATTCCGTTTAATGTTGTCATGTAAACTAGGTAGAGGGTTGGCTGGTTACCAGCAGCGTAGTAGCAAGCCCCACCCTCTACGTCATAAGCATCAGTAACCATTGTTTGGTTTAATCAACACTAAGTAATAAAGCTTAGATCGATTAATAAAGCTTAGATTGATTAAATAATATCATTTTATAGTAATCAAATAGCAATAAAAATATGTTAATTGTTAAATAAAATAGCAAATAACAATAAAATAATGAGTACTACTTTTTATTTATTTTTAAATTTTGTAAATCAACGAAAACCAATTGCATTACAGCGTTAAATAAAATACAATAAACAGAACATATTAATACAAGAAAGTTGTATGTACATATTAACATAAATGAGTATAGTCCATGCAGCAATTATTGTCCATTTTCTTATCAATAAAACAAAAGCACAATTTGGTAGAAATTATTTCACAAAAACTGGAGGCACTACATTACACAAATGCATTACAAATAGCCAATAAAAATAGCTAAAAAAGAAAATGTCAGAAACTCATAAATATTGATCGACCATTTAGAAAAAAACCTAACAGAAACATGTGAAGTACCAAAAAAAGTAACAGCAATACGAATAAACATATGACTGAAAAAAATAAATCCTTTTTAATAATAACAATATAAACAATAAATAACAATAAAACCTGTTCAGATCATTTCAGTTATTTTTAAAACTACACTATTGTAATTGAATTCAAATAGGTACTTGAAACGGAAGAAAGTTAGTCACTCCGTGAAGTACGGCAGTAGAGTAATAACCCTCCGCTGCTGAACCCCGTTTACATGCTAAATATAACACGCCAACTGAAATCTGTCGGGCCTAGTTTTAGTCAATTTATAGCTTTTGTTGAGTTCCGTTTTAAAACAGGGAATGACTGATTTACTAGCTTTGAACTATATTAAACCTAAATTATTTTATAGTTTATTTATTTTAATTTTTAAAGTATTATATATATTTAGCAGGAAATAAACCGTACCTAACTATAATTCAATACCTCACACGTATGTTTGATCTTATCCACACACTCTACCTAGCCATCCATGTTCAGCCGTGACGTCACTCTTTGTGAGTAAATTCCAGTCCCGCCCTCCACGGGGACTAATATTATCATTCAACATCTCCCACATCCAATTTCCAAGTCTGTGGGGAGTCATCCCCTCCCCTCCCCCCACCATCAAGTGACAACCCTCATGTCACTAAGTGTCAGTAGATTCTATTTTAGCTGCCACTATTAACCACCCGTGTATTGTATGAAAACCACGAAGACATCTCCAGTGATGTTTAATTAACCTTTTTATAATAAATAAATGTCATTGAGTAAATCCTTTATAAAATTTATAAAATGTTATAAAAGCAAATAAGAATTTTTACATTTCGAATAAATGACAAATAATTAGAATAAATGTTACTAAATTTCTTTGTTGATTAATATATTTCATCTAAGCCACTTTTATTTAAAGGATTTTGTTCTTATTGGTTTAACACTTAAATTATTTGCTTATTCACTAACATAACACAGCCAAATAATGCAAAATATGTGTTATTCATATTAGGATAACCAAACTGTATGTATATATAAGAAAAAAAAATTTACCGACTGGTTTCGTAAAAGTTATAGGGCTTTGAACAATTAAGCTTTAGTGGAGCTCTTTTCTTTATAAGCTCTAAATGCGTGCCTAAGAAAGGACTTTAAAATAATTTCTCTCAAAGAGATAAAATAAGGTAAATAATATAATTTTCGTTACTGATTAATTATAAGCCTTTCTTACCCCTCAGCATACGAATTATAACGTTTTGGATTGTGCAACTTTTACATATGACGTTATTTTGAACAATGTGTGTGTGCTATGTGAAGGAAAATAAAGAGGTACACGAGTGATGAGTTTATCACACGAATAGTATGGAGAATCTACTAATACATTGAATGAGATACCCAGTACATATAGAAATTTCGTTCAAAGTGTCGGGCAACCCTCAATATCTGAAACATTATTTTATTTATCTAGTATTTTTTTTACTAGTTACATCGTTTTCAAAATATAATCTTACTCAATTACGTTTTATTACTATATATTTCATATTTTAAAAACAATTGATGACCTATACGAATTAATTAATTTCCTGAGTATAAATTATTATAAATTATAAGTGTACATGAGTATATGTGTATTGATAGCATAATTGAATTAAACGGATATAGTTAAGTACATGGCCTCAAAATTTACTATTTAATGTAAATGCTATTTTGATTGTATGATATAATAAACTCAATACAGAATGAAGAATATCAAAATGTTATTATAAAAATACCCTAGCTATTATTGTCTGAGTCAATTACCTGCTTTGAGGTCATGTAAGTTCATGTCTCTCTTAATATAGAAAAGCCGGGGGCAGAACCTCCACTCCACACAAAGAACCATGAAATTATTTCTTGTTCACACCATCTACGAACAAGTAAACAAAATCATGGCTATTTTATTGAAATTTCACCAAAATAAAAATCTGGTTTTCTCTTTATTAATGACTTATGAATAACTCTATTTTATATACACAAATGGAACGCCTAATTAATACTAAAAAAAAGACGTTTTATCGCTTTCGTTGTAAAAATGTCCGCTTTATTATATTAAATTACCTTACTAAATATAAAAATCTCCTTGATTTTCCCAGAAGTTTCTCTTTCTTGACTGAGACGGTATATATTGCAATTTTAGTGCAAAATTAAATAAATTTTTAATTTTCATTCCGGATGATATATAAATAAAAATGTCTCTAGGATTTATTGTCTAGAAAAGAAAATGAAAGTATACATTGTGTAGGTAGCCAGGATGGTTAATAATCCAATATAATTTTACTGTCATGGGGACTAAGTCTATTTCACGATCAAACTAGTGCAGACCAAACCAAACCAAACAAATTGGAGGAACTCTGACAATTCTGTTCTGCAATGTATTTGAGTATAAATAGTGGCCAAGTGTATTGCATACGCACCCGCCCACCCATACATACACAACCAGTATTCACCCACCCACCCACACACGACTAGTAATATTGACCCACCCGGCCACCCATTCATACACAATCAGTAACCCTCCACTCACAGTAACACCCACTCACCCACACACGACTAGTAGTATTGACCCACTCACCCATACACGACTAGTAGTACTACAATATCTTGTATTGTACAATATCTACAGGGCAATAGTAGATAATTGTATTGATGATTACCTACTATAATGATGAGTACTCATCATTATGATTATCAGCTAAAATGATAATCAAAAGTAAGAAAAAATCAAAGATACATACAAATTTCAGAAAACTTTACATAAAAATATAATTGTTGGAAAATGTCTCAGATCAAGCAAGAACTACCAACATAGTAGTCTCCAAACCCCTTAAAATTTAGTTAAAATGTCCATAAATAGGGTTATTTGTGTACAAAATATGTTATAATTCCCTAAAAGCATTAAAATTCAGTGACATAATAATGATATTTGTCCTAAATATTAAAAACATCCTTTAAAATACTCTTATAGAACCTTTATAAACTTAGTTTGAGCTCAAAACAACGTACAAAACTGATGTAACACTTGTAAATTAATTGTTTAACCTACATAATTATTTAGTTGGCTTTGCATTTACTACTACATGACTTCAAATAGTTGGCAAAGTGTAAGTAGTCAATAAGAATAAATTCTCTATAATGTCTACATTTTAAGTCTAGTTTTAACAAAACTTGGTACTATTGATCATTTGCGTACTAAACAAATAAAGAATCACCCTCCCATAAAGAGACTGTTGTCAGACTATCTACTTAACATACAAAAATCTTCATTGTCCACCCACCTACTCAACACACAACACCTCTGATAGATCATCCACCTAACCATTACATAAAACCTGTGATTGACTCACAATCCTAACATTCATGAACAACCATCCTCCTAAACATACGACTTAACCAACCACAAAAACAAGACTTTATGTATAACTACAATATCTACATATCTTGTAGTAGGCAATACAATTATCTACTATTGCCCTGAATTGAAGTGCTCATTAAAACTGGCAAATATAATGTAAGCTGATTCAATGTTTAAGTAGCCTTCAAAGAATTGAAACCAGATATCTCCAGCAACACCCATATATGATTGAATATCTCCCAGGTAAAGAGTTAACATGTGCATTTATGATCGTGTGTTTATGACAACATTGTCCATGGCTAGACTCAGTGTAAGAAGCCTAATAAAGCCAGAATATCAAGATAAAAAAACACATACTTATGACATAAAAAATGTTTTTTATTAATTATTTTACAAATTTAAATAAGTAAACATATTTACGAGAAGTAAAGTAAACATACACAAATGTTTTATCTTACAACATTTATTGTGTACAACTTATATGAGGGCTTATGTTAGAAATCCCATCCAACAATTCATACACGAACAGTGAGGATGACCCTCCCGCTCACTCAATCACGTAGCCCATTCACCCTTCCATAGACGTACAGAGATGATGAAAACCATAAACCTAAACCACAATCAGGTGTTTATATCACAGTCCCTTAGTAAAAAGGTTTAATTTTAACTTCCCCGTAATGGTCACTAACCTTTGTGATGTTAACACATTTAACAATTGTTAAACATTGAAAACGAAAAAAATCGCTAAAATTATCTTCATATCATTAAGGAAATAACTGTTTATCATATTTAAATTAAATTTAAATCAGAGGTAATTTATTGGCATTGGATTGTTCATGATTGGTAATTGTGTTGGAGATTTTCAAAGCTGCGAGTTTTTACAATGGGACAAATTAAACTAATTGCTATTTTATAGTAAATAACGCATCCAGATATCTGGAGATACAAAACTTAGTGATGTTATAGGCCTATTCTTAACTCAACCAATAAGTCCAACTATGGCTTATGAAATATTATGTTTTTAGTATTATATCCTAAAATGTCTAGTTTAAAAATTGAGAAAGTCTAGTTGAAGTCTCTATGAAACATTTATATAATTCAGCTATATCAAGTTACAAATAACAAACAAGTTAATTACACCCGATTATAAATACATTTAACCACCCCATGTTTAGTTGATTGCCTCCATTCTGTTTGTTTCCTTAAAAGCTTTCTCTTGTTCCAGTTGCCTCTTGTCTCTTTTACCTACTCTGCCGAACCTTATCAACTGTAATAGGTAACATACGAGGTTATTTCAGATATATTTCAAGTAATTTAAAAACTGCATTAATTAATTATTTGTAAGAAATGCACAGGAAAAATTATAAAGTGTAAGAGATTGTAAAAGGAGGATCGTCTAGTTAAGAGAGTGGACTGAGGTTTGGTCCCTTAAAGATAAAAGGAAACTTGAAATTATCGATGGTTAATCTATGGTAATTATAGGATTAACTTTTATGGTTTGAGAACAAACTCGATATTTCAGCTTTACAATTCAGAAATATATTTTATATAAACTATATACTGGTCCTCAACATGTTTTCTAAAACCTTATTGAACATTCATTATAAACTAAAAAAACGAAAATTATTTATTATCATAGGAATATTAAATTTAATTAGGAAAACTGAAAATGCACAACTAATTAGATACTTGAATAAGATAAGCTATATAAGAGGATTAGATGATAAATTATAGATCATAGGCAATCAGACATATAATATTATAGTTAAAAGAATTATAACACTACAAGAACGATTATTTTAACTAAGTAATCCGTGCAAGTTATATCAGTCACTCATATAATCAATTGATTTTACAATTTGTAGTTACTTGTTTAACCTATTTACTAAACCCAAAAATGGAATGGCACATCTTATGAGTCTAAACCTACATCCACAGGTTAGCCATCATGCAGTATTTTAGAATGAAAAATGGAAGTGAGAAATTGAACACTTAGTATTACAAAATCTATTTTAAGAAGACACCACCAATTAAAAGGATATGCTGATGTCTTACTTGACCTTATTCAACCCATTCTCTTTTAACTATTGATCTGTGTGGGAAACCTGTTTAGACAGAATAAAGAGTAGAACCAGTACAGTACAAGGTCAATATTATTTATAAAAACTCCCAGGTAAGGCCAGGATTCGAACTTGCATTATCTCATCAGTTTCAAAGTTCTGACGCCTTAAATATGTTAAAACCCTCTCACCTACTGACTCTCCCAAAATTTATAATTCAGAAAATAAAGAAACCTTACAAATTAACTCTGCAGAACTGGCGCCAAGACTCACAGACCCGAGCGCTGTTGTAATGGTTGTAGTGGGTGAGTGAAGTGGCCTAAGGATACGAGATTCGTAATAGCTGCATTCCTCCTCATGCTATTGACTGACACGCAGTCATCATTTACGCATCCCTTGGGGTTTTTTATATATTCGCGTTTCAGACTGTCAGACTTGGCGCCAGTGCTCATGTTACATTTTTTCATGTTAGTGTTTTAAACTTACTATATTTAGTTGAATGTGTGTGCAATTTACAAGCCAAATATGTGGTATTTTTGTGCATATATATATATACTTTAAGTTATGATGGCAAGTGAAACAGAAAAAGAGAGAATATGGAGGCTTCTGGATGATGTAGAGAATAATATTTCTGAGGAGGAGTTTCACAAATCCAACCAAGAGGAGAAATACTTTATAAATGGATTTGTAGAAAAATTAAAATAAGACAAAATACTACCGTAACATACAGTTTTAAGTTTGTTTCTCTGGGGCATACCTCGTTTATATGCCCGAATTACCAATTCGAAAGAAAATTATATTCAATTATTGAGAGTA
Source organism: Stictocephala bisonia (assembly GCA_035578905.1). NCBI lineage: Eukaryota > Metazoa > Arthropoda > Insecta > Hemiptera > Membracidae > Stictocephala > Stictocephala bisonia. Next base: position 114,743 of record JAQJVL010001264.1, on the reverse strand, counting down.
CCTGCTCATTTCTTGTTTAGTGAAAGTAAATTTTTTAATCATTTGTATAAAATATGCACTATTCTCATTTACATTACTTGACTCATGTTGTAATTGAACACTAATGTTTGTATTTAGTAATTATTTTTCAAACACCTAACATCTTTTGTAAACTTATTTTAAATGTTTCTATTATAACGTAAAGACAACAAAATTCTTACATAAATATCTTTATTAGTAAGCAAAGTTATAGGAGAAAAATCTGTATTAATATGTTTAAACATATATTAAACATTTTTAATAATTAATTTTAGGTCTGTGAGACTTGGCGTCAGTACTCATGTCCCAAACCAGGGCGTCAGTGCCGGAGATAGAACAGGGTTAAGTATTTTCGGAACATAACACGTCTACGTTATTTATTACCTTCATTGCAAGCGATCAAAAACACTTTATTTGAAGTCATATTGTTTTATTAAAATATCTAATAAAACGATATGACTTGATATCAGTGACTGCTTTTGTGATACCAGTGGACTGAGTACTCAGTCTTAGAGATACAACTGAGGATGCCACATACAGCATGGACGAAACGTCTGGTTATCTCGTGATTAATGTAGAAGCACTTTGACGCAGTTGTCACCGGAAAATATATATTCTAATTATAATATCAGCCGTTTAAGACTAAGTTATAAGTGATAATATTGTAGTTTCCTGTGAATATATACTAAAGTGTTCTTACTAAGGCCAACCCGCCCACCCATACACGTATTGGCTTACTCGCCCACCCATACAGTGGTATTGGCCCACCCGCCCACCCATACACGTACAGTGGTCACAATACCACTGTACGTGTATGTGTGGGTTGGCGGGTCAGTGCCACTGTACGTGCATGGGTGAGCGGGTGGGTCAGTGCCACTGTACGTGTATGGGCGAGCGGGTGGGTCAGTGCCACTTTAAGTGAGAATCTATCACATTCATACTAAACGTAAATTATTAAAGAAAGGTTTAATTAGAGAATTAGCACTGTACGTGTATGGGTGGGCCGGTGGATCATTAGCACTGTACGTGTATGGGTGAGCGGGTGGGTCATTAGCACTGTACGTGTACGGGTGGTCGGGTGGGTAATTAGCACTATACGTGTACGGTTGGGCGGGCGGGTCATTAGGACTGTACATGTACGGGTGGGTCATTAGCACTGTACGTGTAAGGGTGGGTGGGTGGGTCATTACCACTGTAAGGGTGGGCGGATGGGTCATTAGCACTGTACGTGTATGGGTGGTCGGGTGGCTCATTAGCACTGTACGTGTATGGGTGGTGAGGTGGGTCATTAGCATTGTACGTGTATGGGTGGGTGTGTGGGTAGTTAGAACTGTACGTGTATGGGTGGGTGGGTCATTGCACTATACGTGTATGGGTGGGCTGGTGGGTCATTAGTACTGTATGTGTAATTAAAAATGTACGTGTAGCAAGTACAATGATTAAAAAAGTACTTTCGTTGAAAACAAAGTGAAATTTGTAACAGTGACCGATGAATGTTCAGTAAATCACCGATAGTAGAAGTACCTGATATAGTAAGTGCAAACAAGAATAATGGAAGAATTATAAAAATTTTAGATTGTTCTAATCATATTGGTACTCTTTCATTCATATTCTCTTACTTTGATCCATCGTTTTCGTATATATATATATATATATATGTATATATTATTTAAAAATAGTTTTTTAATTAGCATAATACGTGCTGGTACATATATAGTACAAGGAAACGTCACACATTACAAATTTATTACAATATAAGCACAAAATGCACAAATATATTACAGTACAAGTACAAATGCACAAATTTGTTATTTGATCAAATATATTATTTGATTAATTTTAAATGACAAAAAACTTCAAACATTGGAAATCTCCAATAATGTTCTACCAATCATGAGCAATTGAATGCCAATTACAACAATCGTATAATAAATATAAAAAAAACTCATTACAACAATTTTTTTTAAATAAACACTTTATAAGTTATATAATTTTTAGAAGAAAACGGTAGCGTGAAAAGCTTTATCCGTCCCTAAACACATTTCATTCGCTGTGCTGGCGTCACAAACTGTTCTGACATGGCAGCGTGAAACAGAAAGTTATGTCTAAAGGGAGTTGCTTTCACCCCCAACAGTGGTTCTTGCTTAAACCCTAACCCAACCCCAATTACGTGGAACAACGTATACGTTGCTATGGCAACTGGATTACTTTGTTTTCTTTTATTAGTTATATAAACATTGTAATAAACCAAAAAGAGTAAATGTAAAACTATCAGTGTCAATATTATATGATGAAAAACAGAAATAACTTCTGCCTGGTTTGGTGATATCATGGCGTTTATTTTTAGCTTTAAATAAAGTAAATAAAAATAATAGACAACTCCTTCTAAATAAACAACAATTATAGTCTCAAAAACACATTAAGAAATGAAAAACAGTGGATATAAATTATTACGTTTTGTAAATAATTAATTATACTTTAATTATGTATTATCATTAGACCCTATATAATCTAATCGTAACGGTTTATTTGTTAACCATACTACATTACTATACAATAATACTATAATATTTATATTGTATTCATTCTATTAACCAAATATTGTTAATTTTCTTTAGTTTTTATTAAACTAATTGTAATAAATAATATTTTATATATCTTTGAAAAAATATTAGAACTCCTTGTGAGAGAGTAGATTCTGATTTTGCATTATTAGACGATTACGAGTTCCTGGAATTCACAATCTATGTTACTGTTCATCTACCCTGCAGTAAGTCTTAAGATACCACAGTGCATGTATGGGTGGACGGGGCGGGTCAATACCACAGTGCGTGTATGTGTGGGTGGGGTGGGTCAATACCACAGTGCGTGTATTGGTGGGCAGGGCGGGTCAATACAACAGTGCGTGTAATGGTGGGCGGGTCGCGTCAATACCACAGTGCGTGTATGGGTGGGCGAGGTGGGTCAATACCACAGTGCGTGTATGGGCGGGCGGTGCGGATCAATACCACAGTGCGTGTATGGGTGGGCGGGGTGGGTCAATACCACAGTGCGTGTATGGGTGGGTGGGGTGGGTCAATACCACAGTGCGTGTATGGGTGGGCTGGTGGGTTAATAGAGTGGTACGAAATATATACCAAACTGATAAAACTTTGAGCATTTCAAAAATGTTTGAATATTTAAAATGAATGCATGTTATTTTTTATCTGCTTTATTATGTACTTAATTTATTAATTTGTTCTCTGTTTATCAATGAAATATTCGCTTAAAAATATTTGTTTAAAATAAAATGATCGTAAACTATAACTGTTATAAACTTAGGAAAAGAGCTGAAAGTACTACCAGCTTACTAGTAGTTTTGGAAGTTTGTATGATTTTTTTCTGCATCATGTTGTTATATTTACTCTTATTATTATTGTTGGTAGTAAGTCAGACTTCTTAGAAAACTTCTTACTGAACGCACTGTTGCGAGTGAGATGCACTGAGTGGTGGAAGTAAGACAGAGAACCTCTCTTCCCCCAGTGTGTAATTCCATTAACAAATTTTCGTGGCAACCAGGATGACAATAACAATCCCCGCCCATTACGTTATTTCTGGCAGTGATCATTGGTTTACAGTTTTTCTATGTCATCTGTTTTATTCCTCATAATTGAACTTTATAGATACAAGCCTCACAAGTAAAAGGTGTTTAGTTGAATCATAGAGAAAAGTCTGTTTTAATGGATCACGCGATAACCACCGGCTGTTCATTTGTAATTGGAGTAACCGGCTGTTGAAACATAAAAATCACTTTCTAAAGATTAGTTGGCCTTAGATTGTAAAAAGGACTATGTTTTCTCAAACACATTTAAAAATCTATACTCACCCATAGCCGCACGATTTGAGTCATAGCAATATAAAAATTACGATTCCAATATAACGGAAATATACTGTGTATGTTTCCTAATCGAAACTAAAAATTTTCGGTCTTATCAATAACGTATATCATACCCACAGAACACAGGAGTCAGTTTGTATCATACTTGTAACCTAGCCTAATTTTTACTGGCATCACTTGACATTGTTTTAAAGTTTAGCTGTCAAGGGGATGTGTTGAGGGATTAAATCTTATAAGTATTGTAACTGATGCTTTTAAAATTTATAAATAATTAATAATTTCTATACAGACATATGTTTAGAGACAAAGAAAGCATTGATTTATAGCATTAAAAGAAACCAAGAATTTGTATTGATTGATAGTTGAATAAATATTTTATTTCTAAAAACATATACAAGTATAACACAGGTTATTATTGAGAAATTACCTTGCCACCCCACAAAAAACCCTTATGTGTTTCCCACAAAACATTTCATTAAGGACCCACCCACTCATACACGTTCAGTAGTAAAAATACATACCTTATATCGCTGTGAAAGGGAATTATACTCTATACTTACAAAACAGAAAAGCTTTACAAACAATTACAGTTAGGCTAATTTTGTTCATACTAATACATCTCTAATACTACGAGTTTAAAAACACTAGTCAATATAAATTATGTAATGAATATACCGCGTATGTTGAGCACATTAATACTTTTATGTTTTTATATTTTTATGCGTATTTGAAAACTATTTTTTTTTGTATCTTTATGATGAGATATATATAGTTTCTTGTTTATTTCAAACTTAGTTTTTCTTTGCACGTTTAAACATAGGTTTTTTTAAATATAATTATGCATAATAAAGCATATCGGCATATTTATTAGTTTAATGACACTCATAATTTTAATTGTTTAAGATTCATGCTACGTTGTTACAGTCTTTCTAATTAAGGTATATTATTAATTAGTTTATAAATATATGTTTCGTAATTTTTTTTTGTTTATTTTTTGAATGTCGTTTCTTTCTTTCTATTTGATTTATAAAAACACTAGAACACGTAGTTTTGTGTAATGTTTTTGTTAATGAAATAATTGTTTAACTAACTAAATAGTAGATGAAAAGTAAGTTGCCAATTAAAAAATTATAATTTTCAGAAAGTATCATTAAAACGTTTTATAACTATTTGTACTGATAGATTTTAATTTGATTGATAATTATATTAAGTTACATAAAAATAAATAAATTAACAATGGGGACACATATTTCTAATTATTCCTATTCTGTTGTATGTTGTGCAACTTTTTAATCAAGTTTCATAGATATATTGTTGTCATAAAATACTTCGATTCCAACAGTATTATGCAACTGAACCTATTTAATATTAGTTGTGAATATTAGTTGTAGATAAGAAACCTTCCAATTACATTTTTATAATTGCATTATCTTAAAAATTGTGTTAAAATTAATTAATGTGACTCCCAAAAATACAATAGAATGTTATTCTTAGTTCATTTATACATTTACAATTGTTTTATGGCAGGCAACACATAAGAATACTAATAGATATAAAACTATAAGAATAGCATTTCAAAATTTTACTTTAAGATAATCTACTACTTAAGAGTGTGAAGGTTTGTTTAGTGAGAGTATTAAATTAATCTTGTAATTCCACTTAGTTAATTACGCCTAAAAAAGCTTTATCCACTGTCTCCTGTTCTACGAGTTGTGTCATAATTTTAATGTAGTAGGAACCCGTATTTCAGTTAATAAGCAGTTTACTTTATTTCCTTAAGTTGCTTGTTTACTCTGTCAATTGTTCAGCAACACTTCAAAGCCACTTCATTAATTAAAGCTACATACAGCAATTAAAAACGACATTTTATGAGTAAAATTAATTTAAATGAATATTATTTAAGGTAAAGAATGTTTTAAATGACTTACTTTGTATTTATAATTTTGTTTTAAAATAATTTTGAAAGAAGTTTATTTGATTAAAAGGCTTATACTCCTTTTTAATTATGTCTTTCTTTAGTATTGTCTATTTTCAGCCCTGAAATAGCACGTACATGTTCATCAAAGTTACTGATAACTAAAGCTTCCGGTAATAACCGCGTCAAGGTGTTATCTACAATACATCACCAAACGATTAGCCCATGCTATGATGTGGCATCCTCAGTGGTATATCTGAGACTGATACTCATTGGAATAAAGAGCCAAGGTGTATCTATATTATAGATAACACCTTGACGCGGTCGTTACCGGAAGCTTTTGTTATTCGTAATGACACCGGCCGCTTAAGCCTACTAAAAAAGTACATCAAAGTATTTGTCTTTTCTATAAATATTATATTTTTTTCTTATGACCAAAACCACTCTCTAAACTAAACTAAGCATTCAAAGAAAAAACACTTTTTTACCAGACTTTAACTCCCTTTTTATTTATAATCTAAAAATAAACTAACCGGAAGGCTATATACATATATGAAAACATTTTTAACACCTGGTGTGTGAAACAAAATTCTAACTTTAGAATGTTTTATGCAACATGTAACAATTGTTAATTGTTTCATTATAATTAAATTAGAAAATTGTATTTAGAAAATGTTAAATATTGTAAGAACTGAGAGGTTTAGGAATTTGGTTTGTTTACCAAAAGTTTTCGATATAAATTCTCCAAGTTTTGACAAAAATTCAGAATCTTCCCCTTTCCAATAAAAAAGTAGTTTTTTCCCATATAAATTAGCTAAATAATCAGTATTTTCACGTCTGTTAATTTCCTGTCAATTTCATGCGACATTTTTTCTGAAGGCAACATGTTTGGTGAGCCTTACCTGTTCAGATGTCCTGGTTTAGAGGGTTCTAATTGGCTGGTTTAGCTTCTAGAGTCAAGTGGGGGTAAGTCCGTTGGTGGAAGGGTTGTGAGCATTCCGGCAGTTTGACGATATCTTTCAGTGATTGACCACGTACTTTTCTCTTTCGAGAACACGGTGACTTAACCGTTCGGTGTTTCTTTTACCGTTTACAGCAATTTTCTTGGTTCGTGTATGTGTGAGAGGGTGTATGCCGGTCGAGCTTTGTTGTGGTCACTAGTGGATTTAAACCTCCAGGACAGCTACGTAAGTAATTTTTACAAGTTTTCTTTAGTTAGGTTTTCCAGTAGGATTTTAGTAGTTAGGGTAAGATCCACCCAGCATGCGCGGTTAAACTTGTTTCTGGTTTGAAGTCACTCTTCTAGTTACAGTTTTTAGAGTGTTTTGATTTTCTTGGTTTTGCTTTTAAATTTTGTAAGTAAAAGGATAAATATTTCAAGTCACTAAAAGCTGGTTATTTCTTTTGGTTCCAGATCTCCCGGAGGCCATTTAAACAATTTTAAAGCAATTTTCAGTTTTAAACTAATTTAAAGAATTTACAATTCATTACAATTTTGAATTTTGAATTTTTGATTTAATAGTTAAAAGAAATTTACTAAAAAAGTCAAATAAATAAAAAAGGTTGTAGTCTGAAGATATTTAATTTATTATTTTGGAAGAGTTGTTTTAATTTATTTATGTCCCATTGAGTCAATAAAAGAAGAGAATTTTTATTTTCGTTTTTATTATTATTTTAAGAAGGAACCAGTTTAATTTGTCGAAGTTATTTATAAGAAAAAAAAAATAAAGAAACATTTTTATCTTTGAAGAAGTTTCATTTTAATCTCTCATTTAAGTTGTTCAACATATCAAAAATAAATAGTAGCTATAATAAGGCTACAAACACAACCAATTAGACATCTAGTTCATTTTCCTCTCGTCTGATATCGGATCTATTGGCCTTGGAGCTATTGTATGATAATTTTTTCCCTACAACTATTATACTCGTATTTCTCAGTGCACTGGTGGCGTAGTGTTGTAACCCAGCTACTTGGGGACAACGTGTTTGGTAGATTGTACACGATAGGTTCTATTAATACCAACAAAGCGTCCGATCAATGGTTGCCATCAGCGTGGACAATACTAGAGAAATCTGGGGTGTCCATGTTGGATGGTAGGCAGGGTTTAGATGTTGTGTGGGGATGAGAACTGGGTGTCGGACTTATCAATTAGCTGAAAATCAGACCAATACTTCGTGGTTCGGATTCCACGTAGGTCTCTTAGTTGCCCTGGCTGTTGGGATATTAATAAATTGCCCTTTCTGAGGAACAGTTGAACGTTAGTAACCAGACTACACTCATCCATACTCATCCTACACTCATACCATCATAAATAATAACTGAAAAATACGCACAATTATGTTTCGGCATCTCATAAGTATGAACATTCTACCTATAGCAAATGTATCAGTATATTATACGATAGGAATTCGATTTATAATATTTGTGATGATGATTAATTTTGCTCATAGGTACCCACTATTACTAGTATGACACACTGGTATCTATTTATCCACACTGAGCCTTAAAACCTCCACTAAAACAGTATTATTTTAGGAATCTTTCTGTTTTGACACCTCCCACACCAAAGACCTGCAGCTCTTACCCCCTTCACTGCTGACACTTGAATGTCTTTGTTGTCTGACGAGTGGGGCGTCTCTTCTCTCCCCATTAACGCGTCCTTTGATGTTTCTGGCCACAATTCTTGTCAAATTTTCTTTGAAAATACTACAGCTAGTGAGGCTAAGGATGTATTTTTGGACCACCGGTATTTATATACTGATGTTTTTAAAAGTTTAAATAGAAAAAACAAATTTACTTTTGTACAATAGGGATGTGCCTTACTAATTGGTTATTTACTTACAGCAAAGTTCAGCGATCTTTGATTTATTTTATATGTTATATAAATATTGTTGTAATCAATTATTTACCTTTCACTAGTCATTTATGCGGATCTTTACGTCATTTCCGTTAGTTCACTGCCACTATTTTTTTTGTTTCCGTTAATGTAAACCATTTTATAAATATTCTATCGCTCTAAAAACTGTTCCCCAATCATTTTTACGTCTACTGTTGTATTCCTTATCCACTTTAGGAATACGATATCACTTACACTCGGTGGTAAGTAAATCACTGGATTTGCCAGTTTGTGATCAACTTTAGTAGCAGCCTAACCTGACCTAAACTAACCTAACCGTAATTACGAAAAAAAGTAGTAGCAGAGAAGTAACGGAAAAATTAGTGGTAGCGAAGTAATTGAAAATGTCCTTGTCTTTTTCTGAATGTCTCTGCATATGACTTTTTCTGAATTCTATAACCAAACTTAACTTACGACAAAACCTTTATTATTGGTCACATAGTGACCTACAAAAAAGTTTCAAGCGTTATCGCTTTTATTATCAATCAACACCTTCTGGTTTGTAGGTTAGGTTAGGCTGTTAGGTTATGTTTGGTCGGGTTAGATTGCAAGTACTTTCATCATTAGGTTGGATTTGGTTAGGTTATGTTAGGATGAAATAGATATAGTTAAATATAAGTTGACTTGTTACTGATTCATGTGAACTTGCTACTTTGTTTGACTATTTGTTATTTCCTAAAAAATACTTGGACATTTCGAAAAATACCCCTTTATTTCGTGGTTATGATTTAGAAAAAAGAGTTTTGTACCTCATTATTGCATTAAAGCTATGAAAATGCTTTTAAATATAATTTTTAGTTTATTGCACACAAATTAACTGAGGTAAAATATTTGTCGACTCAACTTTTAAAGATGTTTGATTTAGTCTCATAGTCTATTTGCGGGTACACTCTTCACGGCAAGTGATAACAATAGCATAGGTCTTAATATAGCATTAACAATATCATTAATTATTAATATTAATACATTAACCTAATATTAATTAATAGTATAGTTTAAAATAAGTAATAAAAATACCATTAACTTTAATGTGCTGTCGTTATTCGTAGTTACATGCTGGCGATAGTAAAAAACTTTATTTATTTTTTAGTGATCTGTATTGTTCTCTTGAAATGTTTTTTTTATAGTAACTTAGACTACTTTTAAATATAATAATATGCAAATATATGTTTAGTCCATTCAAGCTGTTTTTTTATTTAAACCTATTTTTGTTATTAAAAAACATTTAACTCTTTTCAAAAATATTTTAATAGGTTTTTCAGTACCATGTTAAGGCGTTCAATATATGGGCTATTATAAACAAGATGGAAAGAAAATATGGAAACGCTTCCACAACTTTTTTTATGCCTTCACTTGAAGTCGTTTTCATCATCATAGTTTCAAATAACCAACTTTTTGACACCATTTAATCTTTTCAGGCAGACGGCCAGTGAGGAGTTGAACAAAATGTTCAATGTAAGCCAAGATCAAGTTTTATATAATATGAAATTTCTATTCAAGTAAAATTAATTGCCGCAAACCGGACTTCGAAGGGTTTATCCTTTCCAGAATAGGGGTAATTTGAATTTCCTGACAGACAAATTTAGTCATTTTTGTTTTGTGAAGTAACTAATTTACTGACCGCCACTCTGTAAATCATAAACTTTTCGAATTCCAGTTTGTGGTAATAAATTTCTCTAGATTAGACCTTTCATTTAATACCAAATTCGACTCTTCTTGTGAGTTCTAAAAAATTAGACATGCACTAATATTAAAATTTAAAACAAAAAAAGATTCTAAACTAAAATTCAGAACAATTAGTTTGTGATTTTTTTTATTTTTCATTTTAGGTTAGTTTGCATTAAATATCTTATGAACAACCCTATCAGCTCTAGAAACCGGAACAGATCCCATCACATTCGTAAATGTGTCATAAGATCCAATATTTAAAAGGAAAACACATAAAGTATAATACCCATCACATAAAAAGCTCGGGACTAATTAGTCCCTCCCTACACGTCCGATTGTCTCCCGTACATCAAACAAACTAATGAACACCTCAGCTACCCCAAAAGTCAGGACAATAGGTGCCTAAAGGAACGGAGCCTTTGATCCTGCCAATTGGAAACGCATAGCTGAATATATCACCCCTTGGATAAAAATTAAGCATAACAACGAGAGTTTTTCATCTGTAATTTGTACTATATCAAATATAATAAGCTTTGTTATAAATATGGGATCAATGCACCTTATTTTAAATTTATATATATATATATATATATATATATATATATATTTATATTTATTTATTTATTTTTTTTAGTGACAGTACTGGCTCACTTAGTATGATCAATAAATTTATGAAAATTCAAACACACTTGTAAATCCTCTGCCCTTGGTACTTCAGATTTAATCAGAATCATGGTTTACTTTTTAACATTCCCACTGAATGATCTCTTTGTATTGAATTTGAACCTACTTAATTGATTAAGGTAATTACAGAAGGCCTCAACAGCAGCCCAACGTGTGAAAGGTAACTCTACAACTTCATGAAATATGTATGACAAGCTATTCAGGACCTTATTTATATTCGTTTCATACATTTCTTTATAATATATACCATTGTCATGTTTATTATAATACAGATATCTAAAGATATTGTCAAAATATACTTACAATGGAATTCGAAGCTCGAGTTTGTATTTGTTTAAGTATATAATCGTCCCGTAATTTAATAATGGTTAAAAAATAAACAAATGCAGCTACTCAACAAATTTAGGTATAATACCTATTACCCATCCCATATTTTTTAATGTTTTGAATGCCCTTTCCCTTTTTCATTTCCAATTTCAGAAACGTACGTAAAAATAACATCTACATATGACGGTAAACTTTTCTTTACTAGAATTTGACTCTAATTATAGTCCCCTTATTTAGTTATTTCTGTTAATTTTGTAACGTTTTCTCGACACGTAAAACTAAAAGGATAATTTTCTTCCACTTAGGCTGTCGCAGCACATGTGGAGGACAACTTTTCTTTAAGTATATTTTTATTTATTCTTCAGAGACACGTAGTTGATCCCTTCCCTCCAGATCAAGACACATTTGATAATTTTAAATTTAGACCATTAACAAAGCATGAGAGTTGTGACAGAGTTGCAAGATTGATATTATGCACAGCAATAATATCAATCTTGAATAGCAAAAATGTCATTTCAGTTAGGTATTTGTAAAGCAATAACTGCCTAGTTACAAACATACAAACCCTTTATAGCTCAATTTAATATGCACTGGTCTGTTACATCGGTTTTTAACCATTTATACCCGAATGTTTACAAAACATGACCAGCATATCATTTCAAAATTAATTTGCTTATGACAGAACTTAGGGAACCGTCGTTCTCATGACGCTTGGATAAGCTAACGGTATCATGTGCATGGTTATAATAAACTAATGCACAGTTATTGATAAATGTATACATTTATTAAATTATTGTTTTTACTATAATTTAATAACATTATAATCAATTATATTTATTGGTTACTTTTGTCTTTTATTTCGTACACTTAGGCCTATATTAATAATTTATTTTAATATAAATAGCTGTTCATGTTATTGCAATTATGTCACAGTAATACATAATTCATTAAGATATTATGTATTTAAGAGATTATTATTGGTTTTAAGCTTACAATTCGATAAAATTATAAATAAAAAAGTAATTTACGATTTTATTTAGAAAAAGTAAACAATAACTACTATTTTTAAGTAATTTTAATGCTATAATCTTAATGTAAGTGCATATTCGGTTGAATTAGTCCTTAAAATACGACACAAAGTAAAACAACCACAAACCTTTTTTCCAAAGTTTCCAACTTTTGTTTGAGTATTTTGACGCTCGAGACAGATACTGTTACAACGTAAACGTTTTCCTCAAGCACCATAGTTTCTAACATGGTGTACGAATGTAGTTTGTATTAGAAATAAAAATATCTTATAAAAGACCTTTGTAACTCAATGTACTATGCACTGGTCTATTATATAGGTGTTTTAACACTTATACACGAATATTTCCAAAACATAACCAGCATATTATTGTTGCATAACTTTTGGGACTGTCGTTATCATGACGCTTGTATAAGCTAACCGTGTCATGTGCATGGCTATAATAAATTAATGCTAATATTAATTAATTATGGTTACAATTAATTAAATACTCTAACACAAAAAAAGGCGTATATTTTATAGTACTGTATCGCTGGTATCATAAAGTCGCAGTGATTAGTTTAGTAAAGGCTTTTAACCCTACACAGACAACTTAATCCCACAATACTCATTTGTTCCATTCATGTAACCTAACGAATTTTGTAAAAGAATGAAGTGTATTTTTCATTATATGTATATTAAAATCGATGGATATTATTATATTTAATAATTTACAGTGATAATTACTTGGATGTTTTCTATAAATAACAGTTTTTGTAATTATGAAATACAAAAACCAGAACATAAGTTGTAACTGTTAACAGTACACTAATTTAGATTATAAATTGAAATATAACAAAACGTCGTAACTGGTAATTTTTTTCTAGGAATTTGGCCAAAATATATACTAATAATTGTTTCTTATGAAGAATATAAAAGATTGTTTGTGAACACCTGATACAGCAATCTAATACATTATCTCAAATGTTATCAAGGTCACATATACGGTTGGCAACCCAATGGAGTTTGAGATTTACTTTCGAACTGAGAAATAACTAGGTATAGTCGTAAAGGTTAGGGATACTTCATATATAATAAAAGGCAACATACATTCATTGTCAACCAACACAACTTATGTTTTATTTCAAATGAGGAGTATAAAAACAGGCAATATCTGTTTGAAAATTATATATATATGCCACATTACAAAATAACACTTATGCGTGATTACAAAGTGGTTAATGTACGAGTATATGTAGATAATAAAATACTGTTTATGTCACTATAAAATCAGCTTTTATTCTCAATTGTTTGGAAAAAGCAAAAAATACGTTTACGTGTTTTTGATATTTCCCACATATTCTCTTCCAAAATATGTCATGAAACTGATAAATTTGAGAAACCAATATTCCACTAATAACATGTATTTAGAGTAAGGTTTCAATGTGAGTAAAGAAATATGAATAAATGATAATGTCAACTTTGCTAAAAGGTCTGTGAAGCAGACTCTGTAAACAGCAGACAGTGAAGACATCTGTAATGTCTTTTATAATCTTTACATTGAGTGATCCACTTTACATTGAAATCACTGCTGTTAGTGATGCACTCACTACCTAATAGGAAATGCAAGTTTCATAGTTGGAGTTAGTGTAGATTTTACACACTCCTAACAATTACTGCAATTCAGTTTCGTTAGGTTGTTTAGGTGTAAGAACTCCTACACTGAACATTATTAGATCAAAATCAATTTGTAATTTTTGTAGTAGTAACATAAGCTTGTTATATTTTTACGTACATTTTATACGCTTGTTTAATGTTGGGGCTAACAATAATCAGCTATCTTAGATCTTAGGCTTAAGCGGCCGTTGTCATAGCTAGAATCCACATTTTCCGGTGACAACCGCGTCAAGGTACTATATACAATATTTACAAGAGAAACCGATGAGGATGCCACATCACAGTATGGGCGAATCGTCTGGTTATCTCATAAATATTATAGATAGTACCTTGACGTGGTTGTCACCGGAAAATATAGATTCTAGTTATAATCATCAGCTAGATGACGCTAAAAAATAAAATATGTTTATATAAAACCTGGAAAAACGTCGTATAGTTAAAATTTAGGGTAAATCAGTACAATAAATATCATATTGTAGTGTGATTATTTTTTAAATGTTGTAAATATTTCTCTAACCGTAATGATTCAGAGAGGGGTAACACTAATTTTCCACTTACACCTCTTCTATAAACAATACACAGCAAGGTCGAACGACTCGTGAACTTGACTGGGCTTATAATATTTTGTTTGTGAAATAAATAAATAATAAACAGTGGATTATCCCAAACTAAGAAAAATTTTAAAAGACGTAACATATTCCTCTAACTATCAATTGTACATTTTGGTCCTTGCCAATACAGTAAGCTCTTTTCTGGTACTGTACAAAGGATTATAGTTCATTTCAATCTACTGCAGTAGAAATATGTTATTAAATTGGTCAGTTTGAACCAACTTCTTTACTGTTATGTAAATTAAATATGTCGGTATTTCAAATTAAGCCTTTTAAAGGTGTTTTAGTGGTTACACGTATTGAGACAGTATATTCTACGAACGATAGAATAACAATAATGTTATTATCATTAAATAATGCATACTACGTCAGTTGTATAGTCTATTATTTCAATAAGTGGAAACCTATATTCAAATAAAGTAAATCTACCTATTACGAAATATATCCGATATATAAAGTTACGTAATGGTTCAGTTTACAAATGGTAATCTACTCTATAAGAATGTGACACGTGAAACGTATATTTCTGTGCCTTCATGAAATATTCATGACGAATAACTCAGAACATTATTCGGATCTTGTTTCGCAATACTATCCTCAAATTAAATGTTCCCATCTACGCATGTTATAACCACTCGATCTTTTGAACAGTGAAGTAAACTGAAAAACGTCAATTATTCTTTTTATAATAAAGTATTTAGAGGTTTGCTTTTGTTGCTAAGTCAATCACAGTAGCTTCATAATTAGTATACTGTATGTTATTAAAATACAAACAAGTTAATACTAAACAACAGAAAACAAATTCTACAAAAGTCAAGTATAAGATTTACCTTTCTGAAACCAAAAGAAGATTCCTTTGGAAAATACCGCAGCAATTAATAAAAAAGTCATAGAAATACATTAAATATTGCTGCTCTTTAGCATCCTGATTCTATGCTAAGTATATAGTTATAGTGATCCACCCTTATGTATATAGTTATAGTATTATAATTTATTATTAAATTACAGAAGCTTTTAATAAAACTATATTTAGACCTAAGTCTTTAAAAAATATTGTTATCATCGTTTGCAAGTAATAACTATGTTTAAAATAAATTAAATGCCATTGCCTCTGTTAAATTCAAATTTTAAGCACTGTATTTCAAAGAACATCAAGATTACTATGCTAGCCTCAATGTACACTATTTTCTTCGAGGAATAATAGAACATAACTCCATAAACGTACATTACCATCAGATGAGGTAAGGTATTCGAATGACTTTGGGCTGTTCCCAATACGAAGGAAGGCAATGTTTATGCATGAGCCAAATTAGTATGCACTGAATATTAACAGTGTCACAGCTGATTACACCTATCTCCCCTCACCCCTCCCTTCTCACTACTACCATGACATCTCCACCCCGTAATATAACAATTGGTAAAGGCCTTTGCTTTCCTATAGATAACTCATTGTAAGATCTTACAGAGATTCGTACGGTATAGGAATATTGAACTTCTTGTATTCTTCACTTGTACGTTAACAACTTATAAGTTGGCTACAATATTATATGGTACAATGGATCCCTTTGAACCAATAAACAAGTTGGTTATTTATAGCTTTTATATTTTGTTTTATATTTTCCTTTTTCCTAAGACCTTCTTTTGGGAAATCATTAGTAAACAAATGTATACTGTTAGTTCATGGTGTATTAAATCTTGTAGTCCATAATGATGTTTCAGATTTTTTTACTACTGAATAAATGCTGTGCTATATTGAGATATTATAATAAAACATAATTAATAGTAAATTATTTGTAAATTATAAATATTGATATGTAATTTTGAGTGATTATTTTCATGATGGGTTAAAGAGTTACATTTAAAATTGTTTGTCTGACGTGTGAATTGGAAATGTGTCAAGCTGGGCAAAGTAGACATTTCTGTAGGCCTATATAATGCATATCAGTTATCTCTACCCTTGAACATACGCAACATTAAAAAAATTTTATTTAAATTAAAAAATTTAAATTGCTGGTCATGATTTTAAGATTTATGGTCAACGCATCTCCAGCGTAAACTAATTTATTATGAATATAATACGTATTTTGTAGTAGAGTATTCTAATTAACTTATTTTATAAGGCTTGTATCAACAATCCGGATAAAATTATTATTATATCTGAATTCGTCAACGCTATTCACAAACAGCCTAACACAACAAATTTCACAAACTTCCTATTTTTTTTTTTTTTTTTTTTTTTTTTTTTTTGAGTAGGGTTTTATTATGAAATATTACTTAAATGATTACTTAAGTGAGAGCATATTAATAAATGCTTGCTTGGTCATTGTAAAATTTAACTTAAAATATCCTTTGTTCTGAAAAAGTATGTGATCCCCTCATAATCTTTTCCTTCCTTCATCTTATTAGAAAACCCTTTTTAGTTTAATTTTAGTGTTAGTTATATAAAAACAAAACATATCTAGTCTTGTTAGTACATTTTCTTAACAAGACAGTATTATTCCTTTAATGTTCCTAGTTATAATAAAATAAGTTCTTGTCATTAAACTACATTTTCAAACATATTTTAGAGTTATTTTAGAGAAATATTATGTTTAATGAAAATTGGTTTTATATCGTGAACTTCCAAGAAGCATGCCACCAACCCGTCAATACACTTGCGTGCTGATACTCCATAATTCACCTTGGTATATGCTCCATGTTTACAATATTGAATGGTTATTGAATACGGCTGGAAGATATTGCACAAATTACTTGACTTTCTTTCAATAATGGGTCGCATTTATTATCATTGTTTCAGTATTCCCTAAGGATTACAATACCAAACTGTTATCTTTATTATAGTATTGTATACATTTGTACTAATATTTACTACACATCTTAAACTGTCTTATTTTAAGTTTATACAACAATAGATATTTTATTATTTCTTTTTTAATAGACTTATTATTAATTATGAGGAAAGTGAAATTTGGAATTATTTAGGTAAAGTGTTTACTCATAAATTATTTTGAATTACATTGAAAAATTTTCCATAATTAAATTTATGTTTAGTTTTAAATTACTTACATAGTAAAATACGCTGATATTTAATATTGGAATCATATAACTAATTTATAAATTACTAAAAAGTCCAATACGAGAGTAAAAAAATTATGTAGGTTTCAAATTGTATATAAATTAAAACTAGCTCCTAACGGAGATTTATATGAAATTATTGTATAGTAATTACTTCAGGTAACATACTTAAAGTAAAACACAAAGACCTTTTCCGTTGATTAACTACCATTAACTTTTCTGTTACTTCACTTCTACTACTTTTGATATCAAAATGATAGTTTGGTAAGATCAGGTTACGTTAGGTGGCTACTAAAGTTGATCACAAACTGTTAAATCCAATGATTGACTGACCACCGAATGCACTCTGCGTGTGTTAGTTCTTGGAGAGCGATAAGATAAGGCCAACGTTATCGGATTTCTAGTGGATAAGGAGTACAACAGTGGACGTAAAAATGATTGAGGAACAGTTTTTAGAGCAATAGAGTATTTATCATGTGGTAGTTAATTAACGGAAACAAAAAAAAATTGGTGGTAGCAAATTAAAAGAAAAGATCTAACTATACATTTATGTGAGCATTTGGTCAGGTTATGCCGGAGTATGTGATAGCTTATTATTATAATTTAGATCGATTACCCCGCATCAAAAGACTCCCCTGAGGGGTAATAGGAGTGGGGAATCAATTTAGAAATGTACACTTTAGAAGACCATGTGTACGTGTTTGAAAAATTCAGTTATTTATTGTTTATTTACTTGGCCACATGTGCTATTATTATTTCATATTTTATTGATATTTTAACTTGTGTTTTAGTTAGTTACCAACTTATATATTTTTGTTATATCGTTTTATACTTTAACTGTTTTCATTTTTATTCTTTATTGATTAATGTATTTATAGCCTGTTCATATTTTTATTCATACGAATTATCATTAATTTATATTTTTGTTATTGTTCCCAAACGCATTCTTTTATATGTGAACACCTCCCTTCTCACCACACCAACAAACAAGGAGTGATTATCCCCATTCTTCAATTCATAAAAGTAGGGTGATATTGACCCACCCACCCATACATTTAAAGTAGTGGTGACCCTCCCACCCACCCACATACTTGGTATTTAACCTATCTTGGCACCAGATTGTATATCCTATTCAGTGAAATGCTATATGTTAAATATAATTTTTATTTCGTTAATTTACAAATTTAATGTTTTGTAATGTTTTGACATCCTGTATTTTTTACCTGAATCCAATATAAGAAAGTAAATTTATAGTTTAAGTACTGTATTATAGTTGCAAAAAACTGCACCTATTATGTTTTATTCTTTTACATAATAGACCACGAGCCACCAATTTAAAACCCTCCCCGCAGTGGGAATTTATGGCTTATAATTTTTTTGTTGGTATTACGTACCAATTAAGAACCGGATTAAGAATTAATTTGTTTGCCCTTTTTAAATGATAGCATATTCCGGAAAATAAAAAGAAAAAAATTAAAAAAAAATTATTTTTGTAGTTATAATTTTACTAACCACAAAATGATACATTACCTGTCCTATTTTTAAAGAAATCATTTAGTTTGTGTTCAAGGTTTAACAATGAAAATGAAAAATTTAATTAAAAAATTCAATTAACAGCACATGATTTTATAGTATAATTTGTAGTTTTACACATTTTATACTTTAAACATTTTATACGGTTTTTATAATGATGTTTTGCATGGGGGCAATAGCAATAGATCCATACCTTGATTTGTCGGTCAGAGAAAATGCAGTTGTGAAAGTGGGAAAATACTTTTGTGAAAACAGATCAAACCGTAGTTTTTTTTTAATATTTGTGAGTCCTTGTTACTGTACAAGCAACAGACACATTCCTCCAGGCCAGTCTGTAATTGTTGGTGGTGCTCCTAATGATGTAAGGATAGGAAAAATCTTTAAAAACTTTTCCGGTTTAGATTTAACAGACAATTTTCTATGACGAACAAAGGAACCGGTGGTTTCACATCCAGAGCCACATTTAACAGAGCGTGACTCATTTTTACATTATATATAAATTATGGTGGTGACAATTACGACACTTCGTTTGTTACCAGTTTCTGTACTAAAAAAATCAATATTCCCAATGTTGCTGGCAAATATTATTGACAACATGATACATGATTGTCTAGGGATCTAATTCTCATGGGTAAATTGCCTTGACAATATTCAAGTAGAAGGTGTGTAATATTAATTTTCCATCTGTGTTCTCTTGTGAAGAGCATGGGTTTTCTCGTGTTGTATGTTAGATAGTTAACGTCTTCACTGGTATAGCAAGTGTTTTTATTACTATTTGACTAATAAATATTAATTACGTGTCAGTAGTGCTTAATTATTAATTAAGTATTAATTATTGTGCTGAGCCAATTCATTATGTAGCAGGTTAACCAGATGTTCATTATTAGTGGCATTAGCAAGGAACTTTTCCCAATCCCGTGGAATCTTGGTTTTAGGCTCTCTTATTAAAAACATATCTCCCCACAATCCCTTCTTAGTCTTTCAATATTTTTAATAGATACGTCTAAATATGTATCCATAGCAAAATGTATCCTGCTGCATTTTGGAAAGTGCTCAAGACAGCCTCTCTCTGCTAGTTCACCAAAGGTTTCTTTCTGAAATTAAGCCATGCTGATACTTATTCTTACATCTGAGGAGGTTCATCTACTATACCTCCAAAGCATGGAATAGTTTAGACTTCTCGGTTTTTGTTGGATAGTGGCTAATGCCCATGGTACTGGATCTAATGGATATGTCAACAGCTTCTCAAAATTAATTTCACGTTCCTGGGACAAAATTAAATGTCGATCAAAATATCTCTCTCAGCTCTTGTCTCAACTAACCTATTTTATGTAGTCATAACAACAATCTTCTCTTGAGTACTTTTAAAAATTTTCAGGTTTTTTCTCTTAGTGTGTCATGGTGTTTTTTATCCGTAACAATAAATTATTTCTTGTATACCATTTTTGTAGGAAGCTTTCCCTAGATTATTTCCATTGAGTAAATTTTCTTCCACCGATTCGAATAGAGGTCTCCCAGATGATAAACAGAACATATCATGGTTTTCAACTTAAAATGGATTAACGTATTGTTCAAAAGCATCAAATAATTTTACAATACTTTGCTCACTTAGTTTCATTTCATGTGCTTGCATACCGTGGTGAGAACAATATGATCACTTAACCACACTTGCATTTTGAAATGCTAACTCAACATACTTAGCACGTTCTTGTTTGTAATTCACCATCATACCCAGAATGTAATTCATGTAATTCACTTTTTATATGCACATAAATGTCTGCTAAATCCGTATTTCGTATTTTAATTAACTCTCTGTTCCATTGTGATATTTACGTAATTTCTTGAACTTGGAACTTGTGATCAGTTGACACTGAACACGTTAGTTTGGGGTAGTTCTTCCTCACTTTACGGGCAAGTTTAAAAGATTGTTAAGGTGAAAAACAAGATATTGGGCATAATTATGATGGTCGCATGCAAATTAAAGGGACTCAAATCTTCTAAACATGCCAAGTGTAAGTTAAAGTAATTTTCTTTGCTTCCTCGCTGGATCATTTGAACAAATACCACTTTCTCCATGTGAACAATCTTAAATTGTGATGTCTAACCTAACTATCTTTATCTAAATTCCACCAAGAAAGTTTGATAGATAGGAGCAAAGAATTCAAATATGTTTCATATTTTGGTAGTTACCATGATTTTTTCGTGTGTTTCTGGAATATGCTGTAATTTACAAGTGGTAAACATCTAAAACCATAAAGTACATGATGGTTTTGTGGTTGCATAGAGCAAACACAAAAATGTATGTGTCAAAACACCCACTAGAGGGGAGGGGGTAAACAACAGCCTCCGCTTTATAATGGATTCTTCAAGAATATTGATTTGATGGGCATGCGTGACCAGGCAAGCCCATCCCATTACATTCTATTTTATACTACCACCCTCCTCTGTTCATGTGACATCTGCTACCAAGGATGTGGTTCCTTATTGCACCTGATAGAGATATATAATGGCATCTTCAAGTATATTTATTTAATTGACCATGTAAGCTCATCCCATCACATGCTATTTTATACTACTACCCTCCACAGTTCATCTGACATCTGCTATCACGGAGGGAGATTCTTTATTGTACCTGGCAGTGTAATGTAGTGGATCCTTCAAGTTTATTGATTTGATGGACCATGCGTGACCAGGCAAGCCCATCCTGTCACATGCTATCCTATACTGAAACCCTCCACAGTTCATCTGACATCTGCTATCACGGAGGGAGATTCTTTATTGTACCTGGCAGTGTAATGTAGTGGATCCATCAAGTTTATTGATTTGATGGACCATGCATGACCAGGCAAGCCCATCTTGTCACATGCTATTCTATACTAAAACCCTCCACAGTTCATCTGACATCTGCTATCACGGAGGGAGATTCTTTATTGTACCTGGCAGTGTAATGTAGTGGATCCATTAAGTTTATTGATTTGATGGACCATGCGTGACCAGGAAAGCCCATCCTGTCACATGCTATTCTATATTGAAACCCTCCACAGTTCATGTGACATCTGCTATCACGGAGGGAGATTCTTTATTGTACCTGGCAGTGTAATGTAGTGGATCCATCAAGTTTATTGATTTGATGGACCACGCGTGACCAGGCAAGCCCATCCTGTCACATGCTATTCTATACTGAAACCCTCCACAGTTCATGTGACATCTGCTATCACGGAGGGAGATTCTTTATTGTACCTGGCAGTGTAATGTAGTGGATCCATCAAGTTTATTGATTTGATGGACCATACGTGACGAGGCAAGTCCATCCTGTCACATGCTATTCCATACTGAAACCCTCCACAGTTCATGTGACATCTGCTATCATGGAGGGAGGTTTCTTATTGTTCCTGGTAGTGTTATGTAATGGCACCTTCAAGTATATGAATTTGATGGACCATGCTTGATTATGCAATCGCATGCCGTTACATTTTGTACTACCACTCTTCTTTGTTCATGTCACCTCTGCTACCAAGGAAGGTGGTTCTTTATTACACCTGACAGAGTTATGTAATGGAACCTTCAAGTATATCGAGTTGATTGACCATGCGTGACCATCCAAGCCCATCCCGTCCCATACATTTTTATACTGCCACCCTGCTTTGTTCAATGACACTTGCTACCACGGAGGGTAGTTCTTTATTGTCCGTGACAGTGTTATGTGAACACTATTCAACATTTACATGAGATTTATGTTAGAATAGGGATAATATACTGATATTCTATACCATAGCGGCTACAACGTAAAACAATTGATACTAATAAAACATTTCTAAAAGTATTAAGACATCTTTAGCTGTCGTATTCGAGCATGTACACACAGGCTATCACAAAATCTCATAGTGGAAAATCAAATTTGTTATTAGACATGCTTCAATAAGGCATTTTATATTTTGGATTTAAAAAATTTGTAATTTATCACTGAACAGTGATGTTTGCTAGTCTTAAATATAAGCATTTATTGAATTAATTTATTTAATTTTAAATGTTTTAAATAAGAAAACTATTGGCCACAAAATGATTTGTAGTTGACTCGGTCATAAAAACCTTTGCTAATAATAAAAGCACTACTTTTATTGTAGATGATAGTCTACTTTACTCATCACTTACTCCGTATCATTTTCGTAGATTGGCCATAATTTAACGAAGCATATTATGTTTGTGATAATTTACTAACCATCTCAAAAACACATTAAACATTAATTATCAGAAAGAAATATTCATTTATGACCTAAGATGTTATTCCAACTATCGTATATTTCTTACGTCGTGAGATTTGCTTATTTGTTCTCACACTGATATTTCACCTATAGCAAGACGGCTAATATTTGCAGTTTTGAGGTGAACAGAACACATTGAGTGACAGCTACTGGCACGAGGCTGAAGGGGAGGGGAAATTGGATGTGGGAGATGTTCAACGCTAATATTAGCCTCCGTGGAGGGTGGGGTCCGAATATATTCACAAAGAACTGTAGCGTAATTCTTTAAAGTACGAAGTGCCTTATTATAGGTGTATGTAAAGAGTTGTTAAGGCTGATGGTTAATAAGATTGTTGGTCAATATTATAATAAGTTTACTTCCATTAAAAGGCAACGATAAATTAAGAGAAAAGAAACAGAAATATTATATTTTCAAACTAATACTGTAATATTTCTTAAATTTCACTTTACATGGTTAGTTTGATCATTACATATTTAATAACCCTAAGTACCCCTAGTATATTCGTCGTGCATGGGTATTGTACGTTTTATTTTGTGTAATTAAATAGCAACAACACTGCGTTTTAGCTTAGAAGGTAGGGTGTGGATAGTAAACATAACATTTTGTAAAACATTGCACTAAAGAAGAGTATTAATCATCAACTGTTGTATTTTCAATTTGATTAACTATATAACAGCTTAGAACGTTGTACGTTTTTAAGTTACAATAAACTTAAAATGTTATAATTTAAACTTGATCAAAATATTCAACTAAGTAGAGAACTTCCCGAAATATATATTTCTTTCTAGTATTTTGAATTTTTTATATGTTTCTATACTGTATTTCTTATGTTTAGTGGTAGTTGAGAGTAAAAACTATTTCAAATTTTTGTTGGTGATTTTTTTAACTCCTGTATTCTAGCATATTTGTGTAAACATTTGTTCATAATGTATAGTTTTTTGTTTGTAATCATCTTAACAAACTATTTGGCTTTGAAAATTGTTTCAAATACATACAAACAATAATCTCTCAATATACCTACTTCTATAAGATTGTATTGTATGTAGCTTTTTTACTTTTATATTACTTCTTTCGTGTTTTCATTTCCATTCACTTATTACGAACAAGTGTGAAGCCATTAGATGTACCGTTGCATGGTTGATAATTATGGTTTTAGCGTACCCTAAAAAGGATAACATTCTAAATTATGCAGTAAGACTTTTTCAACATAATAATACAGACGTTATTTAGGAGCTATGATAACTATACAAACGACATATCTGATTCTCATCCTAAGTTATTTTTACTTACATATTTTTCCACGAATTTTATCAATCTTTAGTACCCCGAATAACATAGTTTACTACAAGCTCAATACTATAAAAATATCGATTGTACGAGTTAATGGGTAATAACTCGTATTACCAAAGTTAATGGGAATTGTTTTCATTAATAAATTATAATCTGGTAACAATAACTTACTGAGTATGATTTGGGTAAATTATGCATACAAATCAGCTGGTGACAGTAATATTTTTCAGACACTGAAATGTATATGTGAAAATTTAGGTGTGAAATATGGCTAAGTTAGGTTGGGGAATGCTTCAAACACTCTGTTCACGTATAAAATTTTAGGAACTAAAAATATACAACCAACAATGAGAGTTAGTGCATTGTTGTGTAACAGTTTCAAGTGGATCCAATAACTACTTTGAGGGTTAATAATATCGACTATCTAAGTACACTTTTCAATTACTTGCCAATTAATCAAACCTAGCAGTGTGTATCTCAAACTGTGGAGTATTTGTAGTTTTGTAAACTATCTGGAAACTATGTGGAAGAGTCGGTGTCAAACTAAACATTCCTTTGTTATAAAACAATTCAAATCAACTATGTTCAAGATTTAATATTCTCTTTTCAAAGATGACCTGATTATAACTTATAGGTTATAGAAAATTGGTTTGGGAATTTTGTTTTATTATTGGTATACATTTTTATTAATATATAAATAGCTTATATAATAATTCAATAACACTTTTACAACATTCATAATATTGAAATTCAAGTGTTATTTAACTAAATACTGAGATAAAAATAACTCATTTTAAAAGCAACAATTAAACTAAGTCAACAATTAATTAATATTGACTCCTATTTATCGTATTCGTCCCAATACTAAACAAATTCTAGCCTTCTGTCAGATTATAGTTAGGAAGTTAGTGCATAGAATGGTAGTTATACCTGGAAATGAAAATAAGCTAATTTTACTTTACTTATAGGTCTAATTACTTACCACTTTTCATCAGTTTAAGTTATTGTTCAGTTTTTTTTAGTATAGTCTTCTAAAAGGTTTAAATAATGAACATGATTAATACATTTATTCTTTAATGGGACAGTACTATCGATTAATACTTTCAACATTTTATATTTTTTCCTTCCTTAATTTCTAAATATGACAAAACAGTCTACAATATTCTTCAATATTAAAAATCAAACACTCAAATCAATACATTATGGGAGAAAAAGAATATATTATCTCAAATTTACTTTTTTTGTAATTCAATTCAATTCAATTCAATTTTATTTCGCAAGCGCAAATACACATTGCTGTAGTGCACATATAAACCATCTAGCTATATGCTAGTTGATGGAAAATATATATTACTAGATAATGTTTTTATTATATA
Organism: Stictocephala bisonia; assembly: GCA_035578905.1. Classification (NCBI taxonomy): domain Eukaryota; kingdom Metazoa; phylum Arthropoda; class Insecta; order Hemiptera; family Membracidae; genus Stictocephala; species Stictocephala bisonia. The sequence goes on along the minus strand of JAQJVL010001264.1, from coordinate 88,526 downwards.
ATATTCAAATATTAAATATGAAATTTTAAATGAGAAAAACATACCCAGTATTAATCAGTATAACCAAAAAATAAGACAACTATCTTATTTGATACAATATAAATATAAATAATAATAAATTAAATTGAGAATTATGGGGATATTTTTCCTCTTAACAGAGAGAGTGGTAAAGCTATCTGTATGAATATGCAGTGTATATTATTTATTGTTCTATACATTTTATTTTTTAATTTAAGACAATGATGTCTTTGAGTCTTCAGTAAACAATCGCATCGAAATTATTTCTTGAGTTTATGTCTTGATAGCAATCTGAGTTTTGGTGAGCATGTTCTCAGAGGTTCTGATAATCTAAAAAAATCTTTTCAGGCTACGTTCTATTTATTTAAAAAAATTTTGCTATACATTTGTGATTTTAATATTTTAAAACCTATATCTGAATAAAATGTGTATATTTTGTAAAATAATAAAACAATGCTGTATTTGAAAGTTATTAAATTTTCAATAAAAAACGATAAATTTTACTTTCAACTAGGCCTTTCGCCAACAAAGCTGGCCATCATCAGGTAACACAACTTTATTTATTTGTAAGCAAACAAGACAAATTAGTTGGAAAAACAAATGTAAATAATTTAAAGAATATTAGTATAAATATATTGTATGTAAAAGTAATTTATCTTTAACGAGCAATGAAAATGGGCCTATTCAAAATTCTCGTTTATTATCAACTTTTTTTTAATTATAAACTCTAATATATATTATCTATAATATATTCATACTTCTTTAAATTATTTATATCTGATTTCCCAACTGATTTGTCTTGTTTGTTTACAAATAAATAAAGTTGTATTGCCTGATGATGCCAGCTTTGCTGGTGAAAGGCCTAGTTGAAAGTAAAATTTATTGGTTTTTATTTAAAATGTAATAACTTGATTATATAAAATAACCAAAATCAACTCTATCTCAACTTCAATGCTCTTTTTAATAATTATAGTCCTGGTTAGTAAAAATAGTGCTGTCCATAGTGATAATCTTAGAGGGAAATATGTCATTGATTTTCATCAACAAATAAAAAATATATAAAAATATAACGTTGCTTTCTGGACTTAAATCTTTAAGTAACTTAACCAGAGTACAGAAAAAATTACTTAAGTACAATAATTAAAAACTAAATGTGAAGTTGTTATCTAATTGCTGGGGAACCTTATAAAGTTCTTATGAAATATGACATTATGCAAGTACAATTAAATTGTAATTCCTTCTAGTTATTCAATTAGTATCTAAAATCCTAAATTTCAAATTATTTTAAATAAACAGGTCCTGTGGTTTGAACTCACCATTGTTGTTTTTTGCTCTCGTAACTTTTTTTATTCTTACAGTTTTTATATAAATAAGTTTGAAACATAATCAGTTTGTATATATTAATGAATGTAGTATAAATTATCTCACTGTATTTCATACTTTCTTGACATTGCTTTATAAATTAAGTAACAATTTATTTTCGATGTTTGAAAAACACATTTATCTTTTTTTTATCAGTATAAAATGTGTTTTGTACATATCACAAAATTCGTTGTGTAATTTCATTCCGTCATTGTCGCACGTAATGAAATTACACACTTAAGATTAATAGTTTTAATTTAGATTATGTCAATGAAATATGCAGTAAGCATGCCTTTAGATTGTTTGAATACAAATTAGTTTTAGATTTTGTAAATAAGCATACGTTTGCTCTAGACCTCTATTTTAAAATATTTTATTGTATTAATGAAGGAACCCCTAAACAAGCTTTCAGTCTCAGGGCCCTATTATTTTTCTCTTTAGGATATTAGTTGGTCAGCCTGGATGTGAGTAAACTTTTCATAAAAATATTCTTTATTTGATTAACTGAAATTTGTGTTGCATGTACTATATTGAGAGAAAAATAAAAAATGTATTATTTGTTATTAGTCTAAATAGTAATGTATTATGTAGTTTGCTAACTTTTTGTATTATTTTCTTTTATTTATTACCTCACATTATTGTAATGTTCATTGTGGCTTCTAGCTTGTAATTTGTTTCTGTTTGAACAAAGGTACACTCCTACATGTCTGACAAAAAATATTCTTTATTATTATTATGAATTATTATTAAAGTTATTATTATTAGATTAAATAAACCTATTTAATTAAATAATTATTATATTGGGCACCATTCTTTGTATTTTGTGTAGAGAGTAAATAAAGATATTTTAAATTTGTATTATTTAACTAAACAACAGTAAGTGGATTACAATTACTCTAGGAGTGCCACGTTACGTACATATTTAGTTTCTTATCTACTTAAACAGCAACGTATAAATAAACAGCATGGCCACTCAGTCTTGTTCAAACTTAAGTTTACTTCAAATATATGTAATCAATATGTAGTTGATAGTTTTATTGTATAAAATAGTTACATAATGGCAATAATATTTAATATCGAATGCATAAAGTTAATATATTGGGACACATTTTACCTGTAATAAAGAGAGTGTTCCTGCATATTTGGGTTGGACTGTCGGCTGAGGATGATAAACACAAACTAACAAGCATGTTCGTAACGGCGGACTCATGACATCAGAAATACGGAATTTGAGCAGGTTTCTCTCCATTGTCTACAAAACTGCATGTTAGGAATTCTAAGGTACTGTCCCGTCGAGCCCTCTAGAATGTCAGGAGCATTCTTGAAAAATATTCTGGTTCATTGCTTGTTAATAAATAATATACACTGCATATTCATAAAGATAGCTTTACCACTCTCTCTGTTAAGAAGAAAAATATCCCCATAATTCTCAATTTAATTTATTATTATTTATATTTATACTGTATCAAATAAGATAGTTGTCTTATTTTATGGTTATACTGATTAATACTGAGTATGTTTTTCTCATTTAAAATTTCATATTGAATATTTGACTATTATATAATAAAAACATTATCTAGTAATATATATTTTCCATCAACTAGCATATAGCTAGATGGTTTAAATGTGCACTGCAGCAATGTGTATTTGCGCTTGCGAAATAAAATTGAATTGAATTGAATTACAAAAAAAAAGTACATTTGAGATTATATATTCTTTTTCTCCCATAATGTATTGATTAGAGTGTTTGATTTTTAATATTGAAGAATATTGTAGACTGTTTTGTCATATTTTGAAATTAAGGAAGGAAAAAATATAAAATGTTGAAAGTATTAATCGATAGTACTGTCCCATTAAAGAATAAATGTATTAATCATAAATATACACTCAAAACATACGTGATAACTAATATTTTTGACTAATTGTATTGTTTACTCAAGTAGTACGTTTGTTTGAATATGGATACCTTTATTTTCAATTGTAATAGCAAGAGATGTTGTAGCCAATGAACAATAATAAAATCGTTGTTTACCTGTATTCATAACAATTAATATTAAATTTACTGCACAAATGTCTTGTCACATATACAACAATCCAGTTATGATGGGAAACAATGGTTTATACAAAATCACTAACATGCGGATAAAGGAGTGAGTTTATAGAATAGCATGTGGCTTGGCAGGTATCATGCGGATAAAGGGGTGAGACAGTGGAATAGCATGTGGCTTGGCAGATAACATGAGGATAACGGAGTGAGACAGTGGAATAGCATGTGGCTTGGCATTTAACATGCGGATAAAGGAATGAGACAGTGGAATAGCATGTGGCTTGGCAGATAACATGAGGATAACGGAGTGAGACAGTGGAATAGCACGTGGCTTGGCATTTAACATGCGGATAAAGGAGTGAGACAGTGGAATAACATGTGGCTTGGCGGTAACATGCGGGTAAAGGAGTGACACTGTGGAATAGCATGTGGATTGGTAGGTAAAATGGGAATAAAGAAGTGACGCTGTGGAATAGCATGTGGCTTGGTAGGTAAAATGCGAATAAAGAAGTGACACTGTGGAATAGCGTGTGGCTTGCCAGGTAACATGTAGATAAATGAGTGACGCTTTGGAATAGCACGTGGCTTGGCAGGTCACGCATATGTCCATCACAACAATGCATTGGAGGTCTCCATTATATATAAGAGTATGAACGTGTCTGGGAACAATTTATTTATGGTTATACCATCTTTGGCTGAGGGGTGGCAAATAGTTTGGTCTGTGGGTGCCAGGTTTGGAACCCCAACTGAGCTAGCTGTCGGTACCTCACTAGTAAAATAATATGTTACCTGAAATAAATACGTAATATATTAATGTATTATAATAAAAATTCACACCTGATTCATATGAGTAATTTTCAGTACACTTCAAGCCAAAATTAACCCTTTGCCCATCCTGTCATTTAAGATACATCTGATGTACTATAAAACAACAAAGGGTCCTTCAAAAAATGCAATTCAATCTTTCATATTTTGCTTGTGAACACATGTTGGGTTAGTCTTTGCTGTGTCCAACAATTTGCCCAGAGGATAAAACTACAACAGACAATTACGCTTACGATCGTTCATCCGTTAAATAAACGTAGGACATAAAAATAATAATTTTATTACTTATATTTTCCAATAGATTTGCCCAACATGAAAAAATTGACGAATATTTCAAATAGATTTATTCATCTTCAGGTCCAATAATTTGTCTCTATTGCCTTAATTAAACATTCACGGCAACGAAACACTAACGTTCACAAACGTTTTGATTATAATAAAACAAAAATTAACGCAGTTCCAATCCATCACTCGTCCACTTGATTAGTATCAGTGCTTGCTGGCATGTTATCTTCATTTAATACAACCCTGAGGTTTGAGATGGTTTGTGGCTAACTGTTATGTGTATTTTGTAAACCTAATAGAGACGAAATGTAAAATATGAAGATGGATCAGTCGATGTTAAATATTTTGTCCGGTTATTTCATGATCGACAGAAACAAGCAAGTCATTGTTGATCATCTTTTAGGTGCTAAAATGACTGATTTTAATAAATTTATTTTTTTAGCAAACATTCATAATATCCGTAGGTAAGGGAATCATGTGCTGGCTTGCCAAGTGAATGACACGGGGTCGATACCAGATGAAATACCACTTTCTCCCTTGCTAACACTCTTCCGTAAATTATGGAATCCTTTACTATTTGTCCATCTTTTTTATTGGCCTTAAAATTCAACAATTCAATTGTAAATTAATTATTTAATTTCAATGGAAGTTTCCTATCAAGTTACAGTATTCATCACTGTTTCAAATCACCAAGACTACTATCACAAGAGGAAGTCTTGGTGATACATACGACACTAGAGACAGGGAAAACTACCAAACTGGTTGACATAGAACGGTAGTCTATGAACGCCTGCCTTCAAAGAAGGGCGTTCGTATAGTCAACAGGTTACCAGAATTTATCAAAAGTGCTACAACGCCCAAGGCGTTCAAGAGTCGTCTCAAGAAGTTTCTTTCAAAACAAGCATTTTATAGTTTAGACGAATTCTTTGCATATAACTAGAAGGGGAAAATCAATAACATTATAACACAAGTAAAGTTGAAGAGGTTCAATTGTGGCGATGAGTGGGAATTTGGGTGTCTGTCAATATATGTATGTTTGAAAGGGTGAATTGTTAGAATGAATGGCAAATTATAAAAAAATATGACTTTTCTAATAAAATGTTTATAATTGTCCTAATGCAATAAAAGTCTTATATTTATTATTATTATTATTATTATTACAAGGTTTTAAAATTAACCATGTAAACAAAACCTATGAAATCGCTCATTTTAATTTTTTACTGTACATAAACCAATAAAAAAGTAATGTTTTTATAATACTACTTTACATATTATTACACTTTACAAACAAATGTAATGGTATTTATCAACAATACACAATTTGGCTATTAATATACAATTTTAAATATTGTTGAAAAAATGTTTATAAATGTATAAAATAAGTATTTTTCCTATTAGTCTTTTGGATGTACAAATATATTTTTAACTTACGCTAATAGTTAAATTATTATTATATCTGAGTGTTATACTTCATAAAAAAGACTATTTCATAATTAAAAGTCAGTTAATGAGTAAAGATCGTGTGAAAAGATAATGTGTGGTGTTTAAAATCTAGTCTCGACAATGATTTTCACTCACAAAGCTGACATCCGCAAACACGGCTGACGGAGAGAAACTGAGAGGTATGTCTGGGGGTATCTTTTAGCCCTCAGGGTTGAGAACTGTTGTTTTTTGTAATTTTTTTTCTTCTTATTACCTGAATTAGTATCATGTTTTTATATTTATAAGGTATTATTTCAAATAAAATAGTGAAATTATTATTGTCAGGAGAAAATCTTAGGATTAAATTTTAATCTCCTATGTCTGACCTTTGAAAACTTTTCATAATATAAATATTTCAAGTCTATAATTAAAAGTCTAATTAAAGCTATTTTAATTTATCTGTTTTACTTTGCCGTAACGTCTTCGTCAGTGTGGACTAATTTAACGAAGTCGTTTACAATGCACTTTCAACTTTAGATTCGTTCAAAGCTTCTTTTACTAAACTCGTTATTCAATGTATGTACATTCACGAAAGTGAGAAAAATAAAACAGTTTTGTGGACCGTAAGTCTGAATGCTGGTAAGTGTTTTGGTCTGTTGGTTTAAAAACAATTTCAAAACACGAAAGGACTTACAAACACCTTAGCACATTAAGGTCAACAGCCTCACAGTGAACTAAAAGCTACAAACATTAATCTTACATAGCATATCCTACAAATTCATAGTTGGAAATAATTATAGGTATTTTACAATATCTACAATTAATATACGACCTCACGATGTAATAGAATTGAGTAATCAACATTTTTTAAACCATTCTGCTAAACTTTGCCAAGTCGGTCTCCAATTTTGACAGTATCACGCAGTAAATTCTAAAGCCTGATTCCATTACATTTCAAGTGCCTTTCAAAAAACCAACAAGCTTCAACCTTTCAAACCACAGATTTATGTAAAATCATTCTTCAACTCACGGATCTGATTTGTTACATTTTAATATGAAGTTTGTTTTGATTTAAATTTGTTGTTTTTAAATAAGAAATGACAAGTACCTCTTTTTGAACAAAAATATAAAGGACTAAGTCATCTAAGTCCATCCATATGAGGAATCCATGAGCTTCGGTAAGGGTAGAATCAAAAAGGCACATACTAGGTCTAATGAGGCTATAAAAAGACAAACTCTTTCCTGGCTGGGTATATTTACATTGCATGTAAGCCCAGTTTACAAGGTCTTATAGTAAATATTGCAACTTCACAAATATACATTAACTTATCTCTCTTTCATATTAGTTGAGCTTCTTTAAGACATTCTAAAATTATCTTGCTGTTGTTATTAATTCTAATTTTAAGCTGGCCCAGTTATCCAAAAACCTCTACTTAACGTAAAAGGTTCTATATTGAGTATCACCTTAACATAATTGAAATATGATATAATAGTTTTTGTACATGTAGATGAATAGCCGAAAAAATAATAATACATGTTTTAATAATTATATTTTACAACTCCTAGCATATTGGTAAAATATTCTTCAAATTGACAATAAAATTCATAGTTTAATGATAGATTATAATGACATTAAATAATCATTAATTAAAACATCTCTTCGAAATCTGAAAAACATTTATAGTTATCTTGTATCTTAAATATGACAAATAAATATACTTACTAGCTATTATTTTGAAAATAATCTAACTGTTTGTATACATGCCAACAAATCATGATTTAAATTTATCCATTAAAGATGAGGGAATAAAGGAGCAGAGATTGATAGGAACTGGAATGGACGAAATATCAAAGTCATACTATCCTATGACTGCAATAACGGAGGTAAAGCCAACCTTGAGGTAACTGTAAGGGGACAAAAACCGATCTGTGTCAACCAATACTCATCACACTTACATTCCACCACAGGTTCAGTTAATTTGCAAATGAGTAAAGGGGGTTGAAGTTAGTATCAGAATTAACTACTCAACCCTCTATTGTAATCACTGAGGTAAAACCAACCTTGAGGTAACTGTAAGGGGACAAAAACAGATCTGTGTCAACCAATACTCACCATCACACTTCCATTCCACCACAGGTTTAGTTAATTTGCAAATGAGTAAAGGGGGTTGAAGTTAGTATCAGAGTTAACTACTCAACCCTCTATTGTAATCACTGAGGTAAAACCAACCTTGAGGTAACTGTAAGGGGACAAAAAAACAGATCTGTGTCAACCAATACTCACCATCACACTTCCATTCCACCACAGGTTTAGTTAATGTGCAAATGAGTGAAGGGGGAGACGTTAGTGTCAGAGTTAACTACTCAACCCTCTGATTGCAATTACGGAGGTAACACCAACCTTGAGGCAACTGTAAGGGGACAAAAAACAGATCTGTGTCAACCAATACTCACCATCATACTTCCATTCCACCACAGGTTTAGTTAATGTGGTATGAGTGAAGGGGGAGAAATTAATGTCAGAGTTGATTACTCAACCCTCTAATTGTAATCAGAGTGGTAAAAGTGGCATTTGTAGATTAGGTTGCTGAGAAGGATCAAGTCATAGCCTTGTGTTAACCGATACAAACTACCAGACACCTATTCCTAAAGGTTTAATTAATGTGCAAGTGAGTGAGGGGGGGAAAAGTTGGTGTCAGCATTGATTACTAAACCCTCTGATTGTAATCACAGTGGTAAAAGTGCCATTTGTAGATAAGGTTACTTAGAGGGAAGAAACCATAGCGATACACATGACAACATTCATTACATCCATTCTACCATAGGGTAGGTTTATGCACAAATGGGTGAGGTCAGAGTGTAGTGTCAAAGTTAATTACATAACACTCCGATTGTAATTACAGTAGTAAAAGTGCCATTTGTAGATAAGTTTACTTAGATGGAAGAAACAATAGCCCCGTATCAACCGATACACACGACAACATTCATTACATCCATTCTACCACATGGTAGGTTTATGCACAAATGGGTGAGGTCAGAGTGTAGTGTCAAAGTTGATTACACAACACTCCGATTGTAATTACAGTGGTAAAAGTGCCATTTGTAGATAAGTTTACTTAGATGGAAGAAACAATAGCCCCGTATCAACCGGTACACACGACAACATTCATTACATCCATTCTACCACAGGGTAGGTTTATGCATAAATGGGTGAGGCCAGAGTGTAGTGTCAAAGTTGATTACACAACACTCCGATTGTAATTACAGTGGTAAAAATGGCATAAGGTTGCTGAGTGAGAACAAACTATAGTTTTGTCTCAACGATACACACCAAAACCCACTGCCTTATGGGATTGATAATCGTTTTAAGTTGAAGTTTAGTATTGTATTAATATTCTTCTTTTTAATTATCTTATTATATTGCACTACAATTAAAGATAGATACAACAGAAAACTAATAGCAATTATTATAATACACTATTATTTAAGTATATTATATCTTAATATAGACATACTTGACATAGTGTCTGTAAACTTGATTCTATTAGAATCACATTCTAAAGAGATGAGCTTTTAATAGTAAAATAATATGTAATAACGTTAAAAATATAAATCACAATTAAGACTTACTTAGATTTAAAGTGACTATAAATATGTAAATATAAATATATTTAATCAACTACGATTACACAAAGGCTATTGAAAAATCCTTCCAGAATATTTTTTCATACTATGAAATTATTATTCATACAGTAAAAGTACACGAAGCATATACACGTTATGGTATACTGTTTAAAAAACTTTGCGATAGTATTAAAGTTTTCTAAAACACAGACGTACCATTGAAATATGAATAAGATTTGCAATTTGTTATTTTGATATATTCATTCTAATGTGAATTTAGTAAAACAGTAAAATAAAACAAAATTAAAAATGTTATTGTTATTACACCTCTTTATTATAGTTGTTCGGTGAAAATTTTTAGATTAAAAATGCACAGTGATTCTAGATGTTTTATTGTGTTTGTTTACAGAAGAAGCATTTTCGACAAAAAATTACAAAGATACCCGACGAAGTAAAGTGCTATAACAAAGAAAAAGAATCACTCAAGAGAATGTTACCTTTGATATAGTAAATTTCATATTAATAGAAGGACTTATTGAACGTTACGTGTACATATAAATAATTACGGCTGCCAGTGGTTTTTCCAACGTGTGGTCTCTGTTTAGCCTTTTCCTTTGAACATAAAAGCAATACTTTCTTTTAGACAGAAAGAGTTGGATCACTTTGGTACGAGATGCTTGCTTTCATTACTTAATCTAAATTAAGTGCTTAACCTTCCGTCGGGCGCATCATGGAGTTTACCTCCGTGTGGCTAAATAGTTCTAAATTTAAATTATCACTTGCGGTCTGCAGCGCCATCCGTTGGTGTACTTCATGAGCTCCCTTCCAAGAATTATTTGTCACAACCACCACCCCTTTAGACAGTCTGGTTTAGCCTTAGTCGAGTATCGCGCAGCTACCTGGAGGTTGCTTCCTTGTGTGCCTTGCCGCGTTACTGTCCGCCCGGAGTATACTTCCGTGTGCGCCCTACTGTGTTTGTAAAATCCGGAACTTTCTCCAAAGTGCATGTTATGGTGTGAAGTAAAATATTAGACGTTGTATATATTTTGTACAAAGGATTTGACCATTTTTTATTAGTTTGTTGCTGTATATAGTTTTTTTTTTTTTTGCTTTAAATATAGGTTTTTTAAAACCTATATTTATATATACATTTATATATAAAATATATACACACTATTTGCTGCAAATATTGTGTATATATTTTATAATGGAGGAAGAGAGACTACAAAGACTTCTTATGAGTGTGGAAAGAGAGGAGATGGAGGTTGTAGAACAAAGAAAGACCTACCGGTTCATTTGTCAGGCAACTGTTTGCAGGCGATAATGAAGAAGATGTCAATATAGATGGTTCTGAAGATGATGAAATGGAATACGCTGAAGATAATGCGCAGATTGAAGAGGAAGAGTCAACAGAAAATAATTTAAATAATTATAGCGACTTTGATGATTTAGAAAATCTGCCCCTCGCAATCAGAAAGAAGAACGATATAGTTCAAAGAATTGATGGAAGAATTGCTTACATAAGTAAGAGCAGAGATTTGCTTTGGGATGCACAACCAAAACGTTCAAGAAACCAAGGTAGGAATATTTTAAGAATAAGAATGAACTGTGTAGAGAACATTGCTAAAAATGCTAAAACACCTGTTGAAGTATGGTCGTTATTTTTTACTGATGAAATGGTAAATTGCATAGTAGAAAATACAAATATTTGGATTCGTGCTAACAGAGATAATCTTAGTAGAGAAAGAGATGCGAAAGAAACAACAGCACAAGAGATGAGAGCAGTTTTTGGAATATTGTATGTGGCAGGAGTGATGAGATCATCCCACCAAATTCTAGAAGACCTCTGGTCGACTGATGGCTTTGGAGTTGAGTTTTTTCGGTGCGCAATGTCCCTGAAAAGATTTAAATACTTACTGCGTGCGACAACATTTGATGACATCAACACCAGAGGAGACAGAATGATTTTGGACAAGCTAGCTCCTATCAGAGACCTCTTTGAAGATTTTGTGGAAAACTGTGAAAAAAACTATAGACTCAGTGAGTTTGTCACAATCGACGAAATGCTGGAGTCATTTCGTGGAAGGTGCAGCTTCCGCCAATTCATAAAAAGCAAACCAGCCAAATATGGACTGAAAGTGTATGCTTTAACTTGTGCTAGGTCATTTTACACTTCAAAACTTGAGGTCTATACAGGTACCCAGCCAGAAGGCCCATTCCAAGTTAATAACTCGGGAAAATGTGCTGTTGAACGAATGGTTGCAGGAATATCTGGTTCTGGAAGAAACGTGACAGTAGACAATTTTTTGCGTCAATTCCACTTTGTGTTGATCTTCTAAGGGACCATCGTCTGACTATAGTTGGAACTTTGAGAAAAAACAAGAAAGAAATTCCCAACTTGTTTTTGAACATCAAAGACCGGAAAGTAGGAAGATCAATTTTTGCTTTCAAAGAAGAATGCACTATAGTGTCCTATGTCTCCAATAAAAAGAAAAATGTAATACTACTATCGTCAATGCACGATGACGACACAGGATCCCAATTCACCAACTTTTTAGAAACCTGATATAATACTTTTCTACAACTCCAGCAAAGGTGGAGTGGATACAGTAGATAAGTATAAGGAGTCGTATTCTACTGCTAGGATATGCAAAAGATGGTCAATGCGACTATTTTACACGCTGTTGGATGTTGGAGCATTGAACAGCTTCATCATCTTGAAGCAAAACTGTGAAGAACAAAATATGAAGAGAAGAAAATTTTTGATGCAGCTGGCTAAAGATCTTTGTAAGGATTACATGCAATCAAGGCTATCAATAAAAAGTACTCCTACGTTTGCCAAGAAAAGAATTTGTGACCTCATGGATATAGAACCTCCACAAATGGATGATGTTACATCATCAAGATGTTTCAAATGCGACTGGAAAAAAATACTTTCCAAAACAAGATGCTGCAAATGTAAATTTTTCATGTGCCGTGAACATACAGCCCCATCAAAATGTGTCGAGTGTGTCGAAAACATTACAGATCCAGAGGAGGAGAATGGTGATGAGTAATTCAAGTATGTAATGAACAATGTTATTTTGAGGAAATAATTCTGAAACTTATAACTAATTGTTTAAGTATATATTTGTAATGACTAGTAATAATATTTTTTATGATTTTAATATTTTAAAAGTATTATTGTTTACATAAACTTATAACTATTTTGGAGAATTAACTTTTTTGACAATATATATATATATATATACATAATTATATTAATTAATGTATAAAAGGGATAATTCCTATCAGTTCATGATTTATTTGTAATACTACACTTATTATACAATTTAAGTACAATAAAATTCATTTATAACAATAATATGAATTTTTTCATTAATTTTTCTATCCCGAAGGTTACCTCCGTGTGCGCCCTCTCACATTATGGAACGAATGCGCCCGATGGAAGGTTAAAGCCAAATGTAAATAGTCTATAAAACGTATATACCATAAACCAATCTAACATTTCAGTAGAGAGAATGGATTAGAATGAGGTGATATTCGTTTTCTACTATTTCAATAAATTTTACTGTAAATAGTATATCAACGTAAATAATATTTTTACTATTTATTTTAATATAAACTAACTATCATGAGTATATTAGTAATTTTCATATTTTATTCTCCAAGATAATTGAATATGGTAGATATAGACATGAGTGAGTTGATTAGCTATTGAAAATATTGTTAAAAATTATGTAACATTCGAACATTAATAGTGCGCCTAATAACGGTAAAGCTCGTAAACTGTGGAAAATGGTTGATTAGTATTGAGTTTTTGGTTAACTTTCTGAGTTATTAGTCCTTGCACTAAAAACAGTTCATAGTATTCTATGGCTCTAATCTCAAAACACATTACATATGTCTAAGTTCACACAAATAAAAGGCAGCTTTTACCCCCTCCACTATAAACGCTTGAATGTCTGTGGTATGACGAGAGGGTGTTCCCCCTCCCTCAGCATACACTTTGATGTTGTCGGTCAAAAATTCCTGTTAATTTATTTTTTAAAACAATAAATTTATCTATTGTTTGTGCAGATATTGTGTGTACCTGAGTTTGAAGGCTATTTACTAACTAATTAAGAGGCCTGTGAATAATCCAATCTCGCTGTAAAATTTATGTTTTTGTACTCACCGGTCTATTAACCTCACACACTGGAACATTATATATTTTGGTAGCTAATATCTTTTGTAAGTCCAATTGAACCAATATTCTCAAAAAATGTAACTCCATGTCCATTACAAATGAATTATATGTCGTTTGATCATTCAGCAGTTTACATTATAGTAAATTGTGCTTTAGTAAGTGTGTATAGCCCACAATAAACATGAAATTACTAAATTTGGCTATTGACACATGTTTTAGTTTTTAATACTAAATGTTTTTTACTGTTATAAAGTTAATGAGACAATACGTGTGGTAGTAATAAAAAAGCAAGCTCATTTAAGGACACTAAAATAGATAAATATCCAAATGTACCACTGATAATTATTATTTGTTTTCATCGATCACAACTATTTAATTGATGTCTATGGATTTATTTATAACAAAAAAATGGTCTTTTTAAATATTAATGTAATTTATTAAATAAAAAAATATAGAATCAATCAACAAATATGTTTACAATCAGAAAGCAAAATGTTAGTTTAAGCAAATTAGCAACTAAGGTTTTGTATAACGGAAATCGTGTGAAATAATCAAACCAAAATGATCAAGAGTCAAATCAAAATGATCTCTTACTCGTCTTTCACAAGAAGGTAGATAATCCAATCTGGTCACAGTACGTAATTCTATAAGTCTCTCTAGTTCACTGAAACTTGTAGCATGATGTCAACAATATTTTATTTTAAGCGTTGGATCGAAATTGTGGTAGCTACATTGTATTTTAAGTAGAACAAAAGCAAATTAACAAGTTAAGATTTTGCAAAATACTACAACATTTTATTTTACATAAATTAACTCAGTTTCATAAACAATCGATCATTTTAAAGACTTAAGCGGTCTTTGGTTAGTAGACATAATGCTTCTGCTTTTGCTTTTACCGATGATAAATATTATATGTAAGTGTAATTTGTTGAATGTTAAACTGTAATACTTTAGTTTGTGAAGGTGATAAGATAGTGCGTAGCTTTATTTGCCAACAACTCTTTATTAGGGTTCAAATAGTGAGATGCTGGTAACATTAAACCAGTATAAAAAGAGAATTTACCCTAAGATGTTGATTATGTTTAGACATTTATAACTACCAGAATTTATCCAACGGATAAAATATAAATTTAAATGAAATTTAAATTATTATATCTATATAAATAAGTTTCAGTTTTAATATTCAGTTTAAACTATGGTCTATTTAATATTCAAGTCGTTCTAATGAAATGAGTATCAGATTGTATTTTTTTCGTGAAATACATCTTAAAATTTAAATTTTTAAAATATTAAAATATGTTCAATTAATCTCCACAAAATAGTTAATTAATCAATATTTTATTTAAAGTATATAAAATTAAACCTAACATTCATCATTGGTGCTATCAACCAATTAATTTTCTAAGGATAAACAAGTTTTCTTCAACCAGTACGAAAAAATTCAAGCAAAATGCTTATTTTTGAACAAGTTCAATAAGGCGTGGCTCACTGTTAGTTATCTCTATTAAATTCAAAACCCTCATAAAGACTAACTGTAAGGTATTGAAAAACAAAAAACATTCAAGAGGTAAAATATTTAATAGTAATTAGTCCTAACATAGTCGAATTGTCTCCTGTAAATCTAAAACGAAATAATGCACAGTTCTTCTAACCTCAATCCAAGACAATACGTAACTCAGGAAATGAAGGCCTTTGAATCTACCAGTTGCATGCATTTTATTTATAACCTAAGAATTAAAAAAAATACACCCCTCCCAGGATATCTTGCTATGTACACTATTGCATAGTGTTTATTAGCCACATTTATATTTCCGTTTTCGTTTTATGTTCCACACATAGTTACTTTTCTATTTGTTGTAAAATCTATCTCACGGATCCTTACGCAAACATTTAACAGACAAAGTTACAATGATTCAGTAATTACAATGGTTGCCAGTTAAAACTTAAAACAAGTGAATACAGTAATTTTCAATAAGATGTGCAATATTTCATGAATTGAATTTATTCATGGCAGAGAAGTATACCACTTGAGTAATCTGTAGTGAATTTTCATGATAGAATATAACTATATGTCACTCTCGATTGAGTAAATTATTATTTATAAACATAACTTTAACGTATTATGTACAGTAATACTGGAAATTACAACAATTGTTCGTAATATTGTGTAAACTTTCTCTTTTTCTTTTTTCCTTAGTGTATGCCAAAGTGTTTCTTTTGAAATTAAATAAAATCGATTCTATATTGATGATTAAACATATAGACTGGATTTTATACGTTAAACTTAGGTTTATTGTTGAAAATGTCAAATCCATTTGATAACGTAGTGGTTTGATTTTGTATGACTTGTTATTTATATTTTTAATATAAGTAACCAATAATAATAGTTAAGTACTTTAAATGTGCACTAATTTCAACTGTAAATCAATAAGAAATTGTTTATCTATAACTTCAATTATGCAATCAAATTCAAATGATTTCCTTCTTATATGTATATCTATTTATTCTAAGTTTTTTCTTGTACATACAACTAATATAAAATGTAATATGATGAAATATATACTTATACAAGATGGAAAGCACTGACCTGAGGACAGAAGACTCATACCCAAAGATGTAGGTGGGGCAGCAGGGTCACCAATGGCCTCTATACATGGTCCTCAGGCCAGGCTGGCAGTGTGGATGGTCGAACTCTCCCCGGACGACAGGCTGAGGGAAGATGTCCCACTCGAGGACCCTGGAGTTTAGAAGTCTCTCAGCCGGCAACCATGACTTGACGAAAGCTGCAGAGAAACCACTAGAAAACTGGCCAACCGGACCGACGAAAGCTGGAACACGGAACGAACGAGTCCGAGCCCACGGCCACCAAAGTACGCGAATCGCCGGGCACAAGCGATCTCAGGCAGCCCAGCAGACCACGACGAAAAAAAACGAAATGTACCGGTCAAAAGACCCGGTACAACACCAAATACAGATCACCTGATCAAGTAAAAGTAGTGTGTGCTACACTCTCAAGGTGAAATGTAGAACTACAATAAATCAAAACATATACAGTACTGTTGTTGTGAGAACTTCAATCTGCTTATGGCATGTGAAACTACATTAAACCACACAGTCATATGTTTTTTGTAAACAATTCAGATTCTCCATTTGAATAACATGGGATCTTTAGGAGCCCGTGGGGCGGGACCCTGTGGACAGATCTGCATCAAACTTCACAGAAACCATCTCGGGAGTATACAGGACAACACCCCAAAGTTTCATGGCGATCGATTGGATGGTTTGGCAGCGCATAAACTTCAAACATACAAACATCCTCTTTTATAAATATAGATTTGTCGTAAAGGTATAATAAAATGTGTTTTACCTCTATTCTACATTTAAACAACTGATAATTCACAATAACTCACATCAATATATTAATGTGTATTTCCACCAGACCAGTTCAAGAAACTGAAGTTAATATCTGAATGACCTCAATTCCGAAATATTTAGTTCCAAAGAGTGGCACGCACATTAAGAATTAAGTTTCTTATTCTTATTTTACTACTAGGGAAAACCCATTCGTTTTAAATTTATATTTTTTAAGAATAAAAAATCTAATGACTATTTATGAATTTAGTACTGATTAGAGACTGTTTTCCCCCATGAAAAGGTATTATTGCCAGTTTGAGTCCTGTTCTATTTAAAATTTACACATTCTATCCTTGAATTTTCTTTAGTTTGAAAAAGAATGGAACTAAAATATACAAGAAAACTTTCAGATAAGCTCAATATAATGTTCTCTCACATTATTAATTATGTCAGAACAATTTACAGCAAAATTTAACATTACAACTAATTTTTAGTGGATATTAAAAATGTAAAACTGTAAGGAAACCAGTATTACAGATTGTTAATATTAGTTCAGAAAGTTGTATAAAGCAAACACATTCATTCCTTAAGGGAAATCAGTGGTGTTTAGCTTTTAACAATTAAATTGTATTTAATTTGTTTTATTAAAATTACATTAACCCTTGTTATTTTTGGATTTTCCTACATTTTACATCGATAAAATAAAACCGTTATTTGAAAGTTATTTATTAGTATTGGATTGTTCATGGTATGTAGATAATATTTGGATATTTCCAATGCTTTGTGTGTTTAAGAAACAAACACAACGTTTCGACAGGTGTAACAAACTCTCCCGTCTTCAGGTGTACTTACTAACTTAGCCTACATCTAAAACTATTTTTTTTTTTTTTTGCTCTTATTAAATCAGAAAAGACTCAATACTACATGTTAGATACTAACGTTTACTGTTGAAAGTCAAAAGTTGTTCCTCCAGCAGGCGCGCGGGGTACAGGATTACCCCAGTGATTTTTCTATCTACTGTAACTTGTTGTCGAGCTGCGGGAGTGGGGGTAGCGCTTCAGTACCTTCAAACCGGTTCTAGAACTACAGGGTCAGTGCGACGCGAGACGTCACGGAGTGTTGATTGCTTTGCTGTGCTCAGTCAAAGTGTCTTGGGGTGCACCTGTACCCCGCGCGCCCATCCGCGTTACACTATGGCGAAGCGACCGCGATTATGTGATGACGCGCTTATAAGTGAACTTTTGGAAGAGGAATCTTCTGATGAGGACGATTTCGTTGAAAATGACAGTGACGATGGTGAAGAGGACAATGTGGTAGAAGAGATCCATGAATCGGATACAGAAGACGCTTTACCGGACGACCAAGCTACTGAGAACGAAGATGATGATGACGATATTCCTCTGGCTAATGTATATTTGGTCAGAGACAAGGACAAAAACATCATGAAATGGCAGAGAGATCCCCCCTTACCGAGAAACGTTCGTACTAGAGCTGACAATTTAGTTATAAGGCTACCAGGACCTAAGGAAGCAGCTAGAGGTAAAACTTCAGTAATTGATTGCTTTGATATATTTATAAATGACGCTTTGGTTAGACTAATTGTCACGTCTATCAACATTTACATAAACCTAATCAAGGAAAAATTTGACAGAGATCGAGATGCACGAAATACTGATGAGGTGGAAGTTCGTGCGTTCCTTGGTATTCTTTTGCTTTCTGGTACGTTAGGAAGCAACAGAAAGAAGACAAAACATATTTGGGACAATAGCAAAGGTTCAGGAGTCGAATCATGCTACCTGGCAATGAGTGAGAAGAGGTTTCATTTTCTAATGCGTTGTCTGCGATTTGATGACATCAGAGACCGCCGGCAGAGGAAAGAAATCGACCGATTAGCACCGATCAGAGAATTTTTTGAAATAATGGTTCAGAACTTCCAGTCCTTCTTTACACCAAGTGAGTTTTGTACAGTTGACGAGCAGTTAGTTTCATTTAGGGGTAAATGTCCATTTCGCATGTACATGCCAAAAAAACCTGCGCGATATGGAATCAAGATTTATGCATTAGTTTGTGCTCGATCAATGTACACAGTAAACCTTGAAGTATATACTGGAACTCAACCAGATGGACCATACAAGGTATCAAATTCCTCAGAAGACGTAACACTCAGGATGGTTGAGCCCATATCTAACACTAACCACAACATAACCATCGACAATTGGTTTACATCCATACCTTTGGCTGAGAAACTTTTGGAACAAAAAAAACTGACGGTAGTTGGCACGATAAAATCTACACGAGTTGGAGTGCCTCATGAATTGAGACCCACAAAAGAAAGACAACAAAACTCGTCTCTGTTTGCATTCCACAAAAAAAAGACACTAGTATCATATTGCTCAAAGCCTAAAAAGGCAGTAATTCTTCTGTCTACTATGCACTATGATAACAAAATTGACCTAGACACCGGGCCAAGCCAAAAACCTGAAATAGTTACGTTCTACAACCAAACTAAAATTGGCGTAGACATTGTGGACCAAATGTGTGCAAAATACAACGTGGCAAGAAATACAAGGCGATGGCCTATGGTGATATTTTTTGACCTGCTCAATGTTTCGGCCATAAATGCATTGTGTGTTCACAAATACAACAACCCAACATTGAAGCCGCCACCAAGAGGAGAGTTCATTCAGAACATAGCCTGGGAACTCATCAAGCCACAAATTCAAAGGTGTCAAATTGCGTGCCTGCCAGTCCAGCTCAAGAACAGAGGGAGAGAGCTTCTCGGTATCCAGCCGGAAACCCCAGCACAGCCCCTTCGCCAAGACAACAGTGTCGGTCGCTGCCATCTGTGCCCGAGGGCAAGAGACAGGAAATCAAGAAAAGGTTGTGAAAAGTGTGGTAGAAAGGTTTGCACAGAACATTCATCTACAGTTTGCCAGTCCTGTTTCTAAAACTATCTTACACTGTTACAAAACTACTTTCAAATTTGTATAAGTCACAATGATTTTACTATAAGACTCTGTTAGTTTCCATATATTCATTTTCTAGTTTATTCAACAGTTTTTCTAATTTTAACGCTCATGTTTTTGAAAAATGCATTCAAGCCATGATGTACACATCAGTAAATTGCTTAGGTTTACGTTTTTTATTATTTAACCTATAAGCAAAGAAATATTTCATGTAAATAGTATGTAGTTGTATTTTTAATAAAATGTGTTGTAAAATTAAATTTGTATAAGTCACAATGATTTTACTATAAGACTCTGTTAGTTTCCATATATTCATTTTCTAGTTTATTCAACAGTTTTTCTAATTTTAACGCTCATGTTTTTGAAAAATGCAATCAAGCCATGATGTACACATCAGTAAATTGCTTAGGTTTACGTTTTTTTATTATTTAACCTATAAGCAAAGAAATATTTCATGTAAATAGTATGTAGTTGTATTTTTAATAAAATGTGTTGTAAAATTAACCGTTTTAAATTATTCGTTACCTGGAAAAAAATTTGTGTTTTATAAAGGTAAAGTTAGGCAATATTTTACTCTGAAAATTACAAGAAACCATTATTTTACAATTAAACAAATTAAAGGTTACGAAAATTTATAATCGATTTGAAATATATTTTAAAATGACAAACGATAGTGTAGATAAAAGATACATATCTTTTATTTGACAAAAATATAATAATAACGATAAAAAAAAAACAGTGTTTGGGGTACAGCTGTACCCCGCGCGCCTTTTCACGTTATGAAAGACCACGCGCCTACTGCAGGGTTAAGAAACAAACACAACGTTTCGACAGGTGTAACAAACTCTCCCGTCTTCAGGTGTACTTACTAACTTAGCCTACATCTAAAACTATTTTTTTTTTTTTTTTTTGCTCTTATTAAATCAGAAAAGACTCAATACTACATGTTAGATACTAACGTTTACTGTTGAAAGTCAAAAGTTCTTTAAAATAATAACTTGCTCTGTGTTTTGTTGACTGATTTCATATTTTGCATTTCTTTTGTATTTCATTTTGTGTATTATATTTTGTATAATTATGCTATGTGTGAAAGTGTTAAAGAACTTTTGACTTTCAACACTAATATTTAGTATCTAGCATGTAGTATTATTAAGTCTTTTCTAATTTAGCAAGAGAAAAAAAATTGTTTTAGATGTAAGCTAAGTTAATAATCACACCTGAAGATTTCTTCTTTGAGTTCTTTATTGGAAATTGGAAATAATTTTAAAAATTTTCATATATTCCAATGATAAATATTTTTATGGAATATATTAGAATTATAAAAATTAGTTACACCTTTAGAGTTTGTTATACCTGTCGAAACGTTGTGTTTGTTTCTTAAACACTATAAGCATTGGAAATCTGCAAATATCTACATAACAATAAAACTATTCTGTAATTTACTGATATATATATGAGATAGATTTTATTTATAAAAAAGGTCGAAATTATAAAGTTTACTAATATCTCATAACTTATTTTTAAATTTCCTTACAAAACAAGGAAATTCTATACAACACTCTCCTCTATGATATGAAGAGTTTTTTATATACTGTTGCTTAGTAAATCTTTCTAAGTTGAAAACCGTAAGCATGCGTATCTGATTTTGTATGGTTTTCCGAATAAATGAATTATAGCAGTTTGCAAATGCAGGAATGTTGCATTTAATTACTGGAGATTAACAAAAATTAACAACTAAGAATCTAGGAATAGTGATAGAAATATGCCTGCTAAATTCACTTTGTCTCATATTTCAGTTTTATCTATAAAAAAATGTAATGCCCCATTTTAATTTTGTATTATAGTAATTAATGTATAATAGTATTTAATAGAGGAAGTATTATTATCTTAAATATAGATTTACATATTACAGAATTCTGATATTTTTCAAATTCTTAGCTTTGGTGATTTGCCTATTAATTATTATTAAATATACAGTAATCAACATATAATATATTTTACTGAAGGAAAAATATTTTAAAAACATAAATCAAGTCATACACTTAAAGAGTTTTAAAAAATTACAATAAAATAATACAATTGACATGAGGGACATTTTTTATTTCTTTGTAAAATTTATAAGTGTGCCCTAACAATCTTTCTATGCTGGAAAAAGCACTAATGATTGAAAAAACATTATGCCATATGGCTTTAAATTATTTTGTAAGTTACTGAAGTGAAACTATAAATAAGAGCTCCCTAATTTTCATATGGGCTTAAAGTAAAGGTTAATATTAAAATCCAATTATCAGATCAATTAAGGCTGTTATGAATAAGTACAGTGAACACTGTAAAGGAGTTTATTGTTATTTACGTTTATTTATGAGAATATATTAATGAGTGGTGTTACAGTACTCACATTACATGGAACAGACTGGGGGTGGTGGGGGGTAGGAGGGTGAGGAGAGTCACGTGGCAATGCGGGGTTCTTGGCTTTTAATTAATAACTTGATAAACTTCTCAGGATTCTTTTTATGTTTTACTTCGACTATTGAGTCTATTATTTTAGGATATTAATAAAAACGCTCAAAGCAACATAATGAAAATGGTTTTTTAAGTAACATTCATTGAAATATTCTTAAATATCTTGAAAAATAACTAATTTTATAAACAATATTTATTACTTTCTATATATAAGTAACTCAGAGCAAAAATAAAATTCTATTCATAGATAACAAAGAACATTTTTGTATGTTGGCTGTATGAATTTTACACAAAGAGATATTTTAAAAGTTAGCTATCGACAAGCATGATAAATCGATCACTCCCTGATCGACCATTTAACCCATGACTTTCGATGTCATAATATATTACTACCATTATAATGCCATTTATAATGTCCTGAACTCAAATTTATCCTGAACATAACATGTATAAGTTAGTTTATTTCAGTGGTGGTTGTTACTATAAACACGTATTATATTCAGCAAACAATAATATATGAGATGTTCAGTATCGATTTCTTGTTTGTTCATTCAGATTACATTTCACTCACCCTTACTAACCACCCCCGCTATTCCTGAAGCGAACCAACCTTTGACATGATATTTTGCAAACAATCTGGACACAGTTTTACAACACAGCGAATTTATTTTCTTATAAGGTGTTCGTAGATGATATGGTTTGAGATTTGTTTGTTTAATATACGTATTATTTTAAGCCATAAGGATAAATGTATCAAGGTTAAAGTATTGCATAGATTGTATCTATTTTACAAAAATAACATTTTTTGTAATTCCATAAATAAAAAACTAGTATTTACCAATATCATGAGTAGGCCTACATTTTATAATTTCATCCATCCTGTATGTTTTATAAATTGTCGTTTCATTTAATAAGGCTTTTTGTTAGTTTGATATATGTTTTGAATATTTGTTTCCTTACTTTAAGTAATTGCTAATAATTATTGGTTAATTTATTAAAGTTATTTTGGTTTATCTTATTACCATTTTCTGTTAGTAATAATCTGTGAATAGTGTTTATATTATTATTATCAATTTATTTAATACTTGTCACAATCAATTTTTTTTCACCAAAGTTAAAATTGCATTTTAAGAACATTGCAAGAATGTAATGTGAGATGAAATATGTATGATACTGTCTCATTTAGGCAGTGTATAGAGAGAAACACGTATTCTGGACATTAACTATATATTTGAATAAATAAATAAAATAAATCATATTATTACTACTACAGTTATAGTTTAGTGATAGTAAATTAGAAGGGAAAATATATTGATAGTAATTTGTAATTTTAACTTTTGTATTGAACTACGTTGTAATTTTACATTCATAAATTTCTATATTCAATTATAAAACTAAATGGTAACAAAAAATGTTTATTAAAATGTAAAATTTATGGATTTCTACCTGACTAATATATGAAACAAAACACACTTTAGGCCATATGCATACATACACTTAATTCAGGTATATTTTATTGACACGTTTTATTGTTAGATTATTTCTAATTTGTAGAAGGAAAACTTTAGATCCACAATACGTATTCATTAGCCAAAGTGTCCTTACTAAACCCACATACCCTTGAGATATTTAAAAAAAATATTATTATTTACAATGAAACGTATTTTTTCTAAACATTGAAACGTTTAGAAAGTTAATAAAAAGTGACTCGGAGAAATCTTGGGACACATGTGCTTTGTAACAGATGCTTTTGCCATTCAACCTAAACAGTGAGGAAGGCCAATCGATGTGTTCTACAGAGATATTGGATATATTTTATTCATGATACCTCGGTCCTGTCTCTGCTATCCTACGACCTTTATAAAGTAAAACAAGTGATTTATCTTACTAAATGTTGCTTTTGTGTGTCAACTGATGTTCTGTAAGTATATAAAATACATACTTATAGTAAATATTGTTTTGTATGTTACATAAATATCAATGTTTTATAAATCTTATATTATTTTTATTTTATCTTAAGTATGAATCTAAAGGTAATCTTTTTTTATATTTACTAAGGTCAAAATGAAAAATCTTCGATGATTTCTACAAAGAAGGTAGATGTATATTTTTTATCTTAGATAGAATTTTGTTATTCTAGTTTTAATTTTGTCATAAAATAGCTAAGGCTTTATCTAGAAACTGTTTTCCTATTATATTTAGCTTATTCACTATCTAATAAGTAAATTAACATAGTAAATAGAGTTACAACTGAATACCAATAACGTCCTAGTTAAGAAAATACGATTGTACCTTAGCCTTTTGAAGATATTTCTATGTATTGTAAACATTAAAAACCTATATCAAATAAATTTCAATAAGTGGAAAAAACGAATGGTTATAGCAATCCAATATAGGCCTAGTTATTAAAAATATGGGAGTCAACCTTTGAGGAAGGCCCAAAGTATGATTAAAAATCGAGAGTAAAAGAAATGCAGGCTGCGACGTAGGGGAAGTAGCATATTAGATTCAGTGCTTCGTCATATTAAAGTTGATCACATAGGATTTTGCATATTTCCTTATAATATGTATAGTTTTTTCTAACTCCCTACATTCATGATTTTTTAGAAATATAAAGCTGAATACTTCACGTAATCAAAGCACTTTTTTATTTAACAGTTATTTAGCTTAAATAGTTATTTAGCTGACAAAATAATCTTCAACTATTTGGATAGTTTTTTCCAATCGGCGATATATTTTTATGTATTACAAAATGACGATTGCAATACTTAGATGTATTACTTAATAGTATTTTAAAAGAGACTTACCTTTAATTAATTCCAAATAAACTTTAATTAAGCTGATTACTTAAATAAAATGATTATTTGTATATGTAAGATTAAAAACAAACTATTATAACTCAGTTATTATAAGGTATCAATTAGAAAATAAGATAAATATTTAGGATGGTAAATGAAAGAGGCACAATATATGTGTTATTATTATTTAAGACGCCGGTCGTTAGCAGATAGGTGAATATGGATTTGGAATGGTGTATTGCAAACTAAGATTGACTATTCATTATTGTGGGTCATTATAATAGTTCAATGATAGATGTATATCCAGTGGTTATCAGTTGATTCTTTTTAACATTTATTTTAACTCTGTTTAGGGTTGAACTGATAATCATTTCTAATCCAACTTCATAATTTATTAAGTTGGGCTATAACAAACTATCCTACTGAATTTTAAAGTTCATTTAATTTAAAATTCTATAGATAATTTCTTATAACTAATATATACCAGCATATATGATGGTTTTTTTTTCATTCATATCTTCCATTTTTATAATCTATACTATGGGAGACTGGTTAGGTACCGTCAGTAGTATAAACAACAATAAATTTGTACCATGGAATATTTTATTTTCTAAAATTATTCATTGATTTATTTTTTAACTAACTACCAGTTAATAACTGTTTTTGAAAGATTTTACATTATTTAATAAGCAGTGCAATGCTTTAATTGGTTACACCCTCAATTAGTATAGTGAATGATTCGACCTACATGTAATTATGAGTCATAATTACCGAACGAAGTAAAGGCTGATTTGACCTACAGAGTAGGAAAAAAAGATAAGAGGCAACTTGAACAAGAGAACGCTTTTAGCCTAAGGAAACACACATAATGGAGGTAAACAACTAAAGTCAAGATGGTTGAATGCATTTACAAAAGGAAATAATTAACTAAATAAAAGTTTGTAGTGCTCTTTAGGATGTTTAAGTCGTTGTGTCTAGTTTTATGTTTCTGATGTTAAGTTTTATATGAAAATATCTTAGTTTTATTGTTCCCATTTAAAAATCTGGAATATAAGGATTTAGTAATGTCGTAATGAGATTTATCTTTACATTGTATTTATATACTTTTTAAAAAGGGTTCATCTAAATTTGTGTTTTTTTAAAGATATGAATAGGAATAAATGTTATCGCATTCATGAAATTTACGTCATTTTTCTGTTAAGAGGTGTCTACTGATGTATTTAAGTACATCATGACTGGTCTATAAATTTAAACAAATTATGAATTGACATATCATTTTCATCAAAAATGTCACTAAAGGGTTCTAAGTCAATCAATTATAAAATATCTCATTATTGAGCTATAATGAATTGAATATAAATACATCGTTTCTTCATCATCTCTTTTAACTTTTAAGACGTGAAAATAGGTGTACACTTATTATATTAACCATGTAAAATAGTTTATACATTATTTTTTACTTTTAAACGTTTTTAATGACATTTTAATCCAAATAATGTAGATTCATAGTTATTTGTGGCTCCAACTGGCTACACCACACCCTAGTCAAGGGGAGGTTCTTACCAATAAAGCAATTAACGCCTTCCTAATAGAGTGGCTGGTGAACTCGCCTACCTGAGTACAAGTCATATGCTTATATGCCTTTCATTTACATCCAAACGTTAAACGTTATATTTTACTATATTATGTTAATGTTTTCGTGATGTACGTAGTATGATGATATTACGATAAGACTTTGAAATTTGTCACTGCTTACCACTTAAAAGCAGCAAGTGTAAGATCAGTCTTGTAGAACGTATTGATACACTAAATCGTTCATCTTAGAATACAATCAATGACAAATATAGTAGAGGTGTACTGTGTTGCCAATCTCTAAGGTAATTTAATGTTGTACTATATCAACACTTACATTAGTTTTATGTAAAACATGAGCTAAATATTGTGGGTACTTTAAAGCAACTTTTTTTAACAGTTTATTTTTTAACAGTTGAGTTGGCAGAATATCAGGATATTTGGAGTCATCCCTATTAACAACTAGCCGATTATTTATCAACTAATTTCAAGAAAACTGTGAAATTACGTCCCATATATAACAAAAATATCATAAACGGAGTAAGAACATGGAAAATCTCTATTAACGCCATTAAGAACAAGCTTAATAATATTGATCCATCTAAGGGTATTGGCCCAGACGACATACCACCGATTGTGTTGAGGTTATGCAGTTCTGTATTGGCTCCCCATAGATTAATATTTTCTTCGCATATGGCATATTTCCTAACTTTCTAAGACCCGGGTACGTTGTACCAGTTTTCAAATCGGGAGATCGTAGTCTGGTGTCCAACTATAGACCAATTGTTATCTTGTCATCTCTCTCAAATTTGCTTGAGTCCCTAGTCGTTGATGACTTAAAGCCAGAATTTGATCAGATAATCGCTCCTGAGCAGCATGGCTTTAGAGGTGGTCGATCTACTACAATTAACTGGGTTTTATTCCAGCATGATATAATCTCAACATTTGCGTGAGGCAACCAAATTCACTGTGTATACTTGGACATTATTAATTTCAATTTGTAAAATTATGGTTGCCGTTGATAAAATAAAATTGAAAATAAACAGTCTCTAATGTAATCACAAAAAAATATTTAGTTTAAAAAAGTGTAATGTTAATGTTCATCCTACTGTACAAATAAAATATTCAATGTAAATGTTTTATCTGTGCAAGAATTAAATTTCTCTTTGCTTTTTGTGGGGAAAGATACAAATCAATCGCTTCTACGAGCTCTTTTTGTGCGAGCTCCTTCTACTTTTTCAATGTGAGCTACTCAATAGTTCAGTAATATACAATTTATATATTAAAACTCAATTTGAACAAGTTTTTTTTAATACAGTTTATGTAAATGCTCAAAAAATACTTCTCCTCAACTAAATAGCCTCAATTACATTACATCAATAAGAGATTCCATAAGTTTAAAAATTATTCTTAGCTACCACTTCTACAAAAACTAGTAGCAAAATTTATTTTTCATCTTAAACTCATAAATTATGCTATAATAGGGCATCTGTGGCAACTCAAAAGTAAACCAGTTAACAATAGATTAATAGAATACTCCGTTTTGAAACAGTACTTATGTGTACTGCATGTTGCATTACTATAGCCCTATTTTATTGCTTGTAATTTTGTTAGTTTTTCATAAACAATTCAGACACTTCCTCCTTTTAGCTTACATCCCTACCTTTATTATAACTTATATATTTGCATATGTTTTCTAGAAGTAATTATTAATTGAATTGCTTCAAGAGGAAGGGAGGTATTTGAATGACCTCGTACTGATAGTGATATAAAGCCAGGCAATGTTTATGCATGAGCCAAATTAGTATGCACTAAATATTAACAGTGTCACAGCTGATTAAATCTACCTCCCCCGGCTCACTCCTTCCTTATCACGTGGCTGTGTCGACCTTGTATTATGACCCTTGGTGTTTACTCTTGCTACTTGATGTATAATTAGTCTAATAAATGTATACAAATGACAGAGATGGAATTGCATTTGGAATTTTATTACTAACATTTTATACTTTATGGTTTAAAATAGGATTTCATGCAATTTATATCTATAATACTTTTGGTTATATTATAAATAGTTTATATTTTAAAGCATTCTTTCCAACATAACTGGTATTTCATACAGCTTAAACGGTTAGATTATCTTGGGCGTTCCTAAATTATTTTGGCTTATCTAAAATGAGACAACGTTTTTCTTTTAGTACAATTATTTTATAGAAAGAAACAAACTTTGTTGTCTTGCGTTAACAGCATAGTATTGCTTTGGTTTTCTGGGAAATCCACCCGCAAGAGTTGAGGTACATTTTTTTTCGGACTATTTTAAAATATTTTGGTTGTCTAAGGAGCCCTCTGTCAAAGGTGCATATTAGACCTACCTTTAGGTTAGAGTAAAAAAAAAAAAACTCATATTTAGACTTTTTCTGAAAAGATTAACTGAATTAAAGGAATATATTTATTTATCTGCCTTACTAGAAACTAGCAATTATACAACTAGGTAAGATCTTATATCAATTATACAAGCAATTATACAACTAGGTAAGATCTTATATCAATTGTACAAGCAATTATACAACTAGGTAAGATCTTATATCAATTATACAAGCAATTATACAACTAGGAAAGATCTTATATCAATTATACAAGCAATTATACAACTAGGTAAGATCTTATATCAATTATACAAGCAATTATACAACTAGGTAAGATCTTATATCAATTATACAAGCAATTATACAAACAGTTAACTTTAATCTTATGTAAGCTTCTCAGTGGTGTGATAGAATATGAATGCCATATACACAACTATTCGCTAATTACAGATGTAATAATGATATGATAATGTAATTAAATTGCCGAGTTACTGGATGTTTTATAGGGGTTCCAGGTTGGCCACACCCTTCCCTTATCAAATTATAACTCTTTTTCCATTATCTTTATGTCAGTTCTATAGCTAACTCACCTCCTAAGAGCCAGCCAGCTGTACATAGAATAATATGAATAAAGCTTTAAACTACAGCACTTTTTTCAGCTTTTCACCACTATATACACTCAATGTATGACTTTTACACCTCTTAGCCCCTCGCTCTCTTTACTCGTCAAGTTTAATAATATCAAAACTAATTTACATATGAAATAAATTATAATTTAGTATATACATACACATTGTACCATTTTATTTTATTTCAACTATTTTATATCTATATGAAATGTGAATCATTAAAATCACACTAAATAGGGTTTTAGCGTGATTAAATGTTTTTTCCATGTCATACACTTTTTAAGAAATGTGAAAAATACATATGATATTTGTATACTACCTTACATATTTTATACCTCTCTTCTTCTTGAGGTAGTTTACTACACAAGTCAATTTATATAATTACTCCAAAAACACATATTCAAATATACCGTACAGATAAAATGGTAAATATTATATGGCAACCATTAATATATATTTTATGTTACGTCCCATATACAATATAGAATACCTGCCAGAAAACCAAAATGTATGAATATGTACGAAATATATGAAAAGTTTTATTAGGTGTTGAATAAAACAGTAATATTTATTACAAATATGTCTTAAAACGTTGTTGGGATATATATGTTATATACATTAATGTAGACTCAAAATTGCAATAATATCACTATATAAGAATCCTAATATATCTATCCCTGCATAATTGGTAATAAACAAATTTTATATTATAAAAACAAAAACGTTACCACAAATCGAGTAAAAATTAAAGTGCAGGAAATAATGAACTATATAATGATTATAGGTAAAAAAATCTTTTCGTATCGGTAAGCAAATATAAAATATATAAAATAGTATAGCAATAAAATGGAGTATTGATCTTATTTTTAAAATAGTATCAGACATGGAAAAACATTTACAATCCTATTTAGTGTGATGTATGCGCATGTAATACATATAAAAACAAAGTAAAACTAAATATAGCTTCGTCATATGAAATAAAAAATGAGTTTATTTATGAAATATTCTAATTCATTGCACGATTAAATTATTAGTCTAGCTATCAAACACCAACCCTGACGATCAACGTGAGTGAGAGGGGGGAGGGTTGTAAAAGTTATGCACAAAACTCTCAAGTTGTGATCACTGTGGAAAATGTTGATAGATAGGTTGGCTGAAAGGGAAAAGCTACAAGCAGGTGTAAACTGATACTCACCACAAAACATCCATTCCACCACAGGATAAATAACGAGCAAGTGAGTGAAGGTGTCGGGAGGAATGTCTACGTTGTACACACAACCCCCTGATCGTAATCACAGTCATAAAGTGGTATTTTATTTTAGATGGATTGGTTAAAATGGGACAAACCACAGCCAACTGTCAATCGAATTTACCGACACACATCGATTACATCACAGGGTTAGTTAATGCGCAAGTAAGAGGAGGGGGAGTTAATGTCAAAGTTTTCTCTGACTGTAAAAACGGTGATAAAAGTGTTGTGTGTGGCTTGAGGGCCAGGTATCGTTGTTGTGTCTTTAGGAACCTATACTCGAATCGTATGGAACTAAATATTTTAATTCTAATTTTGTCATCTGTTTTTAAGAAATTTTTCGCAAAATGTTTGATATTCTAGGCCTTGTTAGTGTTTTTTTATGTTCAATGTAAAAGTGTTAAACTGTTATAAAGGATATTTAATTGAATTATTATGGTTAAAGGATTCTCTCTTTTACCAGGTGAATCTGGCTGAGAAGGCCTCTCTAAAACTTAACCTTCGGATTAAAGGTGACTTTACAACCACCATCAAAAAGACAGAGCATGTTGACCGTACGTAAGGGCAGGAAGCTTCATTGGTCACCCACTCTGGAAACACACGCTCGATAACTGTTTGAAAGTATTATCTTGTGATAACGTCGGCACCATCCATTCAAGGCCATTGGCATGTAAAATATCATTGCATATAAACTATGCAGAAAGGTGTTCATACATTTTAATGAAACACATGTTATAAATAAACAAGTACATTTACGCCGTAAATATTGACACATTGCTTATGTCACTAAAATTTATGTCTTACTGTCTTACACTAATAAAATTACATTTTTATTATTTTAATTGTAAGTGGCATTGAAACTGTAAATATCCCTTCTTATAAACTGAAGGTAACATAGACCTGCAAATTTATATTTCACAAAATCTCAAGAAAAACCATTCTTATTAATATTTCAACGGATTTCCAGTGTCTTGAACAGTAATCAGATACATGTTACCAAAGTTATAATCATTATTAAAAAAAAAACCTGCATAGGTTTTTCTTGATTTACTTTGTTAATTATGCGGTTTAATATAATTATAACAGACAAAATGTTAAATAAATAAACATAAATTTTATATGTGTTGTAAATAATAACGTATGAAATGATATTGTATTTTTCATTACTAATACAAGTTAAAAATATGTTTTTAATCAGGAAAATTAAAAAAAAAAAAAAACCAAGCAGTATAAAGTATTACACTACTGAACACGTATTGCTTGATAAAATATTTCCTTTTGCCGTAGTATATTTCAAAAATTGAATTGAAGGTTTGGACCTTTTGCGTTAATTCACTACCACTACTTTTTTCGTTAATTCAATACCACTACTTTTTCTGTTACTTCACTACCACTACTTTTTCCATTACTTCACTACCAATAATTTTTCCGTTACTTCACAACCACTACATTTTTCTATCACAATTACAGTTAGGTCAGGTCAGGTTAGGTGGCTACTAAAGTTGATCACAAACTGGTAAATCCACTGATTGACTTAGCGCCGAATGCGCTCTCCCTGTGTAAGTTCTAAGAAAGTGATAAGATCAGGTCGACGATTTTGGATGTCTACGGATAAGGAATACAACAGTGGACGTAAAAATGATTGAAGACAATTGTTTAGAGCAATAGATTGTTTATCAAGCGGTAGTGAACTAATGAAAATGAATGAAAATCAGTGGTAGTGAATTAATGGATAAAATCTGAAGATTCTGTTACATTTACATAATTACTGCGTCTAATGGATTTTCCCACCGTGTAGTCTTATTCTGGCCGGTTTTTTTGAACTTAAAAGTCAAGTTACTTTTGGACAGAAAGGCTTGGTTTACTTTTTCATGAACTGCTTGGTTTCATTAGTTAATCTGTGTTAACATCTCAAAGCTACGTGTACATTGTAAGCGTATATGACTTAATTATATACGTGTACATTGTGTAATCAATATAAATAGCAGTAATAGCAATAGTGCTTGAGTTTAGGAAGAAAATGTTTAAAGTAATTATTTTACTTAGTAATATGTATAACTGTAAACAGTATACAGTTTAACTATTTACTATCTATCAAATGATTAAGTTTACAACATTCAGTAACTTGCTGATGATTTCAGCTACACCAATGACGGTTTTCCTATACATTTCCCTTTGATTAGTTATCCTTAACGGCAAGATCGACTGTCCCGATATGCTGAGCCAGATCCTGTTCAGGACCCCTTCAGCCACTCGCTCCAGAGGCCTGTTCGCTAGGCAGCAACATCGCACCAACTACGCTGCAAACGACACGATGTACTGACTTCAGAGATCTGGTAATAGCGTCGCCGACGTCGTCGACTTTTTTGTGGACAGTATACCAGCGCTCAAGAGGAGGATCGCCAGTCTGGGTGAGTTATCTGTCTAGGAGTTGCTACAGCGGAGGGAAGACAATTCGCTCTGTATTTCTCATTGCTGTTATTTATACATTGAATCTTGTTAATTCATGTTTATTATTCTATTGTTTCGTACTAATTTATTGTTGTTATTGTTGTTACTCATAGTTCAAATCATGTTGCACTTATTAATTTATTACGTTATTGTCATTCATAGTTTTATACGTTTCGTCACTAAATAGTTATTAATCGTATACTCTATTTATCACTGTTATTGTCAAGTTGTTACAACTGTTTAATATTATCATACAACATTTGTTAATGTATTTCTATGTCAACGTCATTCTGTATGTAACCCATTTAGGGACCAATGTAATCCCCTTATCTGCCCTTTAATAAATATTGCTAGAAAAATAAAAATAAAATAAAAAAATTTAAAAAAGCTAAAGAAAAGGATAGAAGGGGACCCCGCATTCTATACCTCTCGCATATTGTATTTTGGTTTGTACAATTACGCATGTACGTCAGTGTCTTGAGTTTACTCATTATTGTTAAAAACGGTAAAAATGGAGAAGTCCGTTGAAATGTAAAATAAAAATAATAAAAAATATCTAGTATTTTAAAATTAAATTTTTAAATAAAATGACACCTCCTGTTTAAAAATAAAATTTATGTTTTAAATTTAACTCAAATATTAATATTAACTTTTATTCTAAGCTGTTTTATGGTTCTTACTCATTATTTTTTTGTAAATTCAAAAGTAGCACCGGATACCATACAATCAAAGATTAAGAAACGCCACAATTCAACTGACAAACCACCATGTAATTGTCAAAGAAACACGAATATTGATTACTACCGATTACGGTTTGAGAGAGATCCATACAAAAAGATATATAAAATAAATCTTCAATTTGTATATACATATTTTAACGAATTTTCAGAGGTATGTTTTAACTTTTATTACCTAGTTTTCTATTGTTAATTTCCTCTCAGAACACCTGTGGTGATTTTTAACTGACAGGACAGTCCAATATAGTGCTTGAAACAGTTCCTGGATTGTTAACGAAATATAATTCAGTAGGAACTTACGCTAAAGGGACAATAATCCAAAATTACCTAAACTCTGCCAGTGTTTTGGAACCAACCACCAACAATGGCACTAATAATGGGGATATGCCTGTAAAAAAGAAAATGTTATTATGACAGTGACCGCTTCATGGTGTGAGATTTACTGTCTACTATTTAAAAAGGAAAATTTACTAATAGTAAATGTTGTTTATTTCATTTTACTTTTATATTTATTCACATAAGTTTTCTATTATTTCTCGATGAAGCACATTACCCTTAATGATGTTCATAATTTATTCTATTTTCTAATAAATAAAAAAAATATACACAAAAATGTGTATATAATTCAAGTAACAAAAATCTACTTGCAATATCACAAACAGTGTTGTATTCCTACAGAATATCCAAAATGTTAGTGTGAATTGTTTTCATCGAGACAAATAAATACTTAATTTCACATGTATTGCTGAAATTACTCCACCACTTACAAATCATTACCACAAGAACCAGCACTTAACCTTTATCGAAATGTTCCATCTCTAATCTCAAAACACATTATATAGTTATACTTCTGACACAAAGAACCAACAGCTCTTAACCCCTTCGCTGGAAACAAATGAATGTCCGTTGTCTGACGAGGGGTTGCTCCCCCTGATCAGCACACTCTTTGATGCTGCCGGCCACAAGTTCTTGATAACTCATTTTTCAAAACAACAGAAACACCTACTTGATGAATAGTGGTTATGAACATAACAAATACCAAGCATTTTCGAAATTCTAAAAATTGTAACTGATATATAAACTCAGAAGTTTGTACTTCTATCATAATCTTGATAAAAATATCAAGATATTGTATTGTATATTTGTTGTTTCTTTGAAAATTAAAAAAACCCTAGATTACGTATTTTTTTGTAAGAAGAATTGATTTTGTGTTTTTTAAGGCTTAAGATTATGAGTTCTTACAATCAAGATTAGCCGTTATATAAATAAAGAAACTATGCTATACAGTAGTGGATCAAATATATTAGATATTGCAATTTTTTTAGAAATAGAATTTTGTTCATATTTGTAGATGCCTACATTGCAGGTGAAAGGACTAACGAAAATAAATAATTTTATTGGGAAACCTGAGAATTTTTAAAATTATTTATAATTTGTTAGTACTATTTAAATAATATTAACAGGAAAATGATAATTTAAATAGTACATTTCCGCTGTCGATAGTATGACTCTGAATAGGTTGTAGAAGAGTGATGTCAAGAAACTCAAATATTTCAATATGATACTCTTTTAATCCAGTTGTAGAATGTACATTTCTTAATAATTTGACAGAATGTCTGCATAAGAACAATCCTTTCTTTAGAACTTGTAAATGAGTAATCTGGTGATGAAAAGTGTCCAAATTACCTCTGACACATATCACGCATCCTGATTGTATGTGAAATCATGTCGTTTAATGCAAACAGTTAAAAATGAAAAGTGTGATTTGTACACACTTATGTTCAAGGTCATCACTCTGTACTCGATCAATGGAATAATGGAGTTCTCCTTATGTACATCAACGTTTAATTTTGGATTGCATGTTTAGCAATTAAGGTATTACTATATGATGTTGATTAAATGCTAGAGAATAGAATGTTCAATTTCAGTAGTTATATACTAGTGATAAAAATAACATTCAATAATTTAGGTTTTTTAAATTTATTAAGAGGATATTTTTCGTTTAGACCATTGTTCACTTTTCTTATCCATCCACCCACCTCATATACTCGGGCGGTTTGTTATTTTTGGTAACTCATTTATTCCAAGTTCATTTGATCAAATGTTGGAACACATGAAACTCTACATAATTTAAATGAGATCTCAAAAATTAAACTGTTCAAACTGTAATGAGCATGTACGTTAATATGCATTTTATCACATTATCCTCATTAAATTAATTAGACCTGGACATTGCTTACTTAAATATGTTGGTCTGTTGTACTAAGAGTGTCTAATTTCAAAGGATTAGAGTAAACCATTTTTTTAAATAAATACAAATTCATAAGTCCGAATTAGGTATCCAAAAATCCCAATCAGTATATAAATATACCTACCATAACTCTCATTAGATTTTGTTCATAATAACATTTACTTGAAGTTTATACATTTTCTTAAAATTTTAACATAAATTGTTTTTGTAAATGCAATAAATGTATAAAATATATTACGACTTTATTGTTTTTTATTGGAATATTATTCTATTTAGGCCAAATGTGTACTGGTATACTATATTCTGGCACACTATAAAATTATTGAGCAATTTATTACTAAATCAAGTAAATTCAAACTTTGTTTTACACTACAAATAATGTTTTATTATTAACATTCCAAAGAGTTTCATGTTTGGAAATAACAACATTTGGAAATGACGTATCAGTTATGAAAAACAAACAATCAATCTAAAATAAAAAAAAATGTAAGTATTAAAAAAACAGTACAAAAGAAATCAGCTATAAAAACATAAATCTGATATTTAGAAAAACAGTATAAAACAAATCAGCTGTAGAAAATAAATATGATATTTAAAAAAACAGTATAAAACAAATCAGCTATAAGAAAATAAATATGATATGTAGAAAAAAGAAATATAGGAAATTCCTGGTTTGTTAAATAGAAAAAACAATATTTTAGTTTGTTTTTAATTATAACTTATTCTAATAAATTTAAAAACTTTCCTGATTGTTTATTTTAAAAAATATGTTATCTATTTTTTAATTTAGTTTTATGTTTTATTTAGGTTTTTGAGTAGAATTTTTGTCACTTTAATTTAATTTATTTTCGTATATCTCTGATAGAAGTGCAATTAAACTATAAAACTGTGTCAACTCCAATTAAGTTTTATTCTTAATATTTGGAAGAATCTGTTTTAATTTAATTTTTTTAAAGTAAGTGATATATCTATTATTGGCTTTTAAAAAGGACTTCTTGGTGGATTTTGATTTAGTAGTAGTAGTAGTAGTAATAGTAGTTGACACTTTTCAAATATTTGCTTACTTTTTCTTTGTTTGATCAAGTGCTTCTATTATACTTAAAATTTGTTTTATTTTTATAATCATGTTAACAATAATATCTTATTTAGATCCAATTAATAAAGCAAAATCTTTTATTGTTCAGACTATTAAGACGTTCAAAACTCAAAAAGCATTTTTTTAAATAATTTTGTATTAAAATATATGAATTTCATTCTATATATTTTAAACCCACTAAACTATATGGATAAACTTATTTTTTTTAAGTTTTCAGTAACAAAAAACCTTGAGTGTTTTATTTTTTTGTTATTTAATAAAGCACTTTTAATAATAGTGAAGACATAATTTACACACCATCTGTTCCGTAAGAGTAGAATTGTAATAGATCATTTTCACGTAAAATAAGTTTTTTCATTGTTACTATAGAGACAATATCAACATTTTAGTTAACTAAAACTATTAGTATTTTGATTACAAATTAGTTGGTTAGCTAAAATGATAATATTTAAATAAGTTAAAGTTTCAGACTTTTAACTAAATACGTTAAATACAAGTTATTGAATTTATTGAATACAAGAATCAAAAGAGACCAAATTGTAAAGAATTAAAAAGCAAAAGAGTATTC
This sequence comes from Stictocephala bisonia, assembly GCA_035578905.1. NCBI lineage: Eukaryota > Metazoa > Arthropoda > Insecta > Hemiptera > Membracidae > Stictocephala > Stictocephala bisonia. Next base: position 50,257 of record JAQJVL010001264.1, on the reverse strand, counting down.
GTGAGGAAACACATTTAGGACTAATTAGTCCTGACGTACGTCCGATTGTCTCCTGTGAATCAGAAACGAACTAATGAACAGTTCTTCTACCCCTAAATCCGGAACAAACGTAACCGAGGAAACGTGGGTCTTTGAACGTGCTGGTTGCATACGTATTTTAACTTTAGCTAAAGAAGTCAAGTTCATTCCTCCAACAACAGTTCAATAGTCACACTGAACTTGCTGTTTCGTTTTAAAAATGTATTGTAATAATACAACATAATTAACCTTATCCAGTTGCTCATTAAAAACATTAACACTGATTAACTAATCATACTAAATTACTACAAGTTATTATAAGCATACAATCATTATGAGTCATATTTTTTTTTTAAACAAGAGTTAAATTAAAAGAACATATTTTTGTCCAATATGTTGTGTATCAGAGTTTAGTATGCATTGGAAATTAACTTATTTTGGAAAAGAACATGATTGTTTTAGATGTATCAACACATAATTAAGACTTTAGTAAAAGTTATTATATATATAAAACGGGAAACCAATTAGTTGGTGATGTTTGACGAGAAAGTTCTATGCACCAGATAAAAACAATCTTGAAGAAGAATGACGTGTTTTTTCAACAGTTAACGTATATTTTATTCTTTTCTTAACCTTCCTTTAAGCTTTGCTATTTAGGCATTTTTTCACAAAAAAACTCTATCCAACAAAAATTTCAGTTATCCTATACATTAGTTAGCAGCTTAGTTTCATAACCCACAATTTCCCATGTTGACTTTTTTATGATAAAACTATTCCAATATATTTATCTTGCCTATTGGGACTCCTTATTAATTTGTCGAAAAAAAAACATTAAGCATACAAGGTCATTTTGCTAATTTCCGCAATTCTGTATACGTAGCAGTTTTGTGGTGTGAGTAAATTGCATTCAATATATCGAGATATTATTAAATTTTAATTAAAACATGTTAAATTTCATATTTTTTTAACTTGTATTAATTCTATAATCATATTCATAAGATAAATAAACTATATATATAACGGAGATAGTAAATAGCTTCGTAGCACTCGAAATCAATCGACTAAATTAGTCGTAATTCACATGAAGTGCGTACTCATTGTTATGTGACACTTCAATTTTTATCTCAAATGTAATCTAATGAACATGTAAAATATTACAAAATCAGTATATTTATTTACTTATGAATGTCTGTATAAACAATACACTGGCTGAGGTTGGACAGGAAACTGACAAAAGGGAAAAGAAGCAAGGCACTTGGCTTTTAATTAATAACCTGATAAACTTCCCAGGTTTCCTTTTGTGTTTTTTCATTTAGTAAGCCTATTTTCGTCCTTTATCACAGGCACAATGACTTATTGTTTGGTATATAATAGTAAGAATTTTAGCCCAAAAGCAGTATAATGAAAGGAGTGCAATATCTAAAATTATTAAGATTTTATTTGAAATGCTGAATGTTTCATAACACTAACTATAATAAATTTGTATGTATTTATTCAAAAAAGGTATATTTAGTTAGTTGTGTAATATCAGAAGATAATAAATACTACAGACATTCGTTTGACACTTTAAAGTGCACCAGTAGAACTATACAGAAACAATCAATTGGCTATCAACGTAAAATATTCCAATATTTTACAATAGGATATTAGGTCTAATTGAAAATTGAATGCCTTTTAAGCCGGGTTACATTTCCACCTCGTCTTGGAACTTCATATCAGTAACCAATATTGTGAGATATAAATACTAAAAGAAAGTCGTAAACAGCAATGGTAAATAATTGTAATTATGGTTGCCTAAAGGTTTGTGTCATTCAATTGGTAGTAGTATTTTATCCTGATTTCATTCAGATATCATATATTATATAAATAAAATTAATATTTATCATATTTTGGCCATAAAATAACGAATGAAAATGAGGAAGCAAGGGTATGTTGAAGATCAGTACTAGTTTACCACAGTCTGCCTACACGTGTTTTTATACAGCATTGATTAAAAAACATTCCACTGTCTATTCTGGGACCACATTTAAACAAATTAAATGTATTACTGCCTCAAATTTCATAAATAAAAAACATAGCATTAGAAATTACAGAACAGTTTTATGGGTTATAACAGTAATTAGTACTAATTCCCAAAATTATAAATTGGAATTTAGATTGGAAAAATACATAAATCCATTTAAATATTTCTACAAAAAAGTATAAGTTTTATTTGCACATCATTGCATTCTTGAACATTCGTGTATGACAAACACTCATTGAATTAGCAGCAGTAACTAATTTTTAAAGACTTTTAAAAGTTAGCTTTCTGTGAAGCAAAAATTACTTTAAGCACAGATGGATTTTATATTTCAAAATTTTAATAATCTTATATAATTCCGGTTTTTAACTAGTCACTGTGCAAGTTCTGAAAAAAATAAGTTTTATGTACATACATTGCTTGAAATAGTTGCCATTGTTATAATCCACCTCATATGGTTTTTTTTATTTTAATAATGATTTGATTTCTTGACACTGGTTATTAAATATAATTACTGTACAACCATAGTTGAAAAATTATTGTTATCATTTACTTGTATTTTCAATATTTATATATAAATGAACTTGATTGTCAACAGATGCAAATAAAATCAGTTTTGAAGTAGAGGAAAGAAGGTCAAAATACAGGGTCACATTTCTCTTTTATAAAAGTTCACAGCAGCATATTTCTTTTATTTCAGTTTCAAATATCAGAGCTGAAACCTCCTATTGAGATCTTTTTAACACAACTAAGATGAAATGTGCTAGATTATATGTTAACTTTTTCTACTTAATAAATCCTATTTTTCTTAAGTAAATCTATCATCTGTTTCATTTTTTTTTTTTTTTTTTTTTTTTTTTTTTTTTTTTTTTTTTTGCTTTAGTTCTCATTATTTTGCTATACACTAAACTTACGTTTCATAAACATAACTATACAACATTAAAAATAATCTAAATACAGACATGGTTAATTTTTTATTCCTTTATTAAAATGTGAAATGTGATCTATAATTTGTATAGACTTAAGGTATTTTGGATAACAGATAGAATAAATATATATTTCAGTCAAACAATTGATCTGTAGTAATATGCCAAATAAATATGCTTCATAAAAAGATTTAAGCTAGTTCATTATTTGGATATAAATAAATAAATTCTGTTTGAACATGTTAAGCAGGTAGACGAGAAGATATATCTTCAAACCGAAAGTCAACCTGACTCTCCTCTCGTATTTACTGTTGTTGGAGATGTGTTTGCTGAGGTAAGGGGGCTTTTAGGGCTGCCGCTTTATAGAGAACGTTCCTTATTTGCTACTAATCTTTTTTTAAATACAAAGAGTAAACAGGTCCTTTACAATCTGTATTATGCAATTACGATCACATTGAACTTATTAAACAAAATAAGTTGTGATTTATCAGCTTAAAGATAACATCAATTGAATTAAGTATTTTTTATAATTATTTCTCATATTCCATGGAGGAATAGTCTGTTCTGATGAACATGTGTTATTTTGTGGTTGCATGTTTTTATGTGTTTTTTTTACTGTAATCCATAATACATCTTTGACATAGCAAAATACATTATAGTATTTTAAATATGAATTCAAATTTAATTCTATAGATCTAACAAATAAACATAACATAACTCAGATGATTATCGGATATGTCATTATTCTAAAATGTCACAATAAACTACGAATAAAGAGCTAACGTTAATATTTATTTACTTTAAATAATAAAGTAATAAAAATGTTGCTTCAATAAGGTGCCATATGCCATACAAAACATTGTCAATAAACTGTTTATATAACGTAAATTGTAAAAGGATGCGCACATGGCTTTAAAGTTTGAGTTTAAATGTACCTGTTCAAACATTACTATTATATTATAGCCCAGCCACTTCCATATTGACGTTTCAAAATGAGCACAGTATATATAGTAAATACCTATTATCTATGAAATAAATACAGTCTAGACAATTTATACATTCAGATGATATTACTTTAGCTCATCAACATAAGGACTTCACAGCTACTGAAGAAACACTCACAAACGATATTGCATCTCAATTAGAAATTTTTTAACATTGAAGCTGAATCCTAACCTAACAAAAACGTAAGTAGCCTGCTTCCACCTAAGTACCGACTAGTGAATATAAAATTAAACATATTCTAAATTAAACTCCACCACAATGATCCACAATACCTGAGAATAGCATTAGATCGATCGTTAACGTAAAACCTATTTTTTAAAACAGCAGCTAACACCAAAACCAGGTCAAATGTATTACAACATATTGCTAAATCAACTTGGGGAGCAAACGCATACGTCCTGAGTACAACTGCTTTGTCACAGGTGCTGAATATAGTTCTCCCGTATAGCTAAATAGCACGCATACTATAGCGATTGATGTCCAACTTAATAGCTATTAGTGGCACTGTCATAGCAACTACCTTGGTACCCTGTGTCGTGTAATATAGTTCCTCCAGAGATAAGATGTCAGGAGGAACTACTTAGAGAATTCAATAAGATATTCAATACCCCACACCTCCCCCATTCTCTGGATCTCCCACGTCAGAACGGTCATTTAAAATCTCGAAACATACCTCTACGCGCTGTTTTTCTGCTGATCAGATAACATTTCTCACTCAATACTAGCAGGGCCATATATATCCATAACGTGGATATATTACGTCCATAGTTTTGATAGACGAAATAAGTTCCTTATTAACGATCCGTCAATATATGTAGGTGGGATGAACCTCCCTCGTAGGGAATGGGCATGTTTGAATTGGTTCCGAACCGGAGTGGGCAGATGTAACTACTGGAAATACAAATGGGAATCTACACTAAATCAGTCATGTAATTCCGGGAATCATATCGAAACAAGATCACATCGTTAAATAGTGCCCCCTCCACTGATTTACAGAGGGGTTAGCTAGCATAAAAAGAATCAGTGAGGCAGGTCTTATAAGGTTTGATGAAATGGAATTAGCTTTGTCATTAGCCTCCAGAACTGTTATATTATAGAAATAATACTGGTTTAAGTTAACTTTTTCTGTCGTAACAGTTCTTCAATAGCATTACTGCTATGTACATCTCAAAGCATATAAATATTTATCACCAAGTTTTTGGAAGCATTATGATGAAGCTTTATATGCTTTGAATTGTACATAGCAGTAATGTAATTTAAGAACTGTTACGACCTTAAAAGCTAAATTAAACCAGTATTATTTTTATAAAATATTTGTTTCGTACAATTTATTTGATTCCAAACAAGATAGAAAGGTTATTAACAAAATTAATTATTCTGACTTAATAAATAAAGTTTGAGTTTTGTCTAGCAGCCAATGACTCATTACGAATAAAATTACATTGTAGCTGTCCTATAAACAAATATACTCATACGTTAATTATAATATTCAATAGCCATAATATACACGTCAGGTTATTAGCCTCATTAATTTAAGAAAGTAATTTGTAACTCCTTTACGAAGCACTTTAAACCATCTTACTAAAGCTTATACATTTGCACGAGTATTTGAGATATTTTATACGTATGTTGAACAGAGTGTATCATCTCAAATTATAATAATTTATTACAAAAATTATATCTTAGTGAATATTTTATGGTTGAATGTTTACAACTAATATTCAAATAGCTGTTAGACATAATCTTTCGTGGGTTATGAAATTTGGGTTAACACAAGTTTACATTGCTGTATAGTAATGTAAACGAAGAATAAATTAGAATATTTACTACATGACTAATAAATCACTCAGTTTAAAAATGTACAATTTTAAAAACAACAACTTAATCGATGTAATATTCAAAATTAAGTAATTTTCCAGAGATTTTCCCAACACGTAAGTACGTGTATGGGTGGGTAGTCAGGTGTATATTACTTTACGTATATGGACGTGTGGTTGAGGAACCCCGAACTTCCAAGTAATGTTTCCTGCAAGTAGGGCTTTAGTTTGTCAAGCCTAACAGGCATACATAACTAGTTACAGTTGGTTGCTAATGTACTTATTAAAAATTTGTTGCTAAATGTAAATATGTTAATTGTTTACTTTTTGTTCAATGTTTAGTGTAGAGACGAAATTTCTATTTATAATTTGAAAAGTTAAAATGTTTTAAATTGTCAATTACATGATAAAGCTGTAGTTTTACACTATTTTAGAATATAAATTTTATAACTAGTCTAGTCATTAGTAGTAATAGTTCATTATTTCTTATGACATTGAGTATAAAGCCTTTTTACGCAAACATTATAACTGCATAAAGAATGTTTAATCTAAAATGAAGCATGAATTTTAGACACCATTATACTAAATTTGAGTTTATACTTAATAATATGTACATTGTATTTTATTAATAATATGAAATTAAAACCTAGATTTAGCTATCGAAAATTACAGTTAAGTAGAAAAAGGTTTAATACAGTTTGACTTCTAGCATACATATATTTTCAAATATAGCCCTTCTGATTAGTTATGCCACAATGTTCTTCGTAGAATTACCCTAGTAAATATGTAATACAAATGACGTATTACCAGAAATATTTTTATAAATATGTGTGAACATTTTAGTTACCGTTTCACTTTAAGTGGTAACAGAAATTATAAATATAAAGTACTCTCTTCATGCTTTTCGGCTTCTAGGTTATCGTTGAAATGTGCGATATATCTAAAAAATAAATGAGTTTATTATAGAACCAAAAATTCTCCTTTTATGTGTATATAATATGCTCAAACCGTGTTAAATTATACTAAATTACCATTTATACATTATTTAATTATAGAGGAATGGATTCGTTCTATGAATTTCGTAAGATCTAGAATGAGACGTATAAACATCTATTCCAGTAGAGTAAACGCATTTTTACACTCACCTTCATCGAAAATGTTTCATTAAGAATCCTGGAAAAACGTCTTCCAGGAGAATAGTAACACCTGGAGTTTAGCACTTAGTGATAATAATGTAAATGAAACTGAATAAATTAAGATTAGCAGACAATATTGAACATACTTATTTTTACCTATACTAATCAAGTACCAACCGTAATTACTTTATTAAGTAAAAATTGCATTTATGACAAAAGTAAGAAACTTATCATTTAACATGTCTGTATGATACATGATATATTTTTAGCTATTTTGTACTTGAGTCCATAATATCTCATTTATTTTTAAAAGGGAAAATTATCAAGAAAATATTACTATTGCTCTTTTAAAGTATAATAGTCTAAATAAATGTCTCGCTTGTGAAAAGTGATTATAATAAATATATCTAGAATATCTTCATACAACATTATTTTTTGTTTTTTTATTTGAGGAAAAATCAAGTTACAAACTCTTAAGTATGTTAATATAAATATTAAATTGTTGTTTATTATTGGTTTTTTTGTACGTGGTTGTACATTTCAGGGGTCAGATATATGAATATATGAACAAATATATTTGTTAAAATATGAAACTATTTTTATTTGTGGAAGAAAATTTTAATTCCGGTTACATTTTGTCTATCCAAAACTGTTTAATTAAACGTATATATCCGTAAACTATATAATTTTGTGTTTTGAAGGTATTTAAAAATCCCTGGGGGACATCTGAGAATACAAACGTGCTTTGTAACAGATGCTATTGCCATTCAACCTAAACAGTGAGGAAGGTCAAGCGATGTGTTCTACAGAGATATTGGATATCTTTTATTCATGATACCTCGGTCCTTAGACCCTTCTACAGTAAAAGGAGTGATTGATCCCACTAAATACTGCTTTTGTCTATTTACTTACTTTTTAAACGTATATATGACTCTTGGAATTAAGAATATGTGTATGCTACTTAGCTTGCGATAAATGACTACTAACTTTAATATTATTTTTTTCCACGTATAATAATAGTATTAGGTAATTTTGTTTAAATAATTAATTATTAGTTGTGGTAAAAATAAAAGTTAAAATGTGCTTTATTCAAATGAATCAGAGCTGTAACATCATTGAATTGTTATGCCGTGTTTAATAATGGTTATGTGTTTTAAGTACAGTGATTGAAGTACAGAAATCGTAGTAAGACGAAAGAAAATGTATTTCTTTAGTAAATCTAAGCATCTATTAATAATAAAACTTGTAAATTAATTTATATTACTATTATTTATATTTATTCGCTTTAAAAAGAGCGATAAAACTGGAACAAATGTAACATTCACTTATTCTTCATCTTATATCCCTAAAACCTCTTCATTTACTAACGACGTTCCCTTATCTTGTTTCGTGTCTATTTGCACCTGGTAGTTCTTGTTTCCTGATCAACTTTTTAATTTACATCTTTTTCGCTAAAAGCATGTCTGTTAATGATGTCTTTTTTTGAAGTTGTATATTTTTTCAAGTCCTCCTGAGCTTTTATATATGTTTTATCATTTCTGAATACTACGCAGTGGAAAGAGTATATTCTCTCTTGTGAATTTTGGTTCATCTTTTAGGGTAACATTGCCGGTGTTGTGGCTTAGTGGCTAAGGTTTCGGACTGTGGAGGGCAAGTTCCAAAGTTCGATTTTGCACTGAGCGGTCGGTACTTCACTCGTTGAATAAAGTTTTGCATGCCTGCAAGCTCATGTGAACTGGCGAGTAAGGTTTGAAAAAAAAAGAAAAGTATATTACCCAATAAACAAATAAATTTCCATATTATTATTTTACATTGAATACAATAAGGTAAATTGTAATGACTGGGAAAGAAAAAGTAATAAGTTTTGTAATATTTAAATATCACAGCTAGCTTTGATACAATTTAATATCATACAAAAAAAATTACTTTACATATCTACACATAAATACGATTATATTTTTAAAGGGAGCTTTGAAGGGTAAAAGGCAAGACACACTCATCTCTGAGCTTTATAATTATAACTTAGAGAACGTCAGATTTTTTAATATTTCGTTCAATATCTACAGTTTTATGGACAACTCATAAACTAAAATATTTAAATAAGTACACTTTAAAACTGTTGATGTAACCAAGGGAATTTTTATCCTTAAATGATATTTTCTTCCAATGAACTAAAACTAAATAGGTATGATATTGTTACACGTTTTAAAGAGACAATTAAAATTATACAAACCTAAAACTCTAAATTAGTCATATTAAAAAAGAAGTGAATTCAGATATTAATCGTTTACAGGCAAGGTATCAATATTAAGATAACATAAAAGGGAGTGACCGTGATCGTAAGAGGTACAATGTATTTGGCGACATTTGTTTGACAGCCAGCTTTGGGCCGATTGAATATCATCAAACATCAGTTATTATTTACTATTTTATGTTTAGTGGTTCTATTAAATAATTGTTTCCTTTTAATAGTAAAAATATAACGTTAAAATTAATTTGTATATTTTATATACACCATTAAAAACATAACCTATTTCATTTTGGTAGAATACATATTAAGTATATTTAATTTGAAAGTGTTTACACATAGTTGATACTATATAGTTTTACTATAAATTATTTTTTACTAAGTTTTATATATGTCTATTGTTTTTGTCAACTACAAGAAATCAATCATCATATATTGAGGTGTTGGTATCTATTTCAATATGACTTGATATAGGGAGTAGTATTCGTATTAGGTTTGTGTTTATGATATTTATTTATTAGTCAATTTTTTTTTTTATGACAAGTTCCAATTCAGAATATTAGTATATTCAAATTTAATTAATTAAGCTACCATAAATGCTGTGATGTTCTTTTGCGTCACTAGGCAAGCCATCCTATTCTATATTGCCACCTATACAAATTCATGTAACATCATCTACTGCACGAATGCTGTAATGTGCTTCTGTGCGACCAAACCAAACCATCCTGTCGCAATCTTTACTGCCATTCGAACCAATTCCATGACACCTGCTACCATGAACGATGTTTTAAATTCAATTTAGAGGGGAGTGGCCATAGCTAAGAGGCTATGTGGTTAAGAGTCTGCAGAGCCTGTCGGCCATGTTGGTTTTAATCCTATAAGAACAATGTTATTTTCGAACCGGACATACGATCACGCGTATCCAAATTAAATAGTATTTTAAACGGATTTTTTCAAACAAATTGCATTTGATCAAGACTTAAATCATGAGTTGGAATAGGCTTGTGTATTCATGATTAGTTTTACGAAAAAAAATAAAATAAAAAGTATTAAGCTGGAAGCTTTTATTCTGACCTATTTTTGAAAAACCAGGCTTACATATTTAAAACATCAAAAGCAAACCTAATTCACAATATGATAGCGTTTAAAATTACACATCATACACAACTTTTGGTCAATAAATAAAATATATGGGTTCGTAAATAACATTGTTCGTATAGAATTAAAACCAACATGGCCGATAGCATCTGTAGTTTCTTAAAATGGTGCAATCGGTTTTCGGTTAGGTAAATATTTTTCGATTTCTTAATAAAAGTTATTTAATATTTATATATTTAATAAGTTATTTTATTAGGAAAAATATACACAACAATGTTTTAACCACTACACATTATAACTGCTGGCCTTATTAAGTGGTGAACTTAATTTGTTATAAGTACATTTATTACACATAACTGAAGGGATTAAGATGTTTTCATTTAAAAAATGTACAAATATTTATGATTTTAAAGGTAAAATAGGTATTTTTTCATCTTAAAAAAGTCATTATTTTTTACAAATGTAGAACAGTTCAGTCTCTTTTGTTATGTGTAAAAAAACGTTGTTTAAACAAATTTAATTTGTATTTTGAACGGTTTTGTCTTAATGCTGATTTTAAATATATCTAAATTCATAATTTTGAAAATTCTAATGCTGCGGTAAAAAAATTGTGTAATTTTTTTCTAAAAAAATGTAGGAAGGTACATTAACTAATTTTGAATAAAATTATAAAATATAAAATTTGAAATAAATTAACTCGCCGAAAACCAACTGCACCACACGCATATGGTTCGGGTTCGACTCTCGATAAGACCACTAACATTTGTTGCCCTGCCGCCTCCGAGGTTCGAAAGTGAAGTTAAAACACATTCAGTGTTGGTAACTCCATGGGAGACACTTCACCATTTCAAAATTGTAATGCCTTTCAATTTATCATTGAATTATTCCATCAAATGAAGTAAATTTCGTATTATTGTAGAAGTACAAACAGTTATTTGCAACTTGAGTTATTCCCGGAGTGCTGCTGACCTCCACAAATCAACGTTCTGTTAAGAGTCGTATCCTGATATGTTTTAGTACAAAATTATGTATAAGATTTTAAAATTATACATTGCTACTTTTTCTTATATAAAAGTTAGTGTACGGAGTGATGTGACAGTATTTTATAAGATAAACTCGTGGAGGAACTAATACTGAATATTAAATACACCATAGCTCCGACATGGTATTTTTATTTTGAGGTCATAACTATATTTAGACAATATATGATTTATAAAAATATGGTGGAGTGATACATTACTACACACTTATAGGAGGATTCATTTTACAAAAAGTTCCTTTATTGAAATTATACTAGTTTTCCGTTTGTTTTAATGAAATAGTGTTCTTATTATTACCAAATATTCAGGGAAATTAAGTCTTTTTTAATGGTGGACGTAGGTTAAAACAAACCTTTTTTTTTTTTTTTTACTTAGTATTAGTCGGTGGAGAGTCAGTAAAAATGTCAAGGCTCTTTTTTCTGGGGAGAGGTGGGGGGCTTTTCCATATCAAGAGGGACATGACGTTATGTGACCTCAAACCAGGTCATTGACACTGCAAGTTGATAGCCATAGTATTTGTACTGTAATATCTCTTTGTAGTATTGAGTTTATCCTTTTATAACATTTAATTAAATTCAGAATGCAATGAATTAATGAGAAAATAAAAATACTTAATCTTGTAATTATCAAGTCATCTTTATCTTATAAATCTCGTTATTAACTTATCAAAACTTAATTTATAAATATAGTCCAACCGTTCCTTTCATTCACGAGTAAATAAAGAACAAATGAGAACTTAGTTAAATAATAAATAATAAACTAATCAAATATAATTTTCAGTAATTAGAAATATTCCATATAATTTAAGTGGTCTTTCCCACACCAGAGCTTCAATCCTTTAATCATTCTCCTTGAACCAAAAGGATAAAAAAAAAAAAAAATTATCCTTTGTTGCACTGTTTTTTGATAATTACAATAAAACTACTATTTAACTAATGATTTTAAAAAGTAAAAGTACCTTTATTAAAATGTTAAAAGTTACAAAATATTTAATAACATTTAGAAGAATGCTTATTATATTGATCAAAAATATTTAAATGATATAAATATTTTAAATGATTGATTCAAGGAGCTTTATTTATTGTTTAAATATTATTAAATACCACTGAAGTTGATACCATCGTGATTTTCACACAGTACATGGGGTGGTTAGTAGTGGCAGGTAAAATAGAATCTACTGACACTTAGTGACATGAGGGTTGTCACTTGATGGTGGGGGGAGGGAAAGACTCCCCACAGACTTGGAAATCGGATGTGGGAGATGTTGAATGATAATATTAGTCCCCGTGGAGGGCGATACTGGAATTTTTTCACAAAAAGTGACGTCATGGCTGAATTTTTGGCTAGGTAGAGTAAGTTTGTAATAGTGCAACTGTTTATTAAGATAAAATATTCAAACGGTCTTAATTACAGTTCCTTTAATGTTACTAGATCATCTAAATAAAGGGAATGAAAATAACTAAAGTAAAAAATCATTAAATTTCAAATAATATGGTCAAACACATTTTGTGATTTCTAGCAACGCAAGAAAATGCATTACAAACTAACAATCAACTACTCATTAAATTATTTACACACTAATTAAGTTAATTTACTTTTACAAATATAAAATATAAATAACATATGGAGGTATGAAATGTAAAGTAAATAGTATAAAGTGTTTGCAGTATTTTTCACATAAAACACATTACTTACCGTAAATTCAACACTATCCTGGAAACATTATAGTGTGCAATCAGTGGACTTTGCAAAAGCCAATATTTAGAAAATAGCCACTGAACACATAGAAAGAAAGAAATTAGTTTGTGGATTAAAATTAAAATAATGTGAGGACATCCGAAATTACATAGCTAAAAATATGGTTTGATGACTCTACCACAAAATGGGTTATAATAATAATATTAAAATAAATTATATAATCGTAGACCCATGATCTGAATCGAGACTCTGAAATTAAATAGACACATACCATTTTATTTCAGCAAACATTTTTCACCATTAATTGTATTTAGTCCTGAAGCATTCCAAAACGTATGAAGAAGAAATTGAAATTAAGTTCTGTTTTATTTACTTTTCAATTTCCACGTTTAAATCTTGTAAAACAATCCACGCCTAGACGAAGTATTTTTTAGCTGCAAGAATTTTTAATTTTAGGGTGGTTTCCGACTACGAGAAATCGATTGGCACCGGTCTCAACCCTGGGAAATTCTGATTTCTCCCCCAGAGACTCCTATAAGTTCCGTGTTATCGACTTCTAGCAGAAAGAACAATATGGAACCATTATCGAGTTCTAGCAGGAATTGGGGTATCAAACTACAGGTATTTGTCTCCTAAATCACATTATACATTTTGGAATAGACAACATTTATGGGCTGTTCCCCCAAGTAAAAAAAAAAAAAAAAACATGCTCAAAAACCCAAAATTGTTACCTTTGTGGGGTGTAAAATTAAAGATATTTGTCTCTTTATTTAATAAAATACTATCATTTTTAGAAAAGACTAAGTGTATGGACTCCATGGACTCCACTGGTCCAAAACGAAAAATGATGGTCATACTGCTTAATAATCCCGGTGAGACCGTAGACCGATCTTCCTCATGAGGCGACATGTCGAGATCTACAAATGGGACTGTAGCGGAGTACCTTGATGAGGCCGCAGGCCGAACTTTCCCCCGCGAGGCCGTAAGCCGAGTTTCACAAAGGGACCTGAAGCAGAGCATCTTGTTGGGACTAAGACACCGGCTTCCCAACAACCGTTTCAAAGTCGGTTTCTGGTGAGTTAACGTGTATATGTATAACTTGTGAAGCTCACCGTGGCACTTGGCAAGGCGATGCGCAGTAGATTATCTGCCATTCAAATGAGTGGGAGGAACTGCCGAGCCAGAAAATATATTTTATCTATATCAGAATAATATAGACTGGATTTTAACTGCCAATATGTACAATACACATAATACGCTTATAATATAGTCAAGTAAAACTATCTTGAACGAGTTGTCACTTTGTTAGTCATAAATTAATAGCACTTCTAAAGGTTGAAAAGATAAATAATGTATGAGAAATATATTTAATATAACAGATTTAAAAAAATAAATGGTACTCTAAAGTGCCAATCGGCACACATTATAGGACAGTAAATTATAAGGATATTACAATTATTTAAAATGAAGAAAATACTACATTCAAAGAAGAACACTCAAAAGCATTTATTACACTAATACGCCGTTATTACTGTTAACATTTAATGATTATTTTTATAAAAAACTGACAAACTTTATTATTTTTGTTAGTAATAAAAAGCATAGTATAAATTTAATAAATATAAAATATTAAAACGGAAAAACTGTCATTGGCTACCAAAGGTTAAAACTATGGTGTAAAGTGTCGTTATATATAAAAAATATAGGGCAATATAAAACCCTGCAATTGTAATAGGTAATATGTATAAATAATTAAAGTTCTGTCCAAGAGATGAAACTCATTGTGAATAATTGATCTGAATGTGAATAATTGATCTCTCTGCCAAAATGTTAGAAGTACTCTCACATACCATTATAAGTAAAATTTATTTCCATAATATAAAAAGTAAAGAGTTTAGAATATGTTACTGCATTACCTTACACTGTATTATCAATTAATTACGTAATTTAAAAGTTAAATAGAATTTACAGTTGTTTGAATCACTTGTGTGTTAAAATTTTCCGTTGTATTAAATTAATAAAGGTAAACAATATGCTTTTTTTTAAAGATAAAATTTTTTTTAACTGACTTTGTAAGAGTGCATTATATTTCTAAAAGTTGTCTGAAATATTGATTTATTGGTGAAAAATAAAATGCACACAAAAATAAAAATGAGTTAAATTAATGATTTGCATCACTGAGTCAATTTACTTGGCCCATGATGAGATGGTTTATGTTTTTGAGCTCATACAGAATTCGGGACGATTCCTAAAATCATTTTAAATGCATAAAATACATCCCACCATTTGGCGTGCTCTTACATACCTGTTGTTAAATCTTTTCTTCACAATATTAAGATTTTTCTTTGGGAAAGGACGTAAATAATCTTTTTTAAACCAAATGCTTCATCCCCTACGACGACAAGGACATTTATTTACCGTATTCATTATTTGACAACACTTTGTCAGGCAGAATGTTTAGCGGATCATTCTTACATGCAGACTAAATAGTCGTTCGTGTGGGCTACCTCAGGTCCCCGACAAAACTGTTTGGTCGGGACGAGTTCATACCTCTCCCGACTAAACTGTCGGTGGACAGTCGGCCGACAAAAGTGTTTAGTGTGCGCTAGGCCTAAGAGATCAGTCACATCGTGGAGGGGTTCAACAGTGGTGGGACTGCCCTCCCCTCCAGTCGTAGTATTATTCCCCTCAAGTGCCACGGTATACACGCGCGATAATAATTAGTATTATTATGTAAATAACGTTGAAATATAACATAAGATAAGTATTAGTTCTAAAAATGAAATTACAGTTTCATTTTTGAGATGACCATTTAAAAATTAATTTGGTGAATTAATTTAATTTAAATCAACTAGTTTTACCAAAGCCTTATATGTTATCATGTGTCAGTGATTTATGTGAACTTTACCTATTTTTAGACATTGCATATTCTTTAAGATAATGCTATGAAATAGTATAGCTTATTAGTATGTTTAATGTAAGTGATTCAATCTAAAAATAAATATACCGATTTCATATCTAAAATATTGTTAAAAATAGGATTATTACGATTTTAAAAATGTTCACAATTTGATCGTTAACACTTCTAAATAGTTCATGACAGGGGGAGGAATAGCTATCGTTAGTCACTAAAGTGGTATTAATAAAGTACTTAGTATGTGTCGATACATTAACAACATACCTTTTACCTCAACCAATTGAATAAAATGTATTTAAAATGTAATATCAAAGGGTGGTTTGTTCTCTGAGTATAACAATACTTTCTTCTAATGTTCTGCCCAAATCACAATATCCAACCCTATGTCGGAATATTGTTGAGTAGTTAATATTCAGATAGGTATTCATGGAAGTAATTCGCAATTAATTTACAAATCACTCCCTGTGGAGTCAGCAATTGACAGTTGGCCAAAAGGGTCATTTACATCATTTACCCCTGGAGGGAAAATACGCTGATCTAATTTCACTCTATTACTCTAATAGCTATAATCCTTTTTACTTAAAATTTGTTACTTTACCGTATTCTGTAGATAATATGTTTTCATTACCTCTTTATTCCATTAGTTTATTAAGAATTAGACAGTAAAAACTATTCCTATTTTTTCCGTTAATCCCCTACCATAATCATAACTTAGGTTAACCTAACATAACTGGCTCTAACATAACCTAACAAAACCTAAAATAACCGAATTTAACATAACCTACACAAACATAACATAACCATAGAAGTGGCAGTGAATTAACGGAAAAGGTCGAATTAGTCTACTGACAATTATGTATCACGTAAAAGGTTTATTATTTGAAAACCCCTGATTTGTAGGTAACGATTTGACGGCGTGTTGGCGCATTGGCTAATGCTTCGGACTGCGGAGGGCAAATTGCAAAGTTAGAATCCGCACTGATCCAACGGTTGGTACCTCACTCATTGAATAAAGTTCACGCACGTGCTTTGCAAGTTGCAGCCCATGTGAACTGGTGAGTGAAGTTTCTTTTAAGACAGAAAAAGGAAAAGAGATTACGCAGTAAAAATTAATTTCTGATTGTCCATAATCTTGAGTGTATGTTGGTAAAATTATACTTTAATAACTGATGGATTTTTGGTTATAACGCAAGAAGGAATAAATTGCTTATATCCTTAGTACTAGTTTGATTTTGTTTTGATTGTATGATGTTCAGTGAAATAATAAATAAATCATACCTACGTAAAATGATTTATTTATTATACTTATTATCATATAATTTATTATACTTATTATATGATAATACTTAGTATTTAAATCATATATTAGTAGGAAACCCATGATAAGACACTGAATTGTTGGTATTTTATCATATGGTAGTTTATCAATGTATCATAATTCTACAGCTTTCATCCCAAAAAACACTTAAGACCAATGTAACTTTATCTTATGTATTCTTTGTTTCATCCTTTTTCAAAAAAATAATTGTTAACAGTTTTTAAATTATTGACAGGTATTTTATTGCTAGTTATTTATAGTTATTGTAGTTAGATTAAATCGCAACATTTAATAGTTAAGATGTATAATAAATAGCTACATTACGTCTACAATGGTGCTTGCCGTTGTATGTCTGCTCCGTTCCAAAAGCTTTTTGTAATTCAACTCATACACAAAGCACTTAATGGGTTGTTCACGTGAGTTCTCCCCTACGTAAAGCCTAATGGGCCCCCCACACACCCTACGTACTGAATTACTTGAGGGATAAAAAACACGTACATGACGAATGTTCTGATATACACCACACAGAAAACTACAATAGTAAAAATCACATATGGATATTCTATATTTAGCAGATCTCATTAATAATATATTTTTTGGCCTACTAATTATGTATTTCTAGATGAATTTTCACTGTTACTGACTAATTTACCAAGGCGTTGTACAATATACATGTAAAACGTTTTCAGTAACCCTCGATTTGATTGTTTTTTTTTGTTTTTGTTTTTGTTTTTTTTTTTTTTTGTTTTTTTTTTTTTTTATCAGAATATCTTAGAGAGGTTACATATTCACTGAATGTACACAATACGTTTAATTTAACTTCACCCACTAGTTCATATGAATAGCAAGATGATAGGGGGTTCTAACCCCAAACAGAGGACATTTGAATCTCCATAATCTAAAATAAAAAACTGATATACTTGTTGTCAGAAGGATTTGCTCTCGAAAAATACTATATAACTTGTTACTTGAAATAGTATAAAAACGCTTTTTTTAAAAAAGAATGAAGTTCCTTATTTAATTATCAAATGAAGGAACATGTATTATTCAATTCTGAAGAAATTTTCTATTGTAATATAAAAATTTTACAATGGTTATACTCGATCCCTAATTTGAATAAAAGCTGTCTCGTGATTCTTTGATAATTTATAGTTTTAAAATGGTAATTTTTTTATCATCCATTTAGCTTAGCGAATTATGTTTACGTAATATACAAAACAAAATTCCAAACAATTGACTTCAATAAAACATAAGTTTTATGTATAAGTAAAATAACATTTCTACCCCTTCTATTGCTAAATTTAATGGATTTCTGTCAGTATTGTTCCTGTACCAATCAGCAATTACAGAAGGACTTTTTGTTGTTGAATCCTTATCCTTTTACTTTTAATGAATAAATAATAACATAATAAAATCTTACGATTCACTATTTTCGTATATTTACTTTTTTTATAGAGCAAAAACCAAACATATCTTTTGACGTTTAAAAATCGTGGTAAACTGCAAAAGCGACGCCAGAAGCAGCCTTCACCCACAACACATTTCACTCACCAAGCTGACATCTGCAAACACACCTGACGGCGGGAAAATAAAAATGCATGAAGTTACATTTTTACTACCTCTATAAGGTATTGCTAATACAAGATTTTCTATTATATACAAAGGTATATATATATATATATATATATATATATATATATATGTATATATTCGGGAACATATAAATACATAATAATTAACAAGATACTAAGAAATTAAAGGTAATAAGTTATTTCTTAATTTCACTTATAGATTTTATGGTATCTAACCATGACACTGCCATCAAGTAAAATATTTACAGAAAGTAGATTGACTGTAACATGTATTTAATAGAATTTTTCATATTAAAATACTTCTTAATTAAAAGTATAACTCTTGAAGGTTACTTTTACAGTTAAGAGATGCTTTTGAAGGTGTAGTTGGGATAAAAAAATCATTATTCACAAAACAATAAATTTGTATTCAACTGGTATTAGATTTTTTCATGTATACAAGCAAATCACTTTTTATGTAGTAATAGTGTTAAATAAAAGAAGGGGTTTTGTGTATTAACACTATAATTTTGTATTAACGTACATATAAATTTGGTACATCTATATTTATATGGTTGCTGCAGTACATTAAAACATAAGACAACTACGGGTTTTTCTTATCGTACCATTTTCTAAACCTTTTAATCAATTTATTAATGTATTCAAATCATAAATTTGATAAATAAATATGTTTAAAGTACATTTAAGTGTTGTTAAGGGACAAATTCCAAACTTTAAAAGTGTTTTCTGACACTTTTATCCAATATATGACATGACTTATTACAAATATTGGATTTTTTTTCTCAAACCAAAGTCAAGTTGGCGGCAATTTACTAGCTATAAATTGCCAATAAAGTGAATAAAAACTCAACAATTAGTTATGAATAGTTTTATTTTGATTTTTTTATCATAAAATATTCCTATTTCATTTTTTATAATATTATCCTCCTTAAATAATAATTTGACACTAAATTCCAGATAGTCACGCCAAAACGACCCGGTATTTTTTATTATTAACAAAAGCACCTTCTTTAAAAAGCAATATTTAGCCTTTGCTAATCTTGAAAACATAAAAAAGGAAGAATCTGAAAGGTAAATTTAATACTTGTAATGCATTTTAATGGAAGTGAAACACTTTTTTAAATATATATATGTAGAAAAATCATGTATAAACACGAAATTTTTGAGGTAAAATTTTAATATTCAGTTCTTTATAGCTGATCAGCAGTGAATTTTATTGATAAGATGTGAATTGCATTTTATTAATTACTGACGTGTATTATATGTCAATCTGTGAGTGATGTATTACAATTATTAAATAGGTGAAGGAGGGGGATAAATAAAGTGTACCACAGTTCTTGTTTATCAATCGCCTTCAGAACTACATAAGTGCGTGCCAGAATATGCATATACGAGTGTGAACTTTGAATAAAATAATTCTCAAGTTTAACTTAATAGAGGCAAATGACCTGTTGATGAACATTTTTAATTGATACGCATCATCTACTTCTCTAGAGGACATATTGACTAATTAATACACGCAAGTAGTTAACGATCGTCTGTCCGGGGTTAAAATGTATAATTTTAATGCATTTTCTTCTCAATTAACCCATTTTTATGTTATTTTTAAATATTTTGTCCCCCTATAGCAAGATGTAACCCTCTCCACCATCAGAACCTCAACCAACATGGGTCGGGCAAAGAGGTATATTTTAAGCATCGCCCTTGATATAATAAAACCAATTTTAAGTCATTGTAGTAACTTTATATTTAATCGTTCCCGTTTTACTGGGGTTACTGTATTATAAACTTCGATTATTTTATCACAAAATGCCACTTTTAACATGACAATTCATTGACAGTTTGGTGGTCCTATTCAACCTTATTTGATCCTATCGATCTATTATGTTTTATTAAACGTAATATTTTACACACTGGAAAAACAAAATGGAAGACTCAGAGACAAAAAATAATTTATATTCGTAATCTTCAATATACACTATATTTAATTATAATTTTAACACGAATTATTTTTTATATCTTTGTTGTATCGGAAACTTATGGGAAAAAGTAGATATTATATCTTAAAGCTTATACTTTTTTAGCATCATAACCTTTGTGTAATTATCTTCTTAGTTTAGAAAAGGCAAAGTTAATTTACTGTAACCTTTCGGGGCCAAATAAATGTTGAAGTTTGTTTATTTACAAATACTACTGTAATAATTTAACACCAAACTAATAGTGTTTTTACTAAGGATTTTTTGGAGTGCCAAATTGTTACCAATAAACAACAATCAGAGTGTTATTTGACCTCCACAGAAGTGTTCATTTTTGTGATAGTCAGTTTCATATTACATACTATTGCAGAGACTCGTCGAATCCACGTAACTTGATACATTGATGGATTCTTACGAATAGTGGGATTCAAAATGTAAATAAATTAAATACTAATCAAAACCGAAAACATTTTCTCAAAACTCTCTCTTTACGTTAAATTACAGTAAATACTTGTAAGTTACAGTTACCTATTAAAAGGAACCTTTTTATTACAGAATGCTGGATTCTTGTCCTTTGGAATCTTACTTTTCTTTAATGGAATGCTACTAAACATTTATTATTGTAATTAAGAACATTCTTTCTTTATAATTTTTAAACTACAATGCATTTAGAGTATTTAGGAAAACCAAAAAATCATTTTGCGACTTTCAGTTTCAACTATGTAATCTCCAATAAAAACGACACAATCTTACATGAATGACCCTACGTCTAAAACTGTAAATTTGTCTATTTTTAGAAAACTTTTTCTATTTTTAATTCCATTTTACAATAGGGTAAGAATATATCATTATTGTACGGAACATAAATTTAAATAAGGGCATATTAAAAATATTTACAGTAAAATGTCATTAAACTTCAAGAAATGGTGTTCTATAAACAAAATTTACTGTCCTTAACCTGTTTACGCATGAAAAAAAAAAAGAAACAAACTATAACTTACCACAATACATGGAGTTATTAATTGCGTGTTTTTTCATTGTTCATTTGAATTTGTTTTGTAACCACAAAAAGCGCCCGTAGCAAGACAACGAATTAAGTGCTGGGGGGGATGTCAACACTGAACACACAGAGCTATTATTGTAATGGCAGCAGTAAAAGCGTCACAGGTTAGTAGGTTGGCTGAGAGGGAACTAACCACAGCCTAGTGTCAACCGATGCTCACCACAACACATCCATTCTACCACAAGGTCGGTTATGAACGAATGAGTCAGAAGTAGGGGGGGGGGACAGTGTCAAAGCTGAACTCAGAGCCCTGTGATTGCAATCACAGCGGTAAAACCGTAACGAGTTGATAGGGTGGATGAAAGGGAACGAACCGTAGCTCGGTGTCACCTGATATTCAACACAAACCATCCACCGAGTTACACTGTCAGTTTCTACTTTGAATTCAAAAATATTCATTTACTTCATTTGTAGGTATTATACGTGTATAGAATAGTATGTATCTCAATTTGTTTGTTATATTATTTTTAAGTAAATGTTATAACAGATAAAATATAACATATTAAATGAACATTAGGCTTGTGCGTAACAAAGTTTTAGTAAAGTACCGACAAACAAACTTGTATTAATTAATCCTCAAGATCAAAATATGTTATGGTTGTAACAATGTTTCAACCTCTAAACATGAAGTACGTACTAAAGGACATCTCACGAAAGGTTATTTATGGTTGAGGCCATATATTGATCCACACTGATAATTGCCAGTTGGTATTATAGGTAACTGCGTAAAATTGTCATAGTACATTCATACAATTTTAGTTAAAAGTTAAAAAAAGTTAAAGATTGTCTTATTTTACCAGGCGGAGTAAGGGCCAAGAAGCCCTCTATAACACTCTTTAACATGGGGAACAACGGCTTAAAGGTGACTTCCGAAACACCACCAGTGACCGGGTAGGCGGGCTGCGTGCAAGGACGGGATCGCTCAGACGGTCACCCATCCAAGGAACAGCCACGCTCCATGTTCCGTGACTCCGTTATCTTGCGATAACGTCGGATCTCTCCGGTCAAAGCCACTGTGATTGGAAGTTAGTACTTTTCCAAAGGCTGAATTATTAGTGATAGTTAGTAAGTTTGTGCTGAATTTGACTGATTATATTTACCTTTTATCTGTTTGTAAATAAGTACAACTTCCACTTAGGATTTATAATAAATGTTATAGTAATTTATTTAAGGATTATAGATGGTTCAACCGTTTAGAAACTTACTAAAATATAGGAAAACATTCTTTGTTTGATGAACATTAATGCTTTATAAGAATTTTCAAATATAATTTAACTGTACATATTTGTCTGCACTAGCACAAAAGTGATTGTTATACAGACAAATTATTTCACCCCTCTGCCTAAATACTCTTAATAGGTCTTCTTTTTTGCATTATTAATTATTGAACCTCGTATTGTTTAAAATAACCACTGTGTTTTATTATGCTTAATAAATAATCAAACTTATTAATTACCCACACACCCACCCATCCACACATGTACAGTGCTAAGGAAGTTATACTTACATTGGTGATGACCCACATACCCACTCATACATGTACAGTGGTGGTGACCCAACCATCTATCCGTACACGTACAGTGGAGATGACCCACTCATCCGCCCATACACGAACAGTGGTGATGACCCACCCGTATATCCATACATGTACAGTGGTGATGACCCAGGATGGTTGTCTTAATATACATAATTTTGGTTAATTCCTGGACCTTAAAAAGTAATAATGACACGCCCACCCACCCATAATTATTTATAGGAAAGAAAATCAATTTATACCCCTTTCAAGTTTAATAAAGTTAACAATTTAATATAGCGGAAAAAGAAGTTTTACATAGGCTTTTTTCCTGTGCGTAATACTAATCAAATAAACATTACATTACAGTTTAATCAGACAAATAAACTTAAAAAAAGGTACTTACGTATAAATATGTAAAATAATTGATTGTTAAAATACAAAATAGCAAAAGTGTACATCCTATACTAAAATAAAAATAATTCTTAGATACTGACTAAAGCATACAGGAAAATTATTAAAAAAGAACATATTCCTATAACAGTGGAAAATATTGATTAATAAAATAATAAAAAGTAAGTAAGTAACATGAGTTTTTAATTTTAAAATATATATTAGTTTGATGCCATTGTATGGAGTCAAGTAATATAGTATTAGTTATGGAAGTAAAACAAAGAAGTAATGGAGTCAAAGCAAAGTAATAAGTCAAGAAATGTGTTGCCAGATGTAGATTGACTTGAGGAGGTCCTAACAGTTGGTCCCTAACAGCCAGGCAGAGACTGATCTGTTCTCTGTCCTTTTTTTATATATAGGACGCACGACTTCAGTTGTTCCGGAAAGGCCTCTTTAGCAAAATATATATTTATCGTGTGAAGTGAGGGTGATGCAATAGCATTGGCACATTTAGTTTTTCAAGAACATAGAGAACCTCTTCGACCATAGCAGGCATAAAGTAATCCAAGGAAACTCCCCACCCTGGCAAATTTCTTCGAAATTCATCCGATCGTTAAAAGATCCCTTATCTAAGTCTTCTTGAGACATAAGACTTCCTATAGAGATAAAATATTCAGTAAAGATACGCTCAACTTCCACCGGACTCTCAACAGCTGTCAGGTTTTCTGAGTTTCCAGAAAGGCCCAACTCCACATTGACAATCCTCCAAGTTGCCTTTCCCATTTTTTTACTTTACTTGATGAATCTGTTGTTATAGTTAAGTTTCGACTACGGAGGATGGATTTGTATTTCCTAAAATAGGAGACAAAATCTGGATAAACAATTGTGTTGCTCGTAATAAACAACTCACGCTTGCAAGCACAGGATGTCCTTATTCCTCGTGTGACCTATGGCTTATTTTACATCCCAAATACTGCTTTCTCGATCGTTCTGGACAAGGATGATTAATTAGGTGAGTAAAGATCGTTAAAAATGATTTTAAAGCAGAACTACAGTTTGGTGCTACATATATATATAATAACCAGTTCTCTTGTCTAAGTAAGCAGTTCAAGGTACCAATCGTCTTATTATTCACAATTCTAAACGAATAATGAAACACTGGATTATTTATAGACTGAACTGAGAAAACAACAGTAAATTGGGCCAAATAATCAGAGAGTCCTGTTTCAATAACAAAGTATTTTGTCTGATTACCCTTAATCACAGTGATAATGTTGTCAATGCAATTTGCAGAGCCTTGGGAAGAAAGTCTGGTTATAATAACTTCTTTATGCAGTTTCATATTAACTAATAAGCCAATTAAGTTAAATAAACTGTAAGATATTTTTTATATTTTGTATTGTAATTCAAGAGAAATCTTTTATAATTTTTTTCTTACAGTAATACAGTTATCAAATAAAATGTTCATATATTACACATTATTCATCAAATATTTGTAAATTAAGATCCAATTTTAAAAGTTTCACATGTTGTAAGGATTTTAAAAGTACTTATATAACTTTAAAAGATAATTATTTTTGCTATACATAATGAATATTGAGGAAATTAACATTTCAAAATATGAGGGAGACAAAGGTAATTGGACATTTGCCATCATTATGTGAAAATTACCAATCACGACGTTTCGATTTAGTAAAACCCAAACTTATTTCAAGTGCCAAAAACTAAATTACATCTACACAAACATATTGTAAAACTACGTTCTTAAACTAATCTACTTTCATAATTATCTACATTTTAACCTAGATCATAGAATGGGGTACAACAAAATGAACTTCTACAAATTTATAAATATGTTTAGTAGAAGTTCATTTTGTTGTACCCCATTCTATGATCTAGGTTAAAATGTAGATAATTATGAAAGTAGATTAGTTTAAGAACGTAGTTTTACAATATGTTTGTGTAGATGTAATTTAGTTTTTTGCACTTGAAAAAGGTTTGGGTTTTACCAAATCGAAACGTCGTGATTGGTGATTTTCACGTAATGATGGCAAATGTCCAACTACTTTTGTTTCCCTCATCTGATACTCCATCATTAACAAATTTCAAAAACAAAATTTCAAAATATTTCAGACTAATGAAAAAAAACATTTAATTATTTTATTGTTTAAAGCTAATCACTAGAGGTACTTTGATCTTGCCAATTTTCCCGACGGTTAAATAAGCCCCTATGAGGTTTTCCATCTGACTACTTCAGAACATTTCAGTGCCTTGTAAGTCTTCCTCAAAGCAGCTTTAGTCTTTTGTCTATTGCTTTTTCACGATGAAAGTTTTGTTACAGTGTTTTTACCGAAAGTTAGGTACACATTTGAAAACGCTATTTACTAAATAATGTTAAACGATTTACCAACTCACATTAATTTTTGAGAATTTTTAAGTTAACTTTAAATTTTTATTATTTTCTGAATATTTTGTCTCTAAGCTAGTGTTTATCATCTAGTGGTTGTGAAGATATGGTTTAGGAAGTTAATTTTGAACTAGTGGAAATAGTCCTTTAGAATATTTTCCATACAATTAAAATTGGTAATGTATTTATCTTTTTATTTAATATAATCAAAAACTTCAAATTATATCACATTCATTCTCATTATACACATAAAACAAGAAATATTGTATTTGGGTTTTTGAAATGTCATATATAAGGACTCTCGTTAATAACAAAAATATGTTTAGTGTATGATAAATTTAAATTTTCATGTCACTCTATCACACAGTTAGCATAAACGATCCTTCTTTCCTGAAACGAAAAATATGTTTAGTAACCCCATGTATAAAGTTATCATAATTTAAATGTGTGTCATTATTTAGGTTAAACACAAATACACTAACTAACGGTCATTAAATGGTTAGTATAAATAATAATTGATTATGTAAACTAACACATTTCTAAATACTATAGGCTAATATAAAATATGTTTTTTTTCAGTTTTATTTATTTTATATTTCTACTTATATTACAATTATTTTATTTTGCAAGTTAGTATTAATTACATTGTATGTATTTCTTTAGTTTCTGTTATAGAAAATAAACCAAATTTTTATTTCATTAAAATTTAAATGCAATTTGAGTTGTTTAAAATGTATTAAATATAAATTAGTAGTCTCATTGGTAAAAAGATTAAACCATTTCAAGTAAAAAAAAACACATTTTTGACCCCGCAAAAGTGCAAACATCAAAACTTTGATCAGTGAAATATAGATTGGATTTAGTTTCTTCACTAAAGATACAATACTTGACGTTTACACTTCAGCCGGAGTGAATGCGTAATCTTAAACTACGTGGTTTCTTCATCGTAACTGAAACATCAAGTTGTTGGATAAATATATTCTTAATCGTATTATGGAGTTGCATAAGAACTATGATGTAAGGAGTGTTTGATACTAAGTTGACGTGCGTTATTAATATGTTGTAAATTATACCAAAAATATAACGCGATATTTTTGTATGTAACAGTAAACGATCTAAGCCAAACAATGAATCATCGTATGAAATGAATGAGATATGGTTTACGCGGGTAGGTTGTTTTTCACCCTAAGTTTGTCCCCTTGCACTAAAAGCCTTCTCTTGTACAGTTTGCCTCTAGTCCCCTCTATATATTCTAGTGTACACGATAAACCTACTTCATATTCCTGTGGCTACATGTTTAATGATACTAAGTATCCTTCATATTTTACAAGTTAATATTTTTTATTTGGTATTACATTATTTAACTGGAAATAGAAGCTAAAAATTGCTAGAAAAATAAAATCGTGCTATTATAGCTTTTTAAACGACATATGATGTTTAAATTATAACCTAAAAATAATATAGAAGTATTTCAACTCCTAAATCTAACCCAACTGAGAGAGAGTTATAATAAATCAACCAAAAGACTACATTGTTTGTTTTTAACGCCCATAACTGGCAATATTAAACTGTTTTATTCCATGGGATTAATTATTATAAAAGTATCTTTAACACATAAAACTATTCTCTTTTCTAGTAACTTTCTTAAAAGTCAGTTTGTCATATGTTTGTAAAAGATTATCACCTTATTGCACTTCATTATTTGTATCAGGAATGGTATTTACATTGGCATAAAAAAATTAATTTGTATTTTCAGAGTTTTGCATGTAGTGGAAAATTTCAAATTATATTGGTTATATGTAGACTACTAAATTTAACTGTCTTCATTATTAATTTGTTTGTATCTTTGCAGATTCGATACTCTAATCTGTAATGGACACCGTCTGTAATAGATAATTCAAAGTTCTGTTTAAATATGAAAAAAGTATTGTAATTTTAAGCTACATTAATTTCACATTAACGCTTAAACATCATGACTTATTATAAAGATACAACTTATTTTGTAATATTAATTAATTAAAATTCAATAAAAGGGGTTTTAAATTGATAATATTTTTCAAAAAAGTCATGTGAGACCTGATATTTTATCTAACATTACATTTTATCTAACAAAAACAATCATCGGAGCCAAACCCTTTCTGTTTAGAGGGCTTGCTTTAGAATTCCGTCAAATTGTAGAGATACATAAAAGTAATTTGTAATTAGTTTTCAAATCACTCCACGCGGGGAGTCAGCAATTGACAGTTGGCCAAAAGATCAATTACGTCTTCCCTGCGGACATTTATGTTGATTACGTTTCACTCCTGTTTGGCGATGTCTGAAATGTGTCATGTTAGCTTCCTCGTTTTACTAATAAGAATCATGATACAGTTCAGTTTCATTTGAAACTAACTAAAAAAAATTACGTATTAATTCATTATGAAAGTAAAATATGGTTCCTTTATATAATAAACGAACATAAAGTAAAAGTATTCACATATTGTATGGATAAAAATCGTAAAGCCGATTACATTATTGTTTCTGTTTTAAAAACTACTACAATTATATTTATAATTTAAAAAGTTACTTTTATACACCTTCGTGAATTATTTTTTCAAATACTTCTAGCTGCGTAGCTTGAATACCAAAATAAATTAGTTTCGTTATAAAATGTATTTCAAATCTTAATTTAGTACTTTTTCAACACTGATTACGTATAATTCAGGTTATTTTAAAGATTTGAGATGCTGACACATCTTTGTGCGTATTTTAAGAGTCATATTTATTATTATGAATACAGGATAAATATGGATAACCTATGTAGTCTGATTACAAAGTAAGGTCGACAAATCCTTAGAAAGAGCCATTAATTCATATTTAGATGGTCAGAGCAACTAGGCTAAAGCTTTACATGGAATCCGGACCACGTAGTATTTGTCAAATGTTCGGCTAATGACAAGCCTGATACTCAGTTATCCCCATACACAACTTCCAGACCCTGACCACCAACAAACACGGACACCCCAGATATTTCTAGGAGTGTTCATGCCGATTACAACCATTGAGTAGTCACCGTGTAAATATTGAGAGGACCGATCATAGAACCTATCACCTATAATATCTACAACAATCTGTCCCTAAGTAGTTGGGTTACAGCTCTTCACCACCAGTGCCGTCACATTGGTTATACGTCAACATTAGGTAAAATTCCTAATGGCTGATTGTCTTAATCATTATTATAATAATTTTCAATAATGATTACGACTATAGTTGCATTCAATAATACAGCAAATATGAGTTACATTAATGGACTTGTTTATCATTGATATATAGAAATAATTTTTCAAGTATCATATTTATCGTAATACTTTATCTATTTCATGCAAAACAACGAAATGTTAATAACGTGATCATTTAGTTTAACTTCACTAATATAAACTACCTTTGATACCACATAAATTAGAAGTATCAAATGTATTAAATTTGTGTCATTATTTAGGTCAAACACAAATACACTAAGTTACCGTCATTAAATAGTAAATATAAATAATAATTGATTATGTAAATTAACACATTTCTAAATACCTGTTGACTTATATATGCTAATATGTTAACTTGGAAAATATGTCAACCAATGTAGGCATTTAAACATTACACCAATGTACAGTAGCACGGAGCCACATTATCAGATCCCAGATGATCTGTAGTCAGATCGTATTTATTCAAATGAATAATAAAATGTTCATGTACTATGTGGGTTATCTATAACCAAGGGCAGTATATGTTGCTGCCAGGACTTTAATTATCTTTATTCCACAGTACGTTAGTCTTTAGTGACATATCTGTTAAGCTCTTGGATAAGCTTCAACGTGCGCAGAACTATTTTATAAAATTTATTTTCAATCTATGGTGTTATGATCACTTTACGCCATTCTTCAACCAACTGTCTATTCTGAAGCTTAAACAGCTTCGTGAGTATCATTTACTATTACTGATTCACACGATTTTAAAAACAAAAAAATCCCAGTTACTTGTCCGAGCGTTTTGTTCTAGAAATACTCGTCAGGAAGCATCAATATTACCAGTCCCTGTACATCGTACTACTTTATATAAAATTCTTTCACTGTAACAGCTTGTCGCCTTTGGAATGCGCTCCCTGACTGCATCAAAATAATGGAAGGTTACCTTCGTTTTGGGGTGGAAGTCAAAGGTCATTTGATGCGGGATCTGTAGTGTTGGTGGGCTGGTGGTTTGCGGGGTGTGAGTAGGGTATGAATGGATAATAGTGTCTTTAAAGTGTTTTTTTTTCTTTCTTTTGAATTTTACTATTACTTTTATATAGTTAGTGCCTATTTCTTTTTTATTGATTAGCTTTATTAGATTAGTTAATCTTTTAATTTTTGTTTATTTTTGTATAAAATAGTTTTATATTGCATTGCGTAGAGTTTAATATGGTTTTATGTTATCTACCTCAAATTGTATTTATTTATCTGAGGTTAAGTGATAGAGAGGACTCTATAGTCCTAACTTCGCCTCCAATTAAGCCATTTGTCATTTCATTACATTTTCATGAAATAATTTGTTCAATGATTCTTTTGTGAATCCCTCTGGTCTGAGGAAGGTGAGCGTGGTTCACCGAAATCGATCACCATAATATTTGTGCATTTTGTGCTTGTATTGTAGTATATTTGTGCATTTTGTGCTTATATTGTAATAAATTTGTGTTGTGTGACGTTTACTTGTACTGTATATGTACCAACACGTATTATGCTAATTAAAAAACTATTTGAAATAATTGATAAAGGGTGCAGTTTGTTGGGTAAATAAAATCCTAAGTTTTAGGTTTTCACTTATAAACATTTCCTACTGCATCACTGCCTCATACCTCTCTGTCATTTGCCACAAATTATCAACGTCCGCTATTTATCTTCATTTTATTTTTATTTTGTTGAACTTTGTGCACAGTTTGTTACCTATTTCATACCTGGCATTTTGTATCCAATCCTTTTTATGTTTCTTCATTTTTCCCATTTTAAAAACACATAATAAGTTATTACTTCCTCCTACAATATGACTTTTCTTACATTGCGTTTTTGATTATGCAATAATAAATTCAGATAAATCAATCAACGATTTTATTCCTAAACATTTATTTAAATGTCCACAAAACAATCTTCTTCTTCAGCTAAAGGTTTTCTTTGCTATTACAGTCCTTGTATTTATATTTGTTAAGCACTTAATATCCTCTCACATTATATTACTTATGTACATACATTTCTCTGATTCTTCACAGAGTTATTATTTTACATTAATCAACTTGATACTGAATGCAGAAGTGCTAACAAATAAGCTACGAAGGGGCCTCCTTGTTGGTGTATTTGGGTCTTGAACTGTATTGTAATAATGTCATGCAACTTAAATAGGTACTTACCAATGTTGTGACTTCTTAATACACGTTTCAAAATTCAAAACGAATATAACTGACAATCAAGCCTGTTGATCTCTTAATGACACTTTGACACGTACGAGAATATATCAAAGGTTGTGTTAACAATTCATCACATGAACCAAAGCTACGTTTCTGAGTGAACTGAACAAAGGCAATTTAACACAAACCTATGTACACACAGCCTCGTTAAATTAGTCCACCCCAATAAAGGTTTTCAGCATTACTTTGAGCCAGTCGAATCAAAGTGTCCTTTGTTAAATTAAAGGTGATTAAAGTAATGTGGTAGATTTTGTAGTTGTTAAACATTTACAAACTTAAACTATTTGACGTAAACTATACGATTATAAGGTTTTCTTTCATATTTCAAAGGGATCATATCGTTTTATATTATTTACAGTATGGCTCTAGCCACCGAATAGATAAGACGCGTTGTCTCGTAGCTCAACGATAACACGCTCGTGCACGACAATTCTTGTTGACAAGTGTATAGTTTTTTACATTTATTCAGTGATTTTATGCTAATAATTTTGTTAATATAACAATGTCATCTAACTGTGTTCGAAGGGAGACGTTGTGAAATATGCCGGAACATGTTGGAAAGCTTTTCACACGAAATGCTTTAAAGACGACGTGGAGGGTAAGAAGACTCGTTCATACCACGACTGGAGATGTAAAGATTGTCGCGATGCCTCGTCATCCCAAATGAGTGTTATTTCTGTCACCGGCTCGGCCATTACAAAGGATTTCTTGATGATAGTTCTTGAAGATCTAAGGTCTGAAGTCTTCTTGCAGCTGAAAACCTTCAGAAACGAGTTTCCTGATCTTTCCAGCTCAGTAAAGTCTATATCTGATAAAATGGATGAGAACAATATGTTTATGAAGGATATGAGACAGGAATTTTCTGCTCTAAGAAGGGAAAATGAGGAGCTCCGTGCTAAAAATGTCAGTCTGTCCAGTGAGATGACTTCATTGAGGGAGAGGGTAAGGTCAATGGAGCAGCACTCAAGAAAGGACAACATCGAGATCAGCGGTATTCCTGTTACTCCTAACGAGAACATTATCAGCTTGGTCAAGGACATAGGGGCTGTCATTGGAGTGGACATCAGTGAAGGTGTCGTCTCAGCTGAACACAAGGTCCCATCTTTCACAAGGAACCGTACTCCATCAGTGGTGTTGAAATTCGTGCGGAGAACGACAAGGGACAGCATCCTCGGGAAGTACAGGGAGAATAAAGGAGGTACGACAGCAAGGGACGTTAACCCTGCCTTTCCTCAGCAACGGATGTTCATCAATGAACACTTAACAGCAGATAACAATGTATTATTGGCCAAAGTAAAAGCTAAGTGTAAGGAGGTCGGATTTCCTTATGTCTGGTCCAGAAATATCCAGGATGTTCTTCGTGAGGAAAATTCAAGGTGATAGATACACAAAAATAAACAACCATGATGTCCTTGAAAAGCTTAAATAGTTATAATAATAATTTAGGTCCTTTATTAAGTGTTCTTCTTTTGTTTTGTATTACAGTTTTTCAATGTAATAAATAAAAACTGTATTTGACGTTCTTCTTTTGAACACTAAAATCAATACTTCAATTTTTAACTTTGTTTGCTTATACAGATTACATAATGTACCAGAGAACACTTTTTGAGATGTCAAATGGGCCAGCCTGCCACGGACGTGTCTGCAAATGAGTTTCCAGGTTTTCATATTTTTACAAAAACAAACTGTAAAATTACTGTAGCTATGTCTGCTATACATTTGTATCATGTTCATTTATTTTAATAAAATGTAGTAACTTAGCAAGCAATTTAAATACACGTTTTGTATAAATTACAGGCTCAAAGGAGAATCAATTGTTTCTGATACAAGATACATCTTTAGACCATCATATAGCCTATTCAACCAATTATGATGACAGGGGGATTTAATTATATAATTATTGGCATTAATATTATTTTTATTTTGCCAGTTTTTGAGAATCTCATGAATTAAGTACCTTAAACACTCGCAAGAAAAATAATCACGCGTCTTTACATTCATGGCCTAACACGTCCCTTCTATTAGTATGAAAGTAAAAGCAACCGACAAAATAATATAAACAAATGAATTTAAGAATGGGTTTCAAAAATTGAATTAGTAAAATACATATCATCAATATACTAAGAAATCGCCATATAATATTTAATTTAAATGTATTTATTTTTCAATCTTCAATAAAAGGAATTTCTATACTATTCAATTTCATTTTCAAATGAACCTCCTCAAGATTGTTATACACTAAATTAATATAATGATGTATTGTTATCAGTTAATAAAATATTCTACACATTTTCAGCTAGTTAGTATACACCCCTCAGTTACGGTGATACAACGTAAAATGTTCACTAAATTCAACGACAATTGAGTTTTAGTCTACAGGGTTGGGCAAAAGTCTAGAAAATATTTATTCATTTCTAAACAATTTAAAGAAATGTACAGAAAATTTTTAGTTACCTGCACGTTCCTATACCAAACATTTAGACATATATTATTTGTTTTTCGCATGGCCAGGTGATGGACAATGAAGTAAGTGTTAAAAATTGTAAATGTAAGCCTACCTCGAGTTATACCTCATTTTAAAGGTCTTTGTTTGTAAAACACAAGCGTCCAAACTCGAGGTTAAAAGAAAGACCCAGTCAGAAAATACAGCCACTCAAAGAATTTAATGTGAGGGTTGGGCAAAAGTCTGGAATGTATTTATTAATTTAAAACTATTAAAGCAAAGTAATTAAACTTTGTAGATATGTACATGTCCCTACACCAAACACTTGGACATACTTTTCTTCTTTTTTCGCATAGCCAGGTGATGGCCCATGAAGGAAGTCTTAAAAATGTTAAATGTAAGCCTACCTCGAGTTATACCTCACTTTAAAGGTATTTTTTGTTTGTGTAAAACACAAGAGTGTAAACCCGAGATCAAAAGGATAACCCAGTCAGAAAATATATCCCCTCAACAAATGTAATGTCATATAGTAACTATTACTGCTGAAGACTAAAGCAAGTTAGTTGTTATCTGTTGCTGCGTAGAGCTATAATTTATCTAAATGAATATGAAAAATTAAATTTCATAAAAAATAAGTAACAAATTACTATAATAATACATCATTAAACTATGTTCAGGTAAATCTACTGTCAAAAGTGTTTTTTATTAAATTTGTATTATTTTTATCTAAATTAAATACCACATATACTTTTATAACGCAGTCGTTTGTTACGATTGTTAAGACTCAACAACATACAGGGACTCAAACTGTTAAATAAATAGCCGTATAACAGAAGAATTAGTAATATGACATTAAATTCTTTGAATCGGTGTATTTTTTGAAAGGGTCATCGTTTTGACCTCAGATTTGGACTTTTGTATTGTAAAAACAATGGCCTTTAAAATGAGGTCTCGAGGTAGGCTTAATGGGTCATCACCTGGCTATGCGAAAGTAAAATATGTTTAATTGTTAGCTGTAGGGACATGTACATAACAAGAAAGTTTCATTACATTTCCTTCAATGGTTTTGAAATAAATATATTCCAGACTTTTGCCTAACTCTATATATTAAATTTTACCACAAACTGTATTTGGTTTTGAAATGAAATGAAAAAGTTTCATTTTTTGAGGCAAAGTTAGGACCATTAGGTCCTCTCTTACACTTAACCTCATAGGTTATAGGTTTTCATAGGTTATACAAATGTAACAGGTATGGGATTACGTTTTGTTATAAAATAAGACACGCAATTGAAGGTAAATAACTAAAAAATAACAAGGGCAATCTCTTTAAATATATGCATATTATAAGTATATCTAACATTATATGACAGTTTTCTGTATGACGAAGGTAACCAAATCAATTAATTTTATTTGCCAACACTAATCCAAAGGGTGATTTACAAATGAAACCTTCCCTACCAAAAACTAACGTCGAAGTGAGCAAGAATAACGGCGAGGGATTGGGGCAATTCACGACCAACCCTTGACTCGAGCCTATTGAACAGAGATTCTACCAATGAATTCACTCATTCACGACAGAATAATTACGTTGCGATTTAATTCAAAATATTTTACAGGTATTGCTATTTTAAACTGTTTGAATGGTTAACGTACAGAATGATTTATGAAAGTATATTATCAAGAGTATTTTATCTAAAAAAATAAACATATTTCAAATCAGTTAGAAAAGGTACTGACAACAACTTTTTATACTCTTTCGTAAATAAAATTAATGTTAACTTAAAACGTATATGTCCTTAGCAAAGAGGGCTTATAAAATAAGACAGTCCCAACCATACAAAATTTATGAAAAATACGTGTTATAAAATGGTGAAATAGTAAAAGCACATAATAGTTAGTATTAATAATTACGAGTAGACTTATATAATATTTATTGTACTTACACTTTTTTCAAAATATGAGCAAATTTAGGTTCGATTATTATTCAAAATAATAAATGATAATTTGTCATTACTCAAAAAACTTTAATAAAAACCTTCCACCCACATATAAACGTCATTAACAAACACAAGTCATTACTTAATGTGTATATAATATGTGAGTATTATTCACGATCACAAATGCATATATGTTATTGTATTTAGGATATGTAATTGTCCTTTAAAATAATATAATTGATTAAGGTTTTGTAATCCTTCTACACTGTATACGCTTACAACCCAAGGTATGGTGATTTTTATCGTGTTATTGAAAATCAATGCGTGTTATTATGAAAATCACCAAAATACCACCTGTCATTGAAATGCCATTAAAATGGGTTCTCCTGTTTGTACGTTAAAGCAACAATTTAATATCAAATTGTATGAGAGAAAAATGTTTAACCTTAAGGGGAGTTGGATAGGCCTATGTTAACAATGTAAAATTGGCTATTTTTAAGGTTCATTTTCTCAAAAACCCTGAAAGATATCAACCTGAAATTTTTTCCCCTGAAAGGTTGTAATGTTAGCAACATTTTAAGTGGATGGAATTGAAATATGTATAATTCTTCAAAAAATATAATATTTTTAATAAGAATGCTAATTTTATACTTAAATTTATACTTCAAGGTGATATAAAATAGTGCCTAATGTAAATTTTCATAAACTGTCCATTCAAAATATGCAGCTTTGTCTAACAAACAAAACAAAACAAAAACCACTTTGATATCTCATACGGTTCATGAGAAAATGTACCTTTTGTCAAAAAATCTGCAATTTGCGGAAAACGTAAAATAAAGTTAGAACTACTATAAAAATTTGATTTTTCAATACCTAATGCATCCCAGGTCCATATGATGGATTATCTGGATCCTCCTGCTCTTGGTACAAATCCTCCAATTTTCTCTTAGACAATGCTTGCTTCTGGCGACACTTTTTTTCGAGTTCTTGGACTGCCTTTTCTGCTTTTTGGATTCGAACCTGATCAACTTTCTTGCATCGTTCTATGCAGTTGGATCCAGGAGTGATACCTAGTTTGCTTAGGACTCTGCATCTGATTATGGCACCTTCATTAAAATGCCCTATGGCATCATAAGTCCCCAATTCAAGCGTAGTTTTGCGAACAAACGTCGTTTTGGGGACTCTAGACCATATGACGTTGTTGAGAGACTCACAGGCGTTTTGGGTTTTGCCATGTAAACACTTTCGAAGGAGGTCTGGGTTTGCTAGATCTTTAAAGATGTGCTTCAACTCATCCATAACAACTCTGGGAAGATGGGTATGATTGTTATGATCATAGGTCTCATTGTTTTCTAACGCCTTCTTATATTTACACCAGCTTTCTAAACCATTAGGACATAAACCATGAGCAGGATCCTCATTTGAAGAAGAAAGATGAAAAAATTCAGCCCAAACCCCCCTTTTCATATTTTCTAAACTAGACACATTACGCCGAATGGCCACACCATAGTAGTTCTGTATCACATTGATTGCGGCATCAGTAAGTCGCCCTCTACCTCCAAGAGTTTTGCCATCCGACAACTTTGTTTTGGCCATAGCAGATTTTAATTTTCTAAGGCGACTGCCCATGCGTTTCTGGACATGGCCCACACATTCAAGCTTTTCTACATGAAAATCTGGGCCATAAGGCTGTGCTGCTTGAACCGCAGGGAAAGACGCACTGTCGCCATCTCCAAGAAAATATTTGTACCTAACATTGTAGGTCTCTTGACTTGCCCTAAACATGTCTAGTATTCCCTCAACCTCCATACGTCCACTAACACCAGAGAAGTTGGCCAAACACTGATCATCATGGATATTTTGCAGTCTTCTCTTACATAAACAAAATTTAGAAAAAATTCTGACATCAATGACTTTGCCAGTCATTTCACTGATAGCTGACACAACACCGTTCAACGACCTGTGGCCTCTCTTTTGCCAGGTCCCATCAAAAATAGCTACTATATCCCTAGAGCCATCATTTAGTTCCACAGTTTCCTTTACAGCATCTTGCATTGATTCAAGACATGCTTGCTTTGTTGCAAGCAGTAGCGTGTCATTGAAATATTTCAATGCAGGTGGATTGGGCATGTTCATTATGCTACAAAAGTTTCTTGCTGCCTCTTCTCCTTTTCCGATGCAGCGGAAACCATAGGCTAAACGCACATTTAATTCATAGCCTTTATTAGGAAGTTTTAGGCTATTACACTCTGTTACAGTCATGCTACATGAATTGCATTTTATATTTACTTTACAGCTAAGCCCTAGCCTATTAGTCGCAAACACGCTTAGCGGTCCCTTGCATTGTGCACAAACTGCAATTTGTCCAAGTAGTTTTGTTAGATTTTGCAAACAAATCAAGTCATAAGTGTCATCAGTATATGTATTTTCACAAAAAAGCTTGTACTCTTCTAGATTATAACCAACCTTCTTTTTAGATGAGCTCTCCTTAGACCCTATGTTAGTTGTAGTGACAGGAGTAGTTTCAGTAGGCCTTGCTGTAGAAGGTAAACTATGTTTAGGAATACCTAAAAACACTGATTTACGCTTTTTAAACACTTTTAAACTAGGCCTAGGCATTTCAATGAATGAATAATATGCTATAAAAAGAAACAAATCACTTATCTTGAATAACAATCTAGAAACAACAAAACACTTATTAGTATAACCTTTACTAAGTAAATTGTAAACATAGACAACAATCAGCAGATTGCTTGCTTACTGCTTAGAGCATAGACCTGTAAGCTAACAGCTGGTAGACAGAGTTACCAACATATGGATATTAAATCACACATGATGTAAAGTGTGCACTATAACAAATAAGCTGCAGTGGTCACACGTCGTCACATCCAATTTCGCTTGAACATTCACTTACATTTTTGGCCATAGATTCTTTAATAATCATCAGAATGACATGAAACTTACATTAAATAAATTCTAAAAGCATGTATAATTAAAATATGAAATAAAAAAAATCTAAATTTTTACCGATTTTGACCATCCGACTCCCCTTAAGGTTTAGGTTTAAATTTAAATGGGACACTGGGCTCGAATATCGATCTCAAACTCTGGAGTATCTCAAACGACGGCTTGCTTTGTCTCAAAATGCCTCATGACGTGTTCCTGGTAGGCTACGCTGAAGACATTGCCGCTGTGATCACGGACAGTACTCTTTAGTTAGCTCCACCTGAATCAGGAGATGCTCCGAGTTGGAAGCTGGGAGGAGAACAATCGACTCAAGTTGGCAATTGCCAGGACCGGATCGCTATGCTCATTCGATGGAGAACCCATACAGTTATCCCCATTACTTTAGGGTCCGTCGAAGTCTAGAACAAGAGAGCGGTGAAGTACCTGGGCTTGATGCTAGACTTTCGTCTCCGTTGCTGGGAACACACTAAAGCAGTGTGGAAAAAGGTATAAAAGGTGGTCATGTTGCTCAGCAGATTAAAGAGGAATGTTGGCGGCCCTAGGTCAAGCAAAAAAAGACTCCTTATACCCACCGTAAATGTAATTCTTTTGTACAGTGCAAAAGTCTGGGCGGACTTGATGAAGATCAGGAAGTATAATCAGCTCGAGCTGGTAGTGCAACGAATAGCAGCGTTAACAGTCGTCTGTTCCTACCGTAATATTGCCGGTTCAGTGGTAATGGTTGTTACAGGAATCGTTCCTATTGATTTACTCTCCTTTGTGAGGCAGGTCATCTTTCCTTAGGCACTCGATCTAGGCATAAAATAAGCAGTGGTAAAGGCTAGAGAGGAGACTTTGCGGCGAGCTTGGCAGAGCAGGTGGGTTGAGAGTATTGATGGGCAGTGCTCCAATTGATAGGGAGTATCGCCAATACAAGGCCTGGACTGGCCGGAGCCATGGAGTGGTTGAACTATACCTCTGCCAGCTACTTAAGGGTCATGGATACTTCAGGAAGTACCTGCACCGAATCGGGAAAGTCAGGTCACCTCAGTGCAAGCACTACCCGAAGGACGATAATGATATTCATCACTCGTTCTTCGTGTGTGGGCGGTTGTCTCCGCAGTAGGTCCTGTTACGGTAGACACCACAGTGTAGGCAACGCTGCAGAGTGAAGAAACACGTATAACTGTTGTGGCCTACGCCAACACGGTAAGGACGGATGCATGACTGATCCCCTCGTGTCCAATATGAAGTAAAAAAGTAAATTCGTAAGAGAGCAAGAAACGCTGCCACGCTTTAAATCATCCAAAAGGGCCTGGATCACCGTGGATACGTATTATTCTTAATATTATTCTTAAGGGTGAGTAACACCCTCAGTGCGTTTCTGCGTAGAGACGTTTCCCTTATGTAAAAAAGGATTATGTTCCAGTGCCTTTGACCGATTTGCCAGTGGCCTTGACCGAGGGGTTCCGATACTAACGCAAGATAACGGAGTCAAGCAACATCGAGCGTGGCTGTCCCTTGGATAGGTGACCGTCCGAGTGATCCCGTCCTTGCATGCAGCCCACCTGCGCCCGGTCACTGGTGGTGGTTCGGAAGTCACCCTTAAGCTGTTGGTCCCCATTTTAAGTGTTAGAGAGGGCTTCTTAGCTCTAACTTCGCCTGGTAAAATAAGACGATCTTTAACTTTAACTTTTCCACACTAAACTAAATATATGTTTATCTCAATATTACTATCATTATCGTACTAGAGATAATAAGTTAGAACAATGTTGCATTATATTTTTTTTAAATATACAAATTAGTATGATACATTTGAAACAGGAGGCCTTGGACTTAACCACCTTAGTTTGAGGCAAGCTGTTCCAGGTAACCAATTAATTACACAACATAAGATTTGACGGCCTTTGAACGCCACTACTTACTGACACAAAGTTTACATAAAGTGGACTGTCATCTCCAGCCAAGCAGACACATTTAATGACGTCCCTACCAAATTACACACTTTCAAGGCTGATTTTAAAATCTTACTATATCATTTACATTTTATTCTTTGCACCAAATACTGAGAGCCAATATAAACTTATGTGTAAATTTTATGAAATAAAGAAAACTATTCTTTCATATCATATTATTTCTATTTTAAAATTATTTTACAAATATGGAAAATTTCAATAAAAAGGTACTGAATAGCCTCCTATTTATCCTTACTTTGGCAATTCCCCATATACTGCTAATATGTACGAGGAACTTAACAAATGAAAAAGGGCTAGAACCAGTAATATACAATGTGAACATTACTCAAAAATATTTTAGTAATGCACAATATCAACATAACTGATAAACAATT
Source organism: Stictocephala bisonia (assembly GCA_035578905.1). NCBI lineage: Eukaryota > Metazoa > Arthropoda > Insecta > Hemiptera > Membracidae > Stictocephala > Stictocephala bisonia. Next base: position 8,929 of record JAQJVL010001264.1, on the reverse strand, counting down.
TAGTAATGTACAAGGTGAACATTACTAAAAAATACTTCAATACTGCACAATGCGAACATAACTGATAAACAATTTAGTAATGTACAAGGTGAACATTACACAAAAATACTTCAGTAGTGTACAAGGTGACGTTACTAAAAAAAAAAATACTTCAGTACTGCACAAGGTGAACATTACTAAAAAATACTTCAGTACTGTACAAGGTGACGTTACTAAAAAATACTTTAGTACTGTACAAGGTGACGTTACTAAAAAAATACTTCAGTACTGCACAAGGTGAACATTACTAAAAAATACTTCAGTAGTGTACAAAGTGAACATTACTAACAAATACTTCAGTACTGTACAAGGTGATGTTATTAAAAAATACTTGAGTAATGTACAAAGTGAACATTACTAAAAAATACTTCAGTACTGCACAAGGTGATCATTACTAAAAAATACTTCAGTAATGTACAAAGTGAACATTACTAAAAAATACTTCAGTACTGCACAAGGTGATCATTACTAAAAAATACTTCAGTACTGTACAAGTTGACGTAAATAAAAAAATACTGCATTACTGCATAAGGTGAACATTACTTAAAAATTCTTAACTACTGTACAAGGTTATATTATTATTAAAAAATAATTCACTAATGTACAAAGTGAACATTACTAAAAGATACTTAAGTACTGTACAAGGTGACGTTAATAAAAAAATACTTCATTACTGCATAAGGTGAACATTACTCAAAAATACTTAACTACTGTACAAGGTGATGTTATTAAAAAATACTTCAGTAATGTACAAAATAGTTTTTCTTTCCTTTCCTGAAGGTATATAAAAGCTATGGACCTTAAAAAATGGACTTACATCCCCTCATAATGATAATAAAAGCAAAATAAATAACAAATAGATAAACATTTTAGCAATCTATAATGTTTATCTAATTGTAGGAACATGTAAGACAATTAGGTCTTCTACTATCCGCAAAATTGTCCAAATCCAACAATACTTCCTTTCTCAATTAATCGCTGAGTTACAGGGTGGGTAGCGGCCAGTTGGATTTTGTTGCAACTTGGCCAATTTTAATGTAAAGAACAAACTAAACTTGTCTACTCTGAATTCTTATTGTCAAGTCTTGAAGATCTAACATTAGATCCCCTGCAACTACGGGAGCTTCATCTCTAGGCCGAAATCTGATACTCAAAAGGGTCTCTTAATGTTAAATTGATCAATATGATAGGTAATAAAATTGGAAATCAGGTTCAGTAATATTGAACACCCTCATTAAAAAATCCAGCAGTTTGGTTAACCAAATTATTAGTAAGTTCTGTATTGGGTTTTGTATTAGTTTGTGTAAGTTTTAAAGCCAAACCTTGTTGTGACGTCACTCATGGGCATGGCATGATCTACTTACACTTTTGACATCTTGACAGGTCGCGTGCTGAGTGCCTTGTTAACGTGTTCTCAGACTGTAGTTATTGATCAGTTTGTCTCACGCTACCAAACACATTTTATTAGTCCAAGAAATACGTTTAAAATTAATTATATTTATATAAAAAATGATTGTGGTGAATCATTGCAAATTTCATATTTATCGTTTTCATCGTAGTACAAATCAAGTGGAAATATATATAGAATGAAGTTGAGTTTCCTCGTTTTGACACCTAGAAGCATCGGTCCACCTAAAAATATATATAGTTTATTTTTTATATTTAGATACCTTTCAGTGAGATTTCTTCATTTGGTGGATCAAAAGATACGATAGACTAGTATATTTCAGTAATGTTTGATATGAAATAACTGGAGGCATATTTGAAGGTAAGTATATTCAATATACTATTTGAGATATATTGAGGGTAGTTTCATTTGTCTGAGTGTGACTTTTGAGTACAGGTTTAGTAAAATTTCAAATATATATATATATATATATATATATATATATATATATATATATATATATATATATATATATATATATATATATATTATAAAAAAATAACGTAAACCAGATAAATAACTGGATAGGTACAAACTTTGAATTCTATCGAGCTTTTAGAAATGATTGGGAGCGGAAAGTAATCTAATAAAGAGATAGAAAATATATTTAATGACACAAACAGCGATCTGATTAATTAATTTTTCAAAACATAATTCTTATGGCCCAGTTAACAATAAATAATATTTGATCAAAAGTGTTTCTACAATTTTTAAAATCAATATACCATTGATTCTTACATTTGCTTTTATAAAATAAATATAGGAAATGTTACCTTTACATCGTTATTATCTCTATGAAAGCCATTTTTTTATAAACTTGCACACTTCATATGATTTCCTATAGAGACTTTATTCAATTGATAATACACGAAAATATTATCTTTTAAACTAATTCTAAACACTCCTACATTTAACTTATAAGTTACTTTACGTAAGAAAGATAATACTATCAGTACAGTTGAAAAATAGAAATACTTCTGAATAAATCCAAAAACCGAGAGTCGGTTTCAACACAACATGAAAACCATAATATTGAAATATGTTAAATAATACTTGGAACACCTTTAAACATGTTTAGTGAAAAATATTACCCAAACTATTAACATGTTTTTAAAATGTATATAGTACATTCATTAAGTACCTTTAACGCCTTAATTTCAAGGCCGAATATTTAAGATTGGTCCTAAAGACGATTTTTCATTTTCAGACATAATTAAGTAAAAAGACTAATGCATATCATCTCAACAATAGTAGTTGAAAGAAAATTAAAGCTACTAATGCAAAAGTATGATGCCATGTGGGATATGTAAGGTCAAGCATAATGTATGACCCCATATAATTACTTAGTACAAAATTGATCAATAAGACCATACCTTTGTACCAATCTAAATGTGGTTTTATTTATAAACCATACTACCCATACCGTAAACATGTGATGGTGGAACCTCACATATTGAGTGTGTTCAATGGGCCACACTTCACCGGCCCTGCAATTTAACACTCCATTACATCTTACGTATACCTGATTGTACTCTCTCTAATGCCGGTTTATGTGTGAACCATACTACCCATACCGTAAACATGTGATGGTGGAACCTCACATATTGAGTGTGTTCAATGGGCCACACTTCACCGGCCCTGCAATTTAACACTCCATTACATCTTACGTATACCTGATTGTACTCTCCCTAATGCCGGTTTATGTGTGAACCATACTACCCATACCGTAAACATGTGATGGTGGAACCTCACATATTGAGTGTGTTCAATGGGCCACACTTCACCGGCCCTGCAATTTAACACTCCATTACATCTTACGTATACCTGATTGTACTCTCTCTAATGCCGGTTTATGTGTGAACCATACTACCCATACCGTAAACATGTGATGGTGGAACCTCACATATTGAGTGTGTTCAATGGGCCACACTTCACCGGCCCTGCAATTTAACACTCCATTACATCTTACGTATACCTGATTGTACTCTCTCTAATGCCGGTTTATGTGTGAACCATACTACCCATACCGTAAACATGTGATGGTGGAACCTCACATATTGAGTGTGTTCAATGGGCCACACTTCACCGGCCCTGCAATTTAACACTCCATTACATATTACGTAGACCTGACTGTACACTCCCTAATGCCATTTTATGTTTGAACCATAATATCCATACCTTAAATATGTGATGGTGGAACCTCACATAATGAGTGTGTTTAATGTGCCACACTCCACCGTTCTAGCAATTTAACACTCCATTACATCTTACGTATACCTGATTGTACTCTCCCTAATGCCATTTTATGTGTGAACCATAATATCCATACCTTAAACATGTGATGGTGGAACCTCACATATTGAGTGTGTTCAATGGGTCACACTCCACCGGCCTCGCAATTTAACACTCCATTACATCTTACGTAGACCTGATTGTACTCTCCCTAATTCCGTTTTATATGTGAACCATACTACCCGCATCGTAAAAATGTGAGGGTGAAAGGTTATATATTGAGTGTGTTCAATGTGCCACACTCCACCGGCTTCGCATTTTAACACTCCATTACATCTTACGTATACCTGATTGTACTCTCCCTAATGCCGTTTTATATGTGAACGATACTATCCATACCGTAAACATGTGAGGATGGAAGGTCACATATTGAGTGTGTTCAATGGGCCACACTCCACCGGCCTAGCAATTTAACACTCCATTACATCTTACGTAGGCCTGACTGTACTCTCCCTAATGCCGTTTTATATGTGAACCATACTATTCGTACCGTAAACATGTGAGGGTGAAAGCTCACATATTGAGTGAAAGCTCACAAATGGGCCACACTCCACCGGCCTCGCAATTTAACACTCCATTACATCTTACGTAGACTTGACTGTACTCTCACTAATGCCATTTTGTTTTTGAACTATACTACTCAAACCGTAAACATGTGAGGTTGCAAACCGTGCTCATAATTAAACCAACCAAAGAGTTATAAATATGTTTGGATGAATACTACAAACAAGCGGATAAAAAAAGTAAGTCCAAGGGACTAAATATTTACTTTAATTCCAATACATAAAAACATCTTGAATTTGAATGAATCGTTAACCGTTCAACTATCTGAAGAAGGGGCTGATGAAGTGAGGCCAACCAAAAACTAAAAAACTAAGTCCCACTTCAACTTGCATTTCCTAAAGGAGAATAACATTATAAAGTGCTTTAATTATAAAGGACGCAAGCGTTAATTTACTTCTCTTAGATAATGTAAATTTCATAACCAAGATAAATACAAATAACTAAGACAATAAAAGCTATAGAAGGTCAGCAAACTATTCTATGTGAAAATGAATAAGAAAATTACTTTTTATGTTATTACGGACCTTTTAAGTATGTCCAACTACTCTAACTATTATAATATAATAAATGGCCACATTGTAAGAGCGTTGTAATATATTAATTTGTCTTAAGAACCAACAGTCAATTTATTACAAAGGAAAAGAAGATCGATTACATAGTAAGCTCAGGATTAATTAGTATCTCCCCGTACGACTTATTGTCTCTCTCACACCAAACGCAAACTAATGAATACGTCAGCTACCCGTAAATATACAATACGTGTCCCAGGACACAGGACCTTTGATCCTACCAGTTGCAAACACAGGAATGAAAACATCTCACCCACTAGTATGAAAATAGGTACTAACCTTTTTGTATCAAAATCTTAAAGACGAATTAAATCCTAACATTGTTTTGACTAATATGGTTTACCTCAAAGTCAACAAGAAATAAATGCAATATTCAGTAAATGAGAAAAAGAAAAGTTGATAAAAGAGTTTTTTTTTTTCTTGTTCAATTCACCATAACCCTAAGATAGAGTATTTGGCAATCTTTTTTTATCTGATTGGCTGATATTTTTATCTTTACTAACAGTTCTTAAGATCCTTAGACAAATTTATATTTTACTAAGATGAACTCCATTATAATAAAATATAGTTTTTCTTTATAAATAGTAATCAGCATAAAATACATATTTTTAAAATTACTATAAAAATAGTAACAAACTTTTTAGAGATGGTTTTCTGCCCATTTCCCATAGACTAGTGATCTGTGTGGTAAACTTATTTAGACAGTCTAAGAAGGTGAACCCGTAGAGTATGAGGTGACATTTAATAATAAATACTTCCAGACCGAGCCGGACTCGAACCTGAGCTATCTCTCAAGCAGGCTCATTCCTGACGCCTTAGACTGCTCGGCCACCGACATTTTTAGCAGATTTAGAATGTATGGCAGTGTATTTTAATAAAATAAATGTTATTTCAGCTCAGGGATATCGAAGATATTATAGGAGGTAGATTGAACGGACATTTTTAAGTATATAAAGAGAACCTACGTAATACGTTAATATAATTATTACATTTTAACATAGAAAGTGTCTCGGCAACTTCATGAACTATGCTATTGCTATTCTAATATTTTTTCATACAGCTCTTATCTTTATGAGATATACCATCATTTTGTATATTCCGAAATATCGCACAACGAAAAGAATTACAAAAATACTAGTATAACGCGTGGTTGCTATATTAAGAGCAAATGTAGTTATTGTAATGCACTTAGTTTGAATATTCCTTAAAAAAGATATTTTTAATATCTTCATAGCTAGGACAACTATAGTACCGACAGTGTGAGGTGGAATGTAAATCACATATTTCGGTAATATGATATGCATGATAGTCATTTCTCTCCCATGCAATCAATAAACCTGAATCCTGGAACGTACTTTTTATTTATTTAAAAATAAAAATTCCTTTAATTTTTACTGTACACAAAAAAATATCATTGTAAACATGTTACCTTATACATTCCAGCCACCTAAATAAAATAAATGAACCCATTGCGAAGTATAACCAGTGGATAAAATTACACAATGGTCCATCCATAAGAATGCGACATGTGAAATAGATATGCCTTTATGAAATATGCATGATGAATAACTCAGAACATTATTCGGATCTTGTTTCGTAACAAATGTTTCTTCTCAAATTAAATTTCGTCGCCTGCCTTATTTATACACTCTTTAATGTGTTTTGCTATTATATTAGTCCTTAAGTCAATTGAAAATGAAATATGTTGTTTTCTGAACCTCTTTTTCATAAAAGAATATTTTGAGATACATTCTGAATGGTGAAATCAACTTTAGCATTTTCGTAACTATCATATTATATGTTGGTAAAATATAAAACATGTGAATGCCAAACAAACACTATACAATAAATTCAAGTATCTTGGAGATTGTTTTCGGTGTACCACATTTTTTTTCCTTAAACTAAAAGGATATTTCTTTGGAAAAGGAGAATACTAAAAAATTAATGAAAAAAATCGTTGTAATTCATTATATTTGCTGCTCATACTCATTGTATTTACAGCTGATCATAGCAGTAAACAACCTTATTATATCAACAGTCACACTTATCTATACAGTTCGTTTTTATACTTTATTGTTGAGTAGTTGAACAAATACTGGAGAGAGCTATGATGCCCCTCATCTGTCTGTTATTACTGCAAATGATAACTCTATACATTGTACTTATACAATTATATATATATATATATATATATATATATATATATATATACGTAAGTAATCTAGTTTCTTTTAGAAGATCAAGATTACAATATTAGACTAAATAAACAATATTTTTTTTCAAAAAATCTTTTAACATGACCCTATAAGCATACATTATTGCCAGATAAAGTAAGATATTAGAATGACTTTGGGCTGTTCCCAATACGAAGGATGGCAATGTTTATGCATGAGCCAAATTAGTATGCACTGAATATTAACAGTGTCACAGCTGATTACATCTAGCTCCCCTCGCCCCTCCCCTCTCACTACTACCCTCACATCTCCACCCCGTAATACAACACTTGGTAAAGGCCTTTGCTTTCTTATAGATAACTCATTGTAATATCTTTCAACGGTTCATATGATATGGCATTTCGAACACCACAAAATTTACAAAACACCCAGGTCAATTATTTAATGGCCACTGCTATCTCTTAAAAACAAGTTTAGTTCATTACCCAACTTTTCTAAACTACTTACACGTTTGTTATTCTGTGTGCATTAAAAGAAGATTGTTTACATAATTTCTGTTGTAGTTTCCTCACCCACAGTCTCGTATATCTTGCATGGCTTTAACAGAAAGCTCTGGTGAGGTCTGTCTGAATTAATTTAGTGAAAGTGAACGCCTAAGTGGTTATTAAGAATATATTATAACTAATGTACTTCTTCGTATATATATAGTAACACTTAATACGTTAATCCTTGAGGATATGGAGAGATACTGAGTATGGTTGTTGGTTCTGACATCCCATCCATAGTATAACTACTCGACACTACGCGTTTCTACCTCGTCACCAAATCAGCACCCTATCGGATGCAACTTCTGTTACTTTCTCCTTTGTGTCATGTATTTAGTATGAAACAACTTTGCAGATCCTTTTTTCTACCAACGCCTCCAATCTCTGTAGTAATTTGGGATTGCTTTGATATCCATGAGTATTTTTAAGTTTTCTAAAGAAATACGTATGAGTTGATTGCCCTTTCACCCAGCCAGACACATCCGAATTGACATCTCCTCAACCTCCCCATCGGCCTTACGACCAGTCAAAGGATCGCTTAAAGGGAGTACCCCCAATACACATTTCGGATTAACTGTCTATCAGTGTGTAAGATGGTTTCAGTTCGTCATTGACAATCGTTGTGAGTTCCATTCGTTAATATAGGGTTCAATATTTAATGCTCCTTGTACTGTATGGACTCTGCTGTGTACTCTGGAGATATATTGCAATGGTACAGTTCAATTTTCATTTTATTTATTTATTAGGTTTTTTTGTTTTTTTTAAATATTGACTGATAAATTCTCCTGTTGTTATTGAATATTATTTCATTTTCTGTAAAAATTTCCATCTATCTGATTGTATCAATTTTAATATATAGATATACAGTTTTTAAAAGAATGTTTGATATTGATATAATATAACAAATTCGATCTCTGAGGTTCATCACAAATCAATCGCGTACGACTATTCCAGAAGAATTACCTCATTTAGAAAGCATGTTTATATACAGGCATAAGTATTAATTTTCTATACAAAATCATCAGTTCTTAATTGATTGGAAGAAATTACGAATTCACTAGCCGACCCGTTCGAAGCATTCGCACTGTATTCTCTTTAAATCCCTCTTAATTAAAGTGCACACAGTATAGTTAGTAAAATTAAATAACATGTGAATTAAGTAAATCAATTATGGTAATTGATTTATTTAATTCACATGTTACAGCTGATCGAATAATGTAAATAAACATTTCAAGTTTAAATTACTTGCAGAATGATCTAATAGGTCGTTTTTCCAAAAACATTGAAAAAAAATTTTTA
>JAQJVL010001263.1:0-221692 GCA_035578905.1 Stictocephala bisonia | reverse complement strand
TTTTGGGTATATTTTATATAGTATAACAAGGTTAACAGTGAATTTTATATAGTATAACATGGAAAAAGTTAGGTTAGGAGTGTATTTTATATAGTATAACAAGGTTAACAGTGAATTTTATATAGTATAACACGAAAAAAGTTAGTGTATTTTATATAGTATAACAAGGTAAACATTGAATTTTATATAGTATAACACGGAAAAAGTTAGGTTAAGAGCGTATTTTATATAGTATGATGTGGGAAATGTGAGGGAAATTTAGGAATTTGAGGGAAATTTTGGGAGGGAAAATTCCCACGTGGGTTGGTACCACTGCGCCGCCATCTTGGACAAGTCACGTGACCGCTCTCGACCAATCAGAGGCCAGAAAAGTGAGTCTCGCTCGCCCCCCTTTTGTCTACTAATGTGGACACAAAATATTTTATATGTCATGAACGCTGTATATTTTATTATCTAAACTATAGCCTATGGTAAAGATATTCACCAATATCACTGTTGATAACATGGCCTGTAAATGTATTGCTTTAAAACTTCCGAACAGTTAATCCCACCTTTATGTAAATCTGGAACACGTGTTCTGTATTTAGTTATTTATATACACGTAGGCCTATAGTAGCCTATATTATATTTTGTCTAGCTCATATTGTCATTGTTGTTAAGTGAGGTAGGACTTCATAGCCCTAACTTAACCCTAACTAAAAGCATTTTCATTGTCATAGTTATTATTATTCCTGTTCAGCTAAGTAACTTATTGGCATTATTGTATTAAATGTGTTCGCCAAATATACAAAACAACCCGTAATTGTAACAGGTGAAATTGATAATTTTAATATACATAATGGGAAAATGTTATTCCATACAAACAACTATGCAGACTGTGTTTGATATGTGAAATCAGATAAGGTGAGGAATTGATAATTTTACTGCAGCAGTTTTATTGTCAAAAAAAGATAAATAACAATGGATCTTAAAAAAATTTAAGTTAGACAAATAAATAGGAAATTTTCATGAAAGGACATTCCACAGTTTTTCACATAACGACTGCTACAGTTATAGGCAGCACAGAAACACACCATCGCACCCTAAAACATCACAATATGAGGCGGCGAGTACCGAGTCCCACCAGTGGGTGGGGCAGCGCCGCGCCGTGCCGTTTGTGAGACGAGCCTCGCGGCGGGAGTTGGCGATAACTAATGAAGAACTGTTCTCCTGAAAGAAGTCATTAAACAAGCTGATGCTAAACCAATATCTGGGGTCACTGGCTGGTTACCACTTGTACGTGGATCGAACGACGACGGGTACACGGCTTTACACTGAAGTAGCTCTCTACCTCACTGGGCATTTATTATTATTTTACATTGTCGGTACAAGTAACCCAACAACTTGGGAAAAAAGTGCTATGGAGAATGTGGGTGATAGGTTCTGTGCGCGGTCCTCTTAGTACCAACACGGCGTCCGCTCAATGGTTGCCATTAACGTGGACACTACTAGAGAAGTATGGAATGTACACTTTTGTGGTACTCAAGGTTTAGATGTTGTGTAAAGAAGAGACTTGGTTTCAGGCTTGTCCATTAGTTGAAACTCAAACCAACATTACGTGGTTCGGATTCAATGTAAAGCTGTAGGTCCCTTAATTGCCTGGCTATTGGGATATTAGTAAATAACTCTTTCTGAGTTCCAGTCGACCTTAGTTAGTAACATTGACTACACTCGTTCATCTACACCCAACACCTCAATCGCCCATATCTTAACAATCGGCGTCTTACTATTGAATAAATTTATCCATGTAATATTTCGGTGAAATACTTTATTTGGACTACTTAATAAATGAACAAATTGTAAATAATAGTTGATTTCTATTTATGTAATTATAATGGATATTAGGCAATCTAGTACAATAGCTGTCAATAACAATTTTTTTTGTAAAACCAACAGTAATACTGTAAAGTACAGATGTATTGTCATAGATTTAATATACAAACATAGATTTACCAACAACAATATGATTGTTGTTGGTAATAATCAGCAGTCCAGTAGTGGAGATCAACATCACCGTACGTGTACGACCTGGCAGGTAGGTCACCGTACGTGTACGACGTGGCAGGTAGGTCACCGTAGTGTACGACCTGGCAGGTAGGTCACCGTACGTGTACGACCTGGCAGGTAGATCACCGTAGTGTACGACCTGGCAGGTAGGTCACCGTAGTGTACGACCTGGCAGGTAGGTCACCGTACGTGTACGACCTGGCAGGTAGGTCACCGTAGTGTACGACCTGGCAGGTAGGTCACCGTACGTGTACGACGTGGCAGGTAGGTCACCGTACGTGTACGACCTGGCAGGTAGATCACCGTACGTGTACGACGTGGCAGGTAGGTCACCGTACGTGTACGACCTGGCAGGTAGATCACCGTACGTGTACGACCTGGCAGGTAGGTCACCGTACGTGTACGACCTGGCAGGTAGGTCACCGTACTTGTACGACCTGGCAGGTAGGTCACCGTACGTGTACGACCTGGCAGGTAGGCCACCGTACGTGTACGACCTGGCAGGTAGATCACCGTACGTGTACGACCTGGCAGGTAGGTCACCGTACGTGTACGACCTGGCAGGTAGGTCACCGTACTTGTACGACCTGGCAGGTAGGTCACCGTACGTGTACGACCTGGCAGGTAGATCACCGTAGTGTACGACGTGGCAGGTAGGTCACCGTACGTGTACGACCTGGCAGGTAGGTCACCGTACGTGTACGACCTGGCAGGTAGATCACCGTAGTGTACGACGTGGCAGGTAGGTCACCCTACGTGTACGACCTGGCAGGTAGGTCACCGTACGTGTACGACCTGGCAGGTAGGTCACCTTACGTGTACGACCTGGCAGGTAGGTCACCTTACGTGTACGACCTGGCAGGTAGGTCACCCTACGTGTACGACCTGGCAGGTAGGTCACCGTACGTGTACGACCTGGCAGGTAGATCACCGTAGTGTACGACGTGGCAGGTAGGTCACCCTACGTGTACGACCTGGCAGGTAGGTCACCGTACGTGTACGACCTGGCAGGTAGGTCACCGTACGTGTACGACCTGGCAGGTAGGTCACCTTACGTGTACGACCTGGCAGGTAGGTCACCGTACGTGTACGACCTGGCAGGTAGGTCACCGTACGTGTACGACCTGGCAGGTAGATCACCGTACGTGTACGACCTGGCAGGTAGGTCACCGTACGTGTACGACCTGGCAGGTAGGTCACCGTACGTGTACGACCTGGCAGGTAGATCACCGTAGTGTACGACGTGGCAGGTAGGTCACCGTACGTGTACGACCTGGCAGGTAGATCACCGTAGTGTTCGACCTGGCAGGTAGGTCACCGTACGTGTACGACCTGGCAGGTAGGTCACCGTACGTGTACGACCTGGCAGGTAGATCACCGTAGTGTACGACGTGGCAGGTAGGTCACCTTACGTGTTCGACCTGGCAGGTAGGTCACCGTACGTGTACGACCTGGCAGGTAGGTCACCGTACGTGTACGACCTGGCAGGTAGATCACCGTAGTGTACGACGTGGCAGGTAGGTCACCTTACGTGTTCGACCTGGCAGGTAGGTCACCGTACGTGTACGACCTGGCAAGTAGGTCACCTTACGTGTTCGACCTGGCAGGTAGGTCACCTTACGTGTACGACCTGGCAGGTAGGTCACCTTACGTGTACGACCTGACAGGTAGGTCACCGTACGTGTATTGTCCACATATAACGGTATTGGTATGTTACCCAGTTTAACCAGCAGTAATGGCAGACATTAATTACTAGTTAATTAAAGATTCTAATAACGAAAATGTTCTATTACGTGACATATCTATTCTACATAACATAAATGCATTACCAACTTAGGTCCTTTGAAAATACACTAGGTATGAAGGTAAAATGTTTTACGTTTTATTTGAAAGTGAGAATTATGCCAAATATTTAAGGAAGAGTCCCTCCTTCAGATTGGCGTTGTCCAGCGTAGGCAAACAACGAGCCGACAACTTAACTAATAATAATGGACTCCAGCAGTAATGAAACATAACATTTAGTTGAACAACCTAACATCCCGTCGAAAGTGGTACGTCCAATAAACAGTAGCGGTGGCATTGTTTAATGGCTGTCTGAAGTGCACACACAGTTATCTAAGTAGCTCGCTGATAGGAGGCCAACGAAGGTGAACAGCGAGGCGACAACTTAAGTAATATTGGACTCCAGCAGTAATAAAACATAACATTTAGTTGAACAACCTAACATCCCGTCGAAAGGGGTACGTCCAATAAACAGTAGCGGTGGCATTGTTTAATGGCTGTCTGAAGTGCACACACAGTTATCTAAGTAGCTCGCTGATAGGAGGCCAACGAAGGTGAACAGCGAGGCGACAACTTAAGTAATATTGGACTCCAGCAGTAATGAAACATAACATTTAGTTGAACAACCTAACATCCCGTCGAAAGGGGTACGTCCAATAAACAGTAGCGGTGGCATTGTTTAATGGCTGTCTGAAGTGTACACACAGTTATCTAAGTAGCTCGCTGATAGGAGGCCAACGAAGGTGAACAGCGAGGCGACAACTTAAGTAATATTGGACTCCAGCAGTAATGAAACATAACATTTAGTTAAACAACCTAACATCCCGTCGAAAGGGGTACGTCCAATAAACAGTAGCGGTGGCATTGTTTAATGGCTGTCTGAAGTGTACACACAGTTATCTAAGTAGCTCGCTGATAGGAGGCCAACGAAGGTGAACAGCGAGGCGACAACTTAAGTAATATTGGACTCCAGCAGTAATGAAACATAACATTTAGTTAAACAACCTAACATCCCGTCGAAAGGGGTACGTCCAATAAACAGTAGCGGTGGCATTGTTTAATGGCTGTCTGAAGTGTACACACAGTTATCTAAGTAGCTCGCTGATAGGAGGCCAACGAAGGTGAACAGCGAGGCGACAACTTAAGTAATATTGGACTCCAGCAGTAATGAAACATAACATTTAGTTAAACAACCTAACATCCCGTCGAAAGGGGTACGTCCAATAAACAGTAGCGGTGGCATTGTTTAATGGCTGTCTGAAGTGCACACACAGTTATCTAAGTAGCTCGCTGATAGGAGGCCAACGAAGGTGAACAGCGAGGCGACAACTTAAGGAATTTTGGACTCCAGCAGTAATGAAACATAACATTTAGTTAAACAACCTAACATCCCGTCGAAAGGGGTACGTCCAATAAACAGTAGCGGTGGCATTGTTTAATGGCTGTCTGAAGTGCACACACAGTTATCTAAGTAGCTCGCTGATAGGAGGCCAACGAAGGTGAACAGCGAGGCGACAACTTAAGGAATTTTGGACTCCAGCAGTAATGAAACATAACATTTAGTTAAACAACCTAACATCCCGTCGAAAGGGGTACGTCCAATAAACAGTAGCGGTGGCATTGTTTAATGGCTGTCTGAAGTGTACACACAGTTATCTAAGTAGCTCGCTGATAGGAGGCCAACGAAGGTGAACAGCGAGGCGACAACTTAAGTAATATTGGACTCCAGCAGTAATGAAACATAACATTTAGTTAAACAACCTAACATCCCGTCGAAAGGGGTACGTCCAATAAACAGTAGCGGTGGCATTGTTTAATGGCTGTCTGATGTGTACACACAGTTATCTATGTAGCTCGCTGATAGGAGGCCAACGAAGGTGAACAGCGAGGCGACAACTTAAGGAATTTTGGACTCCAGCAGTAATGAAACATAACATTTAGTTAAACAACCTAACATCCCGTCGAAAGGGGTACGTCCAATAAACAGTAGCGGTGGCATTGTTTAATGGCTGTCTGAAGTGCACACACAGTTATCTAAGTAGCTCGCTGATAGGAGGCCAACGAAGGTGAACAGCGAGGCGACAACTTAAGGAATTTTGGACGTCAGCAGCAATTATGTTTATATATACGATATATACTGGTGTTTCAGAATGTTTTGGATAAATAGGCAACGACTGTTACAACAGTCGTCTTGAAATCATAAGCTTGAAAACGTAACTGATAAAAAACAGTACCTATTTCTGCTAGTTATTTTTTCATTACTTCAACCATCAAAATATTCTAATCGGAAGACCAAATGAATCAGTAAATGCTCACAACTTCAGGATTCGGTGGCACAATAACATTTATGTTAATTATGTAGCTTCCAAATCTGTGTCGAACAGTTCAACCTCAGTAGACAGTAACGATTGTCGTTTGAAACCGATTTAAAAAATTACGGAACAACGGAAGTGACGTCATAAACGACTGTTCTACCATTACATGAAGACATTAGTTGGTGCCATTGCTGTACCGCTAATGGCAGTCGTAGTTTGGACAGCTGGTTGGACGGTTGGTCAAGTGTGGAATGTATTGAAGAATTATTTTATTGAATTTTTGGAATTCATTGTATTTGTTAATTCATGACTTGAAACATAGGTAACAAACAATATTTAAGTGTACAGGCTCTAATGGGCAATGTAACTGGTCCTGTGTAGAGTTCTATGTACTCTGCAAACGGATGGTCTTTCCATCTAGCCTGTCCTATGAATACAGGATCTGTTGCGGCACTTCCCACACACCCTACCTCTGTTGAGTACCTCCTATCTTCCGGTATCTAGAACATTCAATACTCATTTATAATTATAAAAGAGTTCAAGATCACCTTACCTATAGGAATTTGAAAGTTAACAAATTTTAAACGGGTCTAACATATTACGTTATGCCACAGAGAACAAGAAACAGAGGTTGCTTTCTTATGGCCGCATCAAACGCCTATTATTGGAACACAACTAATAGGCCCTACATCTTTGTAAATGTATAATAATAATCAGTAGGATTATCCTTGAGGATTTGGTAGGGAATAAGGGGAGGACTGACAAGGTGTTGGCCCTGCCATGCGAACGGCGAACTGGGGACTATAAAGTACTCCATAGGCGACTCCCCAATTTCCTTACTTGACATTTCAGCGCCCTATCGGATGCGACCTCTGTTTCAATCTTCTCTGAAGTAAATGAAGAATCTGCCAAGAAAAAGTGAATCTTGCCAATACGCCGGCAAAGCGTTGGCTAAGACTCATTTACAGGCTTTCATCCGTCCAAGTTTCAGTTGTAAGTTATAAAGTTTTTTGAACATCTAGTAAAAATTGAAACTAGAATTTTGGTTTAAGCCCTACATCTTAAAGCGTTGTCTTCAGTGTAATCGTATTGTTCTCTTGTAATTTTCCTTGAGTGTTAAATATTTTTAACAATTCATAAAAATTTGAAAGCATTAGCATCCATTTATATTTAACAGTTCATTCTCTTGTAATTTTCCTTGAACATCAAATATTTTAAACAGTTTAGTAAACTGTAAAGTATTAGCTTCAATGTAATTACAGATATGTTCTCTTGTAATTTTCCTTGAACGTCAAATATTTTAAACAGTTTAGTAAACTGTAAAGTATTAGCTTCAATGTAATAACAGATATGTTCTCTTGTAATTTTCCTTGAACGTCAAATATTTTAATCAGTTTAATAAACTGTAAGGTATTAGCTTCAATGTAATGACAGATATGTTCTCTTGTAATTTTCCTTGAACGTCAATATTGTAAACAGTTTAGTAAACTGTAAAGTATTAGCTTCAATGTAATTACAGATATGTTCTATTGTAATTTTCCTTGAATGTCAAATATTTTAATCAGTTTAATAAACTGTAAGGTATTAGCTTCAATGTAATGACAGATATGTTCTATTGTAATTTTCCTTGAACGTCAAATATTTTAAACAGTTTAGTAAACTGTAAAGTATTAGCTTCAATGTAATAACAGATATGTTCTGTTGTAATTTTCCTTGAATGTCAAATATTTTAAACAGTTTAGTAAACTGTAAAGTATTAGCTTCAATGTAATTACAGATATGTTCTCTTGTAATTTTCATTGAACGTCAAATATTTTAAACAGTTTAGTAAACTGTAAAGTATTAGCTTCAATGTAATTACAGATATGTTCTCTTGTAATTTTCCTTGAACGCTTCAATGTAATTACAGATATGTTCTCTTGTAATTTTCCTTGAACGTCAAATATTTTAAACAGTTTAGTAAACTGTAAAGTATTAGCTTCAATGTAATTACATATATGTTCTGTTGTAATTTTCCTTGAACGTCAAATATTTTAAACAGTTTAGTAAACTGTAAAGTATTAGCTTCAATATAATTACAGATATGTTCAGTTGTAATTTTCCTTGAACGTCAAATATTTTAAACAGTTTAGTAAACTGTAAAGTATTAGCTTCAATGTAATAACAGATATGTTCTGTTGTAATTTTCCTTGAATGTCAAATATTTTAAACAGTTTAGTAAACTGTAAAGTATTAGCTTCAATATAATTACAGATATGTTCTCTTGTAATTTTCCTTGAACGTCAAATATTTTAAACAGTTTAGTAAACTGTAAAGTATTAGCTTCAATATAATTACAGATATGTTCTCTTGTAATTTTCCTTGAACGTCAAATATTTTAAACAGTTTAGTAAACTGTAAAGTATTAGCTTCAATGTAATTACAGATATGTTCTCTTGTAATTTTCCTTGAACGCTTCAATGTAATTACAGATATGTTCTGTTGTAATTTTCCTTGAACGTCAAATATTTTAAACAGTTTAGTAATCTGTAAAGTATTAGCTTCAATGTAATTACAGATATGTTCTGTTGTAATTTTCCTTGAACGTCAAATATTTTAAACAGTTTAGTAAACTGTAAAGTATTAGCTTCAATGTAATTACAGATATGTTCTCTTGTAATTTTCCTTGAACGCTTCAATGTAATTACAGATATGTTCTGTTTTGTAATTTTCCTTGAACGTCAAATATTTTAAACAGTTTAGTAAACTGTAAAGTATTAGCTTCAATGTAATTACAGATATGTTCTCTTGTAATTTTCCTTGAACGCTTCAATGTAATTACAGATATGTTCTGTTGTAATTTTCCTTAACGTCAAATATTTTAAACTGTTTAGTAAACTGTAAAATATTAGCTTCAATGTAATTACATATATGTTCTATTGTAATTTTCCTTAAATGTAAAATATTTTAAATAGTTTTGTAAACTGTAAAGTATTAGCTTCAATGTAATTACAGATATGTTCTCTTGTAATTTTCCTTGAACGTCAAATATTTTAAACAGTTTAGTAAACTGTAAAGTATTAGCTTCAATGTAATTACAGATATGTTCTCTTGTAATTTTCCTTGAACGTCAAATATTTTAATCAGTTTAATAAACTGTAAGGTATTAGCTTCAATGTAATGACAGATATGTTCTCTTGTAATTTTCCTTGAACGTCAATATTGTAAACAGTTTAGTAAACTGTAAAGTATTAGCTTCAATGTAATTACAGATATGTTCTATTGTAATTTTCCTTGAATGTCAAATATTTTAATCAGTTTAATAAACTGTAAGGTATTAGCTTCAATGTAATGACAGATATGTTCTCTTGTAATTTTCCTTGAACGTCAAATATTTTAAACAGTTTAGTAAACTGTAAAGTATTAGCTTCAATGTAATAACAGATATGTTCTCTTGTAATTTTCCTTGAATGTCAAATATTTTAAACAGTTTAGTAAACTGTAAAGTATTAGCTTCAATGTAATTACAGATATGTTCTCTTGTAATTTTCCTTGAACGCTTCAATGTAATTACAGATATGTTCAATTGTAATTTTTCTTGAACGTCAAATATTTTAAACAGTTTAGTAAACTGTAAAATATTAGCTTCAATATAATTACAGATATGTTCTCTTGTAATTTCCTTGAACGTCAAATATTTTAAACAGTTTAGTAAACTGTAAAGTATTAGCTTCAATGTAATTACAGATATGATCTCCTTTAATTTTCCTTGAACGCTTCAATGTAAATACAGATATGTTCTGTTTTGTAATTTTCCTTGAATGTCAAATATTTTAAACAGTTTAGTAAACTGTAAAGTATTAGCTTCAATGTAATTACAGATATGTTCTGTTGTAATTTTCCTTGAACGTCAAATATTTTAAACAGTTTAGTAAACTGTAAAGTATTAGCTTCAATGTAATTACAGATATGTTCTGTTGTAATTTTCCTTGAACGTCAGATATTTTAAACAGTTTAGTAATCTGTAAAGTATTAGCTTCAATGTAATTACAGATATGTTCTGTTGTAATTTTCCTTGAACGTCAAATATTTTAATCAGTTTAGAAAACTGTAAAGTATTAGCTTCAATGTAATTACAGATATGTTCTCTTGTAATTTTCCTTGAACGCTTCAATGTAATTACAGATATGTTCTGTTGTAATTTTCCTTAACGTCAAATATTTTAAACTGTTTAGTAAACTGTAAAATATTAGCTTCAATGTAATTACATATATGTTCTATTGTAATTTTCCTTAAATGTAAAATATTTTAAATAGTTTTGTAAACTGTAAAGTATTAGCTTCAATGTAATTACATATATGTTTTATTGTAATTTTCCTTAACGTCAAATATTTTAAATAGTTTAGTAAACTGTAAAGTATTAGCTTCAATGTAATTACATATATGTTCTATTGTAATTTTCCTTAACGTCAAATATTTTAAATAGTTTAGTAAACTGTAAAGTATTAGCTTCAATGTAATTACAGATATGTTCTGTTGTAATTTTCCTTAACGTCAAATATTTTAAACAGTTTAGTAAACTGTAAAGTATTAGCTTCAATGTAATTACAGATATGTTCTGTTGTAATTTTCCTTAACGTCAAATATTTTAAACAGTTTAGTAAACTGTAAAGTATTAGCTTCAATGTAATTACAGATATGTTCTATTGTAATTTTCCTTAACGTCAAATATTTTAAACAGTTTAGTAAACTGTAAAATATTAGCTTCAATGTAATTACATATATGTTTTATTGTAATTTTCCTTAAAGTCAAATATTTTAAACAGTTTAGTAAACTGTAAAGTATTAGCTTCAATGTAATTACAGATATGTTCTGTTGTAATTTCCCTTGAATGTCAAATATTTTAAACAGTTTAGTAAACTGTAAAGTATTAGCTTCAATGTAATTACAAATATGTTCTATTGTAATTTTCCTTAACGTCAAATATTTTAAACAGTTTAGTAAACTGTAAAATATTAGCTTCAATGTAATTACATATATGTTTTATTGTAATTTTCCTTAAAGTCAAATATTTTAAACAGTTTAGTAAACTGTAAAGTATTAGCTTCAATGTAATTACAGATATGTTCTGTTGTAATTTTCCTTGAATGTCAAATATTTTAAACAGTTTAGTAAACTGTAAAGTATTAGCTTCAATGTAATTACAGATATGTTCTCTTGTAATTTTCCTTAACGTAAAATATTTTAAATAGTTTAGTAAACTGTAAAATATTAGCTTCAATGTAATTACAGATATGTTCTGTTGTAATTTTCCTTGAATGTCAAATATTTTAAACAGTTTAGTAAACTGTAAAGTATTAGCTTCAATGTAATTACAGATATGTTCTCTTGTAATTTTCCTTAACGTAAAATATTTTAAATAGTTTAGTAAACTGTAAAATATTAGCTTCAATGTAATTACAGATATGTTCTGTTGTAATTTTCCTTGAATGTCAAATATTTTAAATTGTTTAGTTAACTGTAAAGTATTAGCTTCAATGTAATTATAGATATGTTCTGTTGTAATTTTCCTTGAATGTCAAATATTTTAAATTGTTTAGTAAACTGTAAAGTATTAGCTTCAATGTAATTACAGATATGTTCCCCTTTAGTTTTCCTTGAACGCTTCAATGTAATTACAGATATGTTATGTTGTAATTTTCCTTTAAAGTCAAATATTTTTAAACTTTAGTAAAGTATTAGCTTCAATGCAATTGCAGATATGTTCTCTTGTAATTTTCCTTGACGTCAAATATTTTAAACAGTTTAGTAAACTGTAAAATATTAGCTTCAATGTAATTACAGATATGTTCTGTTGTAATTTTCCTTGAATGTCAAATATTTTAAACAGTTTAGTAAACTGTAAAGTATTAGCTTCAATGTAATAACAGATATGTTCTATTGTAATTTTCCTTGAATGTCAAATATTTTAAACAGTTTAGTAAACTGTAAAATATTAGCTTCAATGTAATTACAGATATGTTCAATTGTAATTTTCCTTGAATGTCAAATATTTTAAACAGTTTAGTAAACTGTAAAGTATTAGCTTCAATGTAATTACAGATATGTTCTGTTGTAATTTTCATTGAACGTCAAATATTTTAAACAGTTTAGTAAACTGTAAAGTATTAGCTTCAATGTAATTACAGATATGTTCTGTTGTAATTTTCATTGAACGTCAAATATTTTAAACAGTTTAGTAAACTGTAAAGTATTAGCTTCAATGTAATTACAGATATGTTCTCTTGTAATTTTCCTTGAACGTCAAATATTTTAAACAGTTTAGTAAACTGTAAAGTATTAGCTTCAATGTAATTACAGATATGTTCTGTTGTAATTTTCATTGAACGTCAAATATTTTAAACAGTTTAGTAAACTGTAAAATATTAGCTTCAATGTAATTACAGATATGTTCTGTTGTAATTTTCCTTGAATGTCAAATATTTTAAACAGTTTTGTAAACTGTAAAATATTAGCTTCAATGTAATTACAGATATGTTCTCTTGTAATTTTCCTTGAATGTCAAATATTTTAAACAGTTTAGTAAACTGTAAAGTATTAGCTTCAATTTAATTACAGATATGTTCTCTTGTAATTTTCCTTAACGTCAAATATTTTAAATAGTTTAGTAAACTGTAAAATATTAGCTTCAATGTAATTACAGATATGTTCTGTTGTAATTGTCATTGAATGTCAAATATTTTAAATTGTTTAGTAAACTGTAAAATATTAGCTTCAATGTAATTACAGATATGTTCTGTTGTAATTTTCCTTGAATGTCAAATATTTTAAATTGTTTAGTAAACTGTAAAGTATTAGCTTCAATGTAATTATAGATATGTTCTGTTGTAATTTTCCTTGAATGTCAAATATTTTAAATTGTTTAGTAAACTGTAAAGTATTAGCTTCAATGTAATTACAGATATGTTCTGTTGTAATTTTCCTTGAATGTCAAATATTTTAAATTGTTTAGTAAACTGTAAAGTATTAGCTTCAATGTAATTATAGATATGTTCTGTTGTAATTTTCTTTGAATGTCAAATATTTTAAATTGTTTAGTAAACTGTAAAGTATTAGCTTCAATGTAATAACAGATATGTTCTATTGTAATTTTCCTTGAATGTCAAATATTTTAAACAGTTTTGTAAACTGTAAAATATTAGCTTCAATGTAATTACAGATATGTTCTCTTGTAATTTTCCTTGAATGTCAAATATTTTAAACAGTTTAGTAAACTGTAAAGTATTAGCTTCAATGTAATTACAGATATGTTCTGTTGTAATTTTCCTTGAACGTCAAATATTTTAAACAGTTTAGTAAACTGTAAAATATTAGCTTCAATGTAATTACAGATATGTTCCTGTGTAATTTTCCTTGAATGTCAAATATTTTAAACAGTTTAGTAAACTGTAAAATATTAGCTTCAATGTAATTACAGATATGTTCTGTTGTAATTTTCCTTGAATGTCAAATATTTTAAACAGTTTAGTAAACTGCAAAGTATTAGCTTCAATGTAATTATAGATATGTTCTGTTGTAATTTTCCTTGAATGTCAAATATTTTAAACAGTTTAGTAAACTGTAAAGTATTAGCTTCAATGTAATTATAGATATGTTCTGTTGTAATTTTCACTGAACGTTAGTTATTTTTATGGTTAACTAAATGTTAACGCGTTAGCAATCATCCATGTAATGTTGCACGTTTCCCTGAACCGCTCGACATGTAATGTTTGCACGTTTCCCTGAACCGCTCGACATGTAATGTTGCACGTTTCCCTGAACCGCTCGACATGTAATGTTGCACGTTTCCCTGAACCGCTCGACATGTAATGTTGCACGTTTCCCTGAACCGCTCGACATGTAATGTTGCACGTTTCCCTGAACCGCTCGACATGTAATGTTGCACGTTTCCCTGGACCGCTCGACATGTAATGTTGCACGTTTCCCTGAACCACTCGACATGTAATGTTGCACGTTTCCCTGAACCGCTCGACATGTAATGTTGCACGTTTCCCTGAACCACTCGACATGTAATGTTGCACGTTTCCCTGAACCGCTCGACATGTTTCCCAAACGTAGTTAATGTTTAGTATTTATGTGTTTCGTTATCTCTGAATCACTGATTTATATCAGTCATTATTCTCAGTTGAAATAAGAACCAACAAACGAGGATGTTAATGTGTTCAGTCAAACCAGTAAATTACAAATAACAGTTACGTAAGTAAAGAATTACCAACACTGTGATTTGTTAACGTGGACTTACGAAACACAACATGGCGTAGTTATGTTTCTTCACATCACTTTGTTGGGAGTTTCCGTTAGTAGTGTGAACATTCTCACGCGTTCAGGCTCTAACAGTTGCCATCTTTATTTAATCATCTCAGCTGTTGTTTTGTATGAATCAAAATATGAAATAAAGAGTGTCGTTGTTCTATCATATACTGAGCATGTAGATTGTCATCGCAGTTGATCCAAACATAGATAGAAATAGGTAAAAGTCAAACATAATATGATTATTTCCTTGAAAGAAACTAAATACATAGGTACTTAGTTAAATGGATTAATACTAAATAAGTAAATAACATAAAAAAAACATTAAAAAGGCAAAAATATTTTATAAATCCACATCCATACTCTGATAAAACAACTCTTTAAGTGTATAAAATTGTTTGTAACTAGCCAATTACTTAATCAATTTTAAAATAATTTAAAATTGGGCAAGTACAGGGGATCCTTTAAAAAAATTACCACAATTAATTTTAAAATAAAGAATGATTTTGATGACATACCGATCAACCACTCGCCCACCTATACACCCAGACACGTACGGTGGTAATGACTCACCCACCCACCTAAACACCCAGACACATACGGTGGTAATGACCCACCCACCCACCAATTCTCCCAGACACGTACGGTGGTAATGACTCACCCGCCCACCCTTACATCGAGACACGTACAGTGGTAATGACCCACCAGCCCACCCATACACCAATAAACGTAAGGTGGTAATGACCCACCCGCCCACCTATACACCCAGACACGTACGGTGGTAACGAACCACCCGCCCACCTATACACCCAGACACGTACGGTGGTAACGAACCACCCGCCCACCTATACACCCAGACACGTACGGTGGTAACGAACCATCCGCCCACCTATACACCCAGACACGTACGGTGGTAACGAACCACCCGCCCACCTATACACCCAGACACGTACGGTGGTAACGAACAACCCGCCCACCTATACACACAGACACGTACGGTGGTAATGAACCACCCACCCACCTATACACCCAGACACGTACGGTGGTAACGAACCATCCGCCCACCTATACACCCAGACACGTACGGTGGTAATGAACCACCCACACACCTATACACCCAGATACGTACGGTGGTAATGAACCACTCGCCCACCTATACACCCAGACACGTACGGTGGTAATGACCCATCCGCCCACCTATACACCCAGACATGTACGGTGGTAATAGCTGTATCTGGCCCACCCTCCTATACACGTTCAGTGGTATTGGAGGAAAGTCAATCATGCCTCTCCATCTGGTGTTATGTAGGTGTATGTTTTCTCGTAATGTAAAATTTTAATGTGTAATTTATTATATCACCAGTTAAGGTGATTACTATTAGGATATAGAAATATTTCATTTGTAATTTGTTAAAATATTAAACCTTAAATAGCTATCTTAAGCAGTAGCGTATATATGGGGGAGGGGGGGGCCGAGGGGGCCTCGGTCCCCCCCGAAATATACAAAAATAAATATTTGTTTATCCATAAATAAAAAAAAATGTTCATCACATTTTATGTATTAATGTATTAATATTTCTAAACATATACAATGATATCGGTGTAATTGTGTACATTATAAACATATATCATTTTAACTTAAAACATAATATTATCCCAATTTTGTAGGAGCTAGAATAGCGTAAAATGACATCTCCATGAGTTTACTTTTTGAAAAATTTCCCGGGGGGGTACCCCCGGACCCCCTAGTAATGTGTCTTGGTAATACTTGCTTAACCAAGATCCGCCCCCCCGAAAAAAATTTGTATATACGCCACTGATCTTAAGCAATACTATGACAATAAAGCCTTATACACAATAAATATTATTCACTCTCTAAGTATTTCAACAGTCCAATTTATCTTGTGTTTATAAGTTAATACTATTTAAATAGATATTTTTTTGTATTTTAGGACCATCTAAGTAGAGTCCTAGAGAGGACCAAAGTAAAGCGGCTCTACAGTTGATGTTTTCAAGAATATATTTTTAATTGCTCATTTAGAAACATTCCCTGACTATCAAAGAATGTGATTGTGTTATGTTTTTCTTTTTGGTGTTGTTGCTGATGAAATGCAGAAACATATGTTAGTTAGTAATGTGATTCATTTGTGTTTTATTTATATTCACAATTATTACTACAGCATTGTAATTTTTGTTCAATTAATTCGTGTTTTTTAACGACACAATTGACAGTTATTATATTTGAGATCCCTAAATTTGGTAACATTAAGAACGTGTCCTATATGTTTTACCACTTTAACTTCTAACTTACTTTAACAGTACTCCTAAAGAATATTTTCGAAAAACCGTAAATTGTACTTTTGCCTACATAAACAGGTTCATATTGTTGTTATACACTCGAAATGTTTGTAACGCATGTTGAGAGTTGAGAATGTCCACTGATTACTTCTCACATAGGCCGACGTTGAAAAGGTCTGATAAGAAGTTTCACCACATTTCAACCGGTTCCACACAAAAGCAAGCATGCATGCACAATAAAACAAATCTATTTACTATGTACAGTGTTGAGTTATTATAGTTTTAAGAACACATTTCCCAAGCTCTGAGGCGTGGCTTATTTTAGAAATTCGCCATGCAACAGTCGTGTTATTTGAAGTTTATGGTTATTTGTTGGCCGAACAGTTTGTTCTCTAACTCAAGTTATACTCCTCTATTCGATTCCCCGTTGATTAGTTATTATCTTATCTACTACGGTAACTGAATTTCGAACTAGTAGATCTGAATGTTTGAAATGTACGTTTTGATAATAGGCTACGTACAATCCACTATTTGAGGGTCGTTTCCTTCATGAAAAAGGCCAAAAACTTTATTTTCTATTTCAAAGATCCGGTCCGTAATACGGTAATAATAATCGCTCTGCAACACTTGATAGAAAGGGAACTGTTCTAGTGGGCCATAAGTTGATTTTTGTAAAAAATTGAGTATTTTTATATATTTTGTTTAGTTAAATATGTGAAATTTAATTCTTGAAGGTGGCCGAAACTGCCAAGCAACCGCCGGCAAGTCAACAGCTTTATAGTAGCCAAACACTGTTCTTTGTGTTTGGCTACTATAAACGTGCTACGGTACGTGCTAACATTAGATTGAACATCAAACGTCCGACCTAGACGAACATAAGTTGACACTATGAGTTTTTTTTTAATTTAAAGTGAAAAAAGTTTAAAAATTTAAATGACTTTAAAGTTTCACATATTTAATTGTAATAAAACTATACAAATACTCATTTTGTTATAAAAGCTAATTTATGGTTCACTAGTACGGTTCGTCACCTGTCAAATGATACTGAAAGTGTTGCAATACGATCATTATTACGGAATCTATCATTGAAATAGAAAAGGCCTTGACATTTTTGGTGCATTTTTCGTGGAACGAAACAGCTGGACCAAACAAGAACCGATAAATGTGAGTCGATATAAAAGAATCTATCTCAGTGAATACAGATCTTGTTCGCTGATCTTACCTTACCACACCATTTATAAAGTTATTATTATCAGTTCAATTCACGTGTAGGAGATCAGTTCAATACACGTGTGGGAGAACAGTTCAATTCGCGTATGGTAGATCAGTTCAATTCACTTGTGGGAGATCAGTTCAATTCACGCGTGGGAGATCAGTTCAATTCACGTGTGGGAGATCAGTTCAATTCACGTATGGGAGATCAGTTCAATTCACGTGTGGGAGATTCGTTTGATTCGCGTATGGGAGATCAGTTCAATTCACGTGTGGGAGATCAGTTCAATTCGCGTGTGAGCGATCAGCTCAATTCACAAGTGGTCTAATATATTGTAAGGTATATTGTCGATATAAGGTCTAAATGGATTGATTGTGGAATTAATTTGTTAGCGTAGTTAGATTTCAGATTTTAACTTTTACTACCGTGAATCCAGATAAATTGTTTTCGGCCTTTATTCATCAGAGATTTATATGTGGATGGTAACAAATAAATTAGAAATTCTTTCAGAAATATAACAGATTTTTGGAATACACCGTATCTACGTTTGTATTATAATTCTAACCACCATGTTTAGTATAATTATTTATTTTATACACACACATTAGATTTCTCATCCAATGTCAAAGTTATGTCTGAAATCATCTGCTGTTTTTGGGTGCGGTTGTGAAACACTTAAAAAAATAGTGTTGCCCCATGTAAATATAATGCAGTTTAAAATATATGCAGTAGTAGACCTCACTAACTAACCAGATGATAGACACAGATATTCACATTAGATGAGATATCTATTAATTGGACGTGTATATAACTAAATATATAATTAAAGTTCATTGGACATTTAATATTATTAGGTCATAGATGTATGTAAAATCCCATATTTACTTATAGGCATATGCTTAACTTAATTCACTTCAAGTAATTTCATCCAGTCCACACCATCAAAGTATATAGTAAACATATGCTTATACCGACACACGCCCGTGGGCGGGTAAGTGTAATAACCGTAACCCAAGACCACGAGTTACAACAACATCAACGTAGTTCTATATATCTGAAACTTATTAACGTGGAACCCCCCCCCCCCCCACCCTAAGGTAGAGCAGAAACTATAAATGAGGAATGGCTGCAACTTTTGTGTACCAGAGTTAGGTCTACTCGATTTTTTTATTCTCTACTATTTATTTTTTAGATCTACTGGATCTAAATTTTTACACAGAATGGCAAGTAATTTTGAGAATGCATATGACAGCTGTTTTTGTAAAGTGCCGCTGGTATTTTTTTTTTTTTTTTTTTTTTTAATGTAACATTTTATTGTGTCACGAAATATCATAAGGTACATTTCGACTTAATAGGAAACTAAAAAATGGCAGTAGATGAATGAGCTTGGTCAAAAACTGGAAGAAAATTTCAAAAATTTCAATTTTACTTTTTAGCCAAAGAGAATGCTTCTTGGCGCATAATTTGAATGTACTTCCTGACTAGTTAATCATTTGTCAATTTTTATGTTTATGACCTAGATTTCGGATCATTGGATAAATTCAATCATTGATTAATTTGGTTTTAAGGGATTTTTTAAATGTAATAGTAAGTGTTTTTTCTGCCATCTTGTCGGGGAACAAGTTTTTTTTACCTACAATAGTAAATTGTTAATGAATGATTCAACTTAAAAAGAGTCCTTAAAAGTCTGAACGTAGGAGTGGTAAAAATAACTGGCCATTCTAGAAATTTAATTTGTATGTACGCCTGGAGACTGACGGCTCAAAGGGTGACTTCTGAACCACCACCAGCAACCGGGCAGGGGGCTGCGTGCAAGGACAGGATCTTTCACCGGTCATCCATCCAAGGATCAGCCACACTCGTTGTTCCTTGACGCCGTTATTTTGTGAAAGTTATCACAAATCTGGTTTTTTGTGTTGGGGCCGTTAAGGTAACTTTTTGGAAGTCTAAAATAGTCATTGCCGCCTTCCACAACATAAAATTAAAGTAATTTGCAAAGTGGACGAATTTTTACTCGGGACTTGTTTAGGTTGGCGATTTCTCAAAAACCCTAGACCCTACACTTTTGTACGGGTATATATTATCCAGGTATTTACTTTTATTGCACTCTCGATTTGTCCACAATGAGTGTACTTTCCCTTAATGTACAACTTCCTACAGAATACAGCCCAGTACGGTATATATCGCGAACAATTTAAATTAAAAATATAAAAACCTACTGCTAATTCTACAAACGAGGCTAAGTTAATATAAACGTTTATGACTGCAAATGTTCATAGGCCTATGACTTATAGTACATTAACATAGTTTATAATATTTTATAATACCCTTTTTATAGTATTCATATTAAATAAATAAAGTTATAATATTATAATATAAAATAACAACTGAGCACCCTTAAAAAATATTTATTAAATCAACACCGACCGGTTTCGGCATTTATGCCAATTTCATAGGTGTATAGGTGTTTACTTTTCAAAATTGTTACAAAACAAATAAAATTAAATGAACAATTATCATAAAGAAAACATATGTTAAATAAGTAAATATTTTTCATTTGGTGGTTAGTTGTCATTGTGTGTGTTGTTTCTTATATCTATAATTGTTTAGAATTTTGGGTTCCTTTTTTGTGTTAACATGGTGTTGATTAAATTGTTGGGATTTTCTTGGTTGTGTTTATAAATTTCAAGTTCTTCTTGAGAATCTAGTTTTTTTGCTTTTTGAACCGAATTTTAGAATTTTCATGTTGGTTTTCATATTTGTGTAGTTGTGATTATTGTTTAGTAAGTGTTCTGCAAAAGAATATTTCATTGAAGTTGTGTTGTTTGATTTTAGAGCTTGTATGTGTTCATTAAATCTTCGTTTAAATGATCGTCCTGTTTGTCCAATATAATAGTTTGGGCAGTCTGAACATTCAGTTTTGTAAATTCCTGATTTGTCAAATATTTCTTGGGTTTTATGTAATTTTGAGGTGGATTTCTTTTGTATTAGGTTAAATACGTTGTTATTTATTTTAAAACCAATTTTCAATTTTTCTTTTTTAAAAGTTTTTTCTAATTGCTTTATTAAGTATTTTTTTGTGGGGAACACAGATGAATGCTTTATTTTCTGGTTTTTCTTGACAAATGTTTCTATTTTTTTATTTTTTATTTTATGTAATATTTTGTTGATTGTGGAAGGTTTGTAACCATTAGTCATTGCTATTTGTTTTATTATTTTGAATTCTTCATTGAAATCATGTTCGTCCATCGGTACTTCTACTAGTCTTTTAATAAGAGATCGAAATGAAGCTATTTTATGACACCATGGATGATTGGAATTTATTGGGATTATAAGATCTGATTGAGTGTTCTTTCTATAAATTTTAAATTTATGTTTTGATGAATTTTGATAAATTGTTAAATCTAAAAAGTTAATTTCTTTATTTTGGCTTTGCATTGTAAATTTGATCGTTTTATAATATTATTATAGAGATGGAATTAAGATAGTTTAGAAGTTGAATTTGTTGATCTTTTGTTCCTTTGAATAAGCAAATAATATCATCAACGTAACGAAACCAGTAAATTAAGTTGTTTCTAAAGGGATTTTTATCATTAATGATTGTTTATGATTCTAAATCATTCATGTAAATATCAGCAAGAAGACCTGAAAGACCTAAATTTCCACGAGGAATTTTTATTGTTTCATTAATTGGAATGTTTGAATACATATTTTGTACATCAAAAGAAATAAATGAAGAATCTTCCGGAATGTTGATGTTTTTTATATTCTCTATTAACTCTAGTCTGTTTTTATATTCTCTATTAACTCTAGTCTGTTTTTGATGTTGAAATTACGAAACCGGTTGGTGTTGATTTAATAAATATTTTTTAAGGGCGCTCAGTTGTTATTTTATATTATAACTTTATTATAAATAGCAGCCCTAGGAATTACAACTTTTCTAATAAATAAATAAAATATTAACATACAAATACATAAGGAAATAAACCGCATGTGCAACATCTCTACATGTTTTATTGGATTATATTATTTGTAACTATTTATGAATTTAAACGATCTTGAGAATCTTTATTGTATGCTATATAAGGGCCTTTTCATAATGCTTTGCTAGAGTTAATTTTATCATCTTTATTCGAATAACTTAAAACAGTTAAGTTTTCTTACAATACAATTGTAATTGTAGTTTTCAAACATCATATTGTCCTTTTGTTATTTCTCATTGCTCACATTGTCCTTTTGTTATTTCTCATTGCTCACATTGTCTTGTTGTTATTTCTCATTGCTCACATTGTCTGGTTGTTATTTCTCATTGCTCACATTGTCTTGTTGTTATTTCTCATTGCTCACATTGTCTTGTTGTTATTTCTCATTGCTCACATTGTCCTTTTGTTATTTCTCATTGCTCACATTGTCTTGTTGTTATTTCTCATTGCTCACATTGTCTTGTTGTTATTTCTCATTGCTCACATTGTCCTTTTGTTATTTCTCATTGCTCACATTGTCTTGTTGTTATTTCTCATTGCTCACATTGTCTTGTTGTTATTTCTCACTGCTCACATTCCTGTTGTTATTTCTCATTGCCTAAATACGTACTTTAAATCTTTATTGAAAAGATCGACCTGTCTGTCCAATATAGAATTTATTGATTTATTACAGTATAAACAATTGATTTGTTATCTACCAGATAGGATGTAGTAGTTTGAATAAATTTATCTCTTGAAATGTTGGTAATTAATTGAAATGTATTGCTCCTAGGCCGTATGCATAGCTTGTCATAAAACAAACGTTCCTTTAAGTTATGAAACATTGATAAGGCTTTACTGTGATGTATTTATCAGTGAACCTGTCAACATGTGTAGGCCTACTCTACGTCGTGCTTTAGAGTAACTGAAATACTGACGAATTAAATAATTATTAATAAATTGTAAAGGCAGAGCTCGTAACTGGATGTTAATGTTAATAGGTTAATTAATTGAAGCTTGTCTGATATAAATTATTATCACTTTGTCTCTGCTCATACTTTATGTAGGCCTGGCCTGGTTTTAGGATTAAACATAAAGTAGGCATAAATGTAAATTTACATTGGATTCTAGGTGAAACGTGCAAATCGAGGACACGACTTTATCTACAGGTTTGGGCTAATTAATCGTTATGAATTGATACGGTAAATATTACATGTGTTTTTTATATTTTTGTTCTTTTATTATAACAATAAATAAATTTATATCATGTTTTATTTCAAGAACAACATACATTGTATTGAAATATTCAGTTGCATAGTTCTATACTAAAAAAATGTACACTAATACAATCATTAGATTTCCGGACTCATTCAAACTTACAAAACTTAAACCAAGCACACAATGTCTTCCATTCAAATGATCCCCTTTGACACCTATGTCTGTCAGCCAATCTCAAGGTCTGAGTGCCCAAAACTCGTCTGTTCTGTAAAACGCCTCCGATATCCATGTACTTTCAGACGAGTCTGCAAACCCTATCGGCCATGTTGGTTTTATTCCCATAAGAACAATGTTATTTTCGAACCAGACATACGATCACGAGTATACAAACTAAACAGTTATTTTTAAGCGTATTTTTGTCCAAACAAATTGCATTTGATCAAGAATGAAATTGCGCGCTGGAATTACTTTGCGAATTTCTAATTAGTTTTATAGAAAAAATATCTTGTGTTAGGTTTTCACTTTCCCTTATTTTTTAAATCTAGGCGTGTGTATTCAAAACATCAAAAGCAAATCAAACGCGCAATATGATAACGTTTAAAACGACACCTCATACACAACTCTTGGTCAATAAATAACGAAAAAATTTATTATCAAATAACATTGTTCTTATAGGATTAAAACATACATGGGCGACATCCTCTGCAGACTCTTAGAAGCCTTTAGCGATGTGACACTTTTGTTGGCAAAACGAGCGCCAGTCTGTGACGACAAACGCTCGAAATCCACCGCCCTGTGTCTTCCAGTTCTGTAGTTATACCTGCCTATACTGGCGTAAGAGTATATTTCACTATGTATTCGCATTTTGACTTGAAAAATGCAAGTTTCTGAAATGTAGACAGAGTATTGTGAACAGGTTCAAGTATTTGAATGCTGGTGTGCACTACTCTCTCCACTGGATTTTGGCAAATGTTCGGACTGTTTTTTTTTTTTTTTTTATATATATATATATTTATAAAAAGTCTGGAAGAGTTTGAATTTGAGCAACCACCCCCGCATTGCCATTGGAATAAGTGGGGATATGCTACTCAATAATATGACGTAATCATTATATAAATAGGGCAATATTTAAGAAGTTGCCTAAAACCATAAATGCCAGAGGATACTTTAGACTTTAGAGCATCATCTACAAGGCAATCCCAAATAAACCCAACATAAAGGTGATTTCAGCCAAGTAGACTTCTCCGATCTCAGTGTATGGTCTGATTCGTTTAGCGAAAAAAAACTGGATAAACGATGTTTTGCTCTCATTTGTTTTGAGATTGCGTTCAATGAAATATTGAATTGAACTGATGAGCTAAGTGAAAGTCATCGTCACAATATAAAGAAACTAATTTACTTTTTAATTGTAATAAATTTAGTAAGCTAAGACATTCCTGCAAATAACTGCTATTTTCCTACTGATCATGCAGTATTACAATTAATTTTATTGCATAACCTATTTTAAAAAAACAACCTAACATTTAAGATCATAAAAAGTGTATCTTAACCTATTTAACGCTCCTGATTTAGAGTTCAAACACGCAAATCATACACATGTATTGTGCCGCATGTAGGCTATAGGGTTAAACTCAAAATATATTTAAACGAAAAATTATTACCAGCATGGTGGAATAATATGTGTTTATACAACAAGAAAGTTGGAATTTTAATTAATATATTTTTATCTTGTGAAAGAGAATTAGTGAGCAGTGTGGATATTTATGTACCATTCCAATGATAGGTGTGAAAAAAACGTTTTAGTTTACAATAATGGAGTAATTTTTTGAAATACTGATTCAACTTTCTAATATTGGCAGTATGACGACGCTCTTGATAGTAAAAGTTCCGTGTATATAACAGTAATAAGGGACATCCCAGCACGCTTCGCAATCGCGTGTTAATCCCGTCACTCACTGCCTTCGGCCTCGGCATGTAACTGTTGACTTCAAAAATTAGTAATTAAACTGTTTAAGTAAAATCATATTATTTAAATTCATTTACAATAGCTCACTCACTGCACTTGATTTGCACTCTATTTATAGTATAATAATTATAGACAACCAATGTTATTACTAAGCCTATTTCAAATATTTTCATTTCATTTGACAGCCGATACACACAGACAGACATGTATTCGCTATTTTATAATGTTAACTTGATATTTTACTGTGCTGCTCTCTATGTTTAACCTGACAGATTATTTGAACCATTTAACATTTGTTTATACCACCAGCTGGTAAATTAAAATTAATCTCCATAAGAATAAAATTGCAACTTTGACGCCGTGTAGGACAAAAATCAATGGGAATTTCACAAATCTAGCTCCGTTACGACTTAGACATCAAAATTATCTTTTGAATTAAAAAAATTTCATCAAAATTGGTCAAGTGATAAGTTCATAAAGTAAGTGAACTAAATGACCCGATTGTTTGAATACATAGTACTTTAATAAAAAGTAAAAAGTAAACAGAAGATCATGAATCCATAAAACAATCGTTCTAAATGGGCTTAAGGCATTTTTAATGGTAATTAGTTTTTAGAAACTATTGATTATTGTAAAGTATTTTTATCAGTTTTCGATAAATTAGGGTATAACACTAGATAAGCAGTCACAACTCAAAACTGAATGCCAGTAGGCTAAATTGTAAGTTTTCATAATTCATGCTCAAAAAAAGAAATTCTACCTAACCTCAAAAAGAAAATCAGGCCTAACTACAGATAATTGGTTATTTTTATTTAAGAAGGGTTAATTTAATGTAAAATAGCTTAAAACAAAAAGCAAATTTAAAATTTGCAACAAATTCTGTATATTTTTTACAAACTCAAGCTTTCGAGATTTTTGTTATTCTTCTTTTTAATTTTTAAAATTAAGTTTGATTATTTAACAGAACTTTTAAAAATGTATTACATCATAAATTATTATTAGAGACTGTCTACAGAAATTATGCAGTTTAGATTTACCACCTAATAAAATTCAAAAATTCTTCTTAATAATAGATTAAAAACTAGTTATATAATCAGGGGATATATTTTCACCATCGGTAAAGTCGATTGTACAAAACATTCTAAAAGTAATTTTGTAATAAAAATGTAAAAACTCATTTTTCAAATTTTTTTAATTATTTCGATTTAATGTTGTAAATGAACCAATAATTGTTTGATTTTATAGTAAAATTGTTATTTTAACCGTAAAAAATAATGTCACGCACTTAGCTGAACCTAACAATACAACCTAAATTAAAATATCCTTCTGCCTAAGTCCAAGTTTCACCTTAAATTTGGTGCCTGGCCTCCGGACCACCTGCCGTCCATTCGGCGAGAACATAGGTTTTCACTATTTCGTCTTTTATAGTATTTTCGTTGCTAGTAATAATGGCCGTGGTACATATTCGCCACGATTGTAACTTTTTCCCATTTTCATGAGAAATAACTTTTGTCAAAACAAATTGTTTTAAGATACATGTTCAGCTTTAAAATCCACGTCAAAATAATTAAAAATGTTTTAAAAATTATAATAAATACAGGACATACTGAAAATGTTGAAAATATTGGGTTTCCCATCATTTTTTCCGGTAAAATCATGTTTTCAGCGCAATACAAATATAACATCTTGAAATATAACACCTAATTTTAATCCATTTTAGATAAAAATTCAAATTTTATTTGGAGGCAAGAAAATACATAAAATACCACTGGCACAAAATATTACATTAATAAATTAAACATTTTGATTGTTAGGCTATTCATTTCAATTTTTATTTTATTTTGTTTTGATTTGAAACAATTGCAACATAGAGAAGAAAATATAATGAACTGTTAAAGTTTTCTATGAAACAATAAATTAAAAACTGTAACTGACTTACATCTTCGGTTGATGGTGTGGTGTAGTAGAAGGGTGGGGGCTTAGGCTCCCTCCCCTCCTTCCCCTACCAGTCAGCTGATGTTCTATGGCCACTCACTACACACTCGCGGTCCCAACTCAACTGAACTGACTATTCTCTGCATAGACGCTGCTAGACGACGCACCTTATCAACCGCTAGATAAGATTACTTATATGTCTTACGTGTTGTGATAACGGGTTTTATCTAATAATTTCATATCACCTCACTCAATTAAGCCATTATCAAAATAAACAATGCGTCTTGTTCTGGTAAAAAGTGATTTTTAACTGTGATTTGCGCCATACTTGATTTTTTTACCGATTTGCCCCAGTGCCACCGAAGAAAGTGACTTGTGCCAATAACCATTTATGAACAATTTTGGTAAGTTTATTTAATTAATTTTTACTTATCGTTATTTATTTACCCTGTTCATGGATTATTTACAGTTTTTAAACAAATCGCAGGAATTTTATTGAACATGAATATAATGAGAAAAATATTGTGTTTTATTAATGTGAATTTAATATTTTTACTAACGTATCATTATATTTTATTTTTATAAGTTTTTTTTAGTAAATATGACTTTAGTTTCTGTTGTAGTTTTAGATGTCCATAGAAAAAGTCCGGTTGTGTAAAATAAAGTAAATCTAAAACACGTTATCCTTGAAATAGATATAAAATTTAGGCCTAATTAACCTTTTTTTAATAAGGCCTATATATAGCACTATAATTAGAAGTATTTTACTATACAATATTCCGACCAATGAATCAGTAAATAAAATCCTGTGTTAAAAATATATCTAAATTCATTTCAGGGCCTTGCATAACTCGTGTATTTTAAGGTTCATTTCTTATTTTCTGTCTTAGGTATTAAAATATTATTTTATCTATTTTCGATAACTTGGTTTTTTATGAATGTAAACATATTGTTCTTATGTCATATTTTATTTTTATTACATGCTTTGTATGTGAAAAGTGGTGTAGGCATAATTATTTAAATTTTAATTTCATGAGTAATTTATATTTAAAATAAATATTTGCAATTACATAATTAATAGTATGTCTGCCTCATTAATTATACGTTAAAATACCACAATAGTTTTAAATGGAGTTGAAATTTAATTAAAAGATTTTATTTTGATTTTTTATTAAAATTGATTGTTCTTTTGTTTCCAAGCAAACTTATTTGAGGCTAGCTAAAATTTATTCAGATGTTAGTAGGGTATTTATTTAAAGTATATTTTCATTTAATTTTAGATACTGAAGTAATTGCTGTAAGTTACTTACATAATACTCAGTTTTCATGATAGAATTAATTGTAACCCGAGCATCGGACATGTGTTAAAATTAGGCCTACATCTTCTTTTAACAGCATAGACATTCACACTGAGGAAACAACTAATGAGGTACGTGATAGTTGTTCGTTTATGCCTACGAACAAGACATATCCACTTGGAGGGCAGATCCAGTCAGCCCACAAGACATATCCCCTTGGAGGGCAGATCCAGTCAGCCCACCTAAATCGAAATTTACTTTTATGTTTACAATAACAAAACATACGTTTATTACCTCTTAACAATTCTTTAAACACTTAAAATGCTATCCAAGATTTGTTTGGTGGACTAAAGCTGAGCTGTTTATTTATTTTTATATAATTATCACCAATGTTATGTAAAACGAATACATACAAATAAATACCAGGAATAGTGCGTAATTTAATTCCTCAAAAATGGTCTGGAGATTAACACTGAATAAGCAATTAAAATGTTTAAAATATGACGTTTATAATTATTTATAACATCTGAAGAGTATTTAGAAGTGTGTCTTGCAGAAGTGGAATACAAACTGGAGCCATATGGAGAATGAAACGTAGATAAAAAGGCACCGAAACTACAAAACATAAAATGAAATGGGTACTTTTAAAAACAGTAGTATCAATATGTTATTTTAGAATGAAGTGGTAAAACTAACTGATGTTAAAAAAAGCGTGTATGAAATATTACTTGCAGTAAAGTATTACTTATTTTTGTAAAAAAGTAGTTTATTTACAGCAATAAATAAGATGTCAATAGAGAAGATGGTGATCAAACGTTTTTTATTTTTAATTATCATTTTATTTTAAATGTTTTTTAGATCTCGAGATATTATATAAAAGAGTGATACAGTATATCATATCTTACTCTGAGGCGGATCTTTGAAATGGAAGCGAACTAATCATTCGTTAATTGATTAGTTGTAAACACAAAAATATTAATTTTTCATTTCATTCTTTAAAATGGAAAAAATTATCAAAATCAATACAGTAAATACAAATTTAAAAACAAAGGAAATATTCAAACGTTGACTAAAACAATACATTATAAGTTGTTAACACATTATTTTGTACCCTAACACTATTTACTAAGGTGTAAACAAATAAATAAAACCAATCACCATATGTTATCTGCGGTGGAAGGAAACAAGTAAAATACATTGCTTCAAGTGGTTTAAAGAACAACACAACGTTTCGACAGGTAGAAAAATACCTGTTGTCTTCAGTTGTTAGTAAAAAACTAGTTGTAAATGAGTAAAAAACTAGTTGTAAATGTAGGCTAAGGGGTTAGTAACGCCTGAAGACAATAGGAGTTTTTTCCTATCGAAACGTTGTCTTGTTAATTAAAACATTTGAAGAAAATTGGAAATCGCCAAATATGTTCTACCAATATGAACAATCCAATGCTAACAAATAACTTCTAAACAACAGTTGGTAAACTACAGCTTATTTAAAGAAAAGAAAAAAACGAAACTGTCAAAAGAATATGAAATTAAGATGCATAAAAAAGCGATATTTGATCGTCCATGTGCAAGGGCTATTTTTATTTTATTTTTACTTTTTTTTATAAAACTTCATTCGCCAGTTCACATGGGCTAAAAGCCTGTGCGTGAATTTTATAAACGAGTGAAGTAGGCCTACCGACCGTTGGCTCAGTGGGGATTCGAACCTTGGAACATGCCCTCCGCAGTCCGAAGCCTTAACCACTTTAGGGTTATAGTCAATAGTCAATAGTCATTTATTAGGCCACAAATAACAAAAATACATTGCATTGGCTACGTCAAATGTGCTATGTCAATATATCGAAATAACAAACACAGACTAAAATAAACTTATATTAATGAAATTAAGCAACAATTTACTAGGCTCAAGCTCACTAACTTGATTTCAATAACTTTAGTAAACTATTTAACTTAAGTTTAAATTAAGTTACAGTCCGCCAGCCAAAAACTCCCGGTGGGTTGCCATACGTTCGTATTTTGTACTGACTGTTTGTATTTTACATTCAGTGTCCGTGTCCATACGGTAAAAAACCGGGTAAATGTCCGTATTTTTCGTTCTATTAATATTAAATATATTTTAAATATTTAATATTCCAAAAAATTCAAACATGGATTACTACTTCAGGCAATCGTCAATCGACGCTCGTGAGAGGTTGTATAATGTCTCACATCTATGCTCTATTATTATAATACCATACACTTCCCTCCCCTTAAAAAAATAATTTTTTCGATTCTTTAAATTGGCCTAAAAATATGTGAAAATTTAAAAAGAGTGTTGGAGTTTGCTCTTTTTCTACTCAGTCCTTCAGCATCAGTTGAACGAGTTTTATTCTAATGAAAAATGTCTGTACACCTGACAGAATTAGACTGTCAGTGGAGAATAGCAAAGCTGTTCTGAGCATCAAAGTTAACAATGGCATGTCATCTATTACTTTAAAATTAATATCTTCAGAAAAAAAAGATTTCACTGGTTTCAGTTTTCAGCCTTCATCCAGTCATGCCAGTGCAACTAGCACAATAGATGCCTGAACAATTACGACAAGTTACTGAATTCTGCTGAGTTAATTCAAATTTAATAAATAACTTGTTTAAAGAAAAACAATATGTTCTCCAATTAACAACCTGAATCGATATGATAAAATTCGTAACAGACACTTTTCAAAATCCCCCCCTCCTATCAGATCCCCAAGTATATGCGGTATCCGTATTTTACTGTGAAACTGTATGGCAACCCTAGCACTGAGCCACCACGCCGGCAGTAACCCGGAGAGAAACTATACTTGGAGGGTAAAAACCCTATAGTCGATTCGATGTGAATGCCTACTGTATATTTGTATTTATTGTAATGTTAATGTCTTCTTCGAACTGAGAGGAATTTTCCATAGTTATGAAGGTTGTGGTCCCTTTGTTAATCTCTGACCTCAGTTTTTAGACAATATTGATAAGAGATATAGATGCAACGTCTAACATAGTTAGCATTAGACCCCCTTAAAATAAATTCCTCTTCGTTTTTCCGTATTTTGTTGCAATATGAAATTGCTTTAAGGCATTGTTCACGTTTTCTATATCAATGTAATAATGTAGCACAAGAGAATATTTCAGTTACTGATTCCTCCTATATTGTTGGCATATACAGTACATACGCCATAGGTTTACTTCTATATGCCATAAACGCAAATTATAGCGTTCATTCGCAATTGTTTATTGTTTAATGAACTTTTTTAAGTTCCATGCTCATCAATTATTCATTAAACTATCCGAATGTGAGAAACGTTTAGTCATTTCTATACACAAGGTGTGTTTAAAAAAAATTA
Organism: Stictocephala bisonia; assembly: GCA_035578905.1. NCBI lineage: Eukaryota > Metazoa > Arthropoda > Insecta > Hemiptera > Membracidae > Stictocephala > Stictocephala bisonia. Next base: position 190,016 of record JAQJVL010001263.1, on the reverse strand, counting down.
TAAACTATTTTTTCAATGGCTTAAAACAGCATAGATTGGCTTTCCGTACTTCTTATTATATTTTTACTTGGTTTTGAAGTAAAGCAGTCTATATTTGACATGATCTGCTTTTTACGGGTGCTCAATTTTTCACAATACATTTTTGGATTTAGTTGAGTAATGTATGTAGCTACTATATATATTCTCACACTAACAACAATATGTAATTAATTTTTTTTACATATTTTAACTCGAAAAAGATTTTACCATCTAAGTAGATTTGTGTTGTTGAATTAAATGGTAAGTAATAGTTTTGTCGAGCACAACGTTATCGTGTAAGGTGCTGTTTTACTGCTGTACATATCCCTCTAACATTTTATCGTGGCCCGATGTCGTCTAATTGTGATAAATCACGCTATAGATCGTATTGTAAACTCTTTGGTCGGAGGTAAAAAATCAGTAAATATTATCAAATACTTCCTGGTTCGGATTCCACAGTACATTGTAACGTCCTTAGGTTCCTTGGCTAGTTTAATTGAGGTTTAAATTTAAATAAACTTTATTTGAAGTAATAAATACGATATATATCGTTACACCCAATAAATAGCTCTTTCTGAGGTCGACCGGTTTCCTAAGTGCACAAGTTAAAGCTACCCACTGTACTAATGCTTAGCTTAAATATTTGCATTTAGGACAGGGAAGAAAGAAATATAGATGCATCAAATAGTGCGCTGAATTGGTGTTGAGTTAGAAACCTAGGTGTCAAGTATTTACTGTCGGTGCGTAAATTATGTGTACCCGAGTTTGAGGGTTGTTTCCTAAGTCTAATTGGTGTTGAGTTAGAAACCTGGGTGTCAAGTATTTACTGTCGGTGCATAAATTATGTGTACCCGAGTTTGAGGGTTGTTTTCTAAGTCTAATTGGTGTTGAGTTAGAAACCTAGGTGTCAAGTATTTACTGTCGGTGCGTAAATTATGTGTACCCGAGTTTGAGGGTTGTTTCCTAAGTCTAATTGGTGTTGAGTTAGAAACCTAGGTGTCAAGTATTTACTGTCGGTGCATAAATTATGTGTACCCGAGTTTGAGGGTTGTTTCCTAAGTCTAATTGGTGTTGAGTTAGAAACCTAGGTGTCAAGTATTTACTGTCGGTGCATAAATTATGTGTACCCGAGTTTGAGGGTTGTTTCCTAAGTCTAATTGGTGTTGAGTTAGAAACCTAGGTGTCAAGTATTTACTGTCGGTGCGTAAATTATGTGTACCCGAGTTTGAGGGTTGTTTCCTAAGTCTAATTGGTGTTGAGTTAGAAACCTGGGTGTCAAGTATTTACTGTCGGTGCATAAATTATGTGTACCCGAGTTTGAGGGTTGTTTTCTAAGTCTAATTGGTGTTGAGTTAGAACCTGGGTGTCAAGTATTTACTGTCGGTGCGTAAATTATATGTACCTGAGTTTGAGGGTTGTTTCCTAAGTCTAATCTCGCCATTGTTTTCCTCCATTGATTGTGCGTTATGACATATGTGAATGTTTAATTTTTATCCGTTTTTTTTTAAATTGCCGGAATATTTACTAGTTTTAATTGTGTATCAAATTTACGCTTTTATTACTTAAAAACTCATCAATTTATCGCATTTATTTAATTTTAATGCGTTGTTGAAATGAATGTTTAGTGTACGTTTTGTAAATTTCATAATTTTAGCTTTTCAAAGAAAAAGTTTTTATAAATATCCTGAAACAATGTTTTCTTGGCTTCTAGAGGCCGTAAAACTAACTATTTGGTCACGTTGTAGTACTTATGAATGTATAGTTTATCTGGCGAGGTGATTTACTTGACAGTCTCCGCCGAGTACGCTGTTGACCATCCGCATAGGGATGGCCGAACATATTAATATAGAGTTACTAATAATAATATTTTGTGGTATAGTATTAAGTTGACCCTCCCTTCCCCCAATACAATACTAACGTGAACTTAACTCGATATCCATGTTTGTACTAAAATGTTTAGTCAACTACCGCCTACTTGGTCACGACTTCTGGATGTCTCTGTAACAACATACCTCATGGAATCGTAAACTTATTGTTTTACCATACAAATATTAATTATTACGTTTAAGACTATATACAGGGTAGAAAAAAATACGGAAATGTTTTCACAACTCTTGTTTGACTTCACTTGTAAAAGTTAAATCTTGTAGGCTATATGATCATGGTTACAAAGAACATTCTTTTTGACGCCGTTAGTGAGATTTAATTTTTTCAGGGCGACAGCTCACGAGGAGTTCAACGAAAATTTCAACGTAAGTCTAGGGCGAGTTTGGTATCAAATGAAAGGTCTATTCAAGAGAAATTAATTGCTGCAAAACGGACTTCGAAAGGTTTATTCTTTCTAGAGGCTTTCAAATCCGCTAGGTCATTTGAATTTCAAAGTAACTAATTTGAACAATATTATTTCTCCGCTACTTAACTGTTTCAAGTGAATCATTAAGATAAAAAATTATACTCTATGGAACACAACTATTAAATGAAATTAAATTATCAAATTATCTGTGGAAAAAATAGCGTTGTGAAAGCGTTTCCATATTTGTTTTTCCACCCTGTACAATTACTTTGTTCAATAATTGTGCGTATTTACTATGGACATGGTTCTTAAACATTTTATATTATATTAAATAAACTTTGTAAAATTATATTAATTTTACTTCAACAATCCCAAAGTTTGTAAGCATATATTTAAAGTTAATAATATCTTTAAACCTGTTTGTATTTTCTCTCGATTTATCATAATATGACAGTTAATATTTCTTGAAATAAAAAGATGCACAGACATTTATTTGATACTTCATCAATAATGATAATAATTTAAATATGATAAAATATACCTTTGATATTTTTACTGTTGACCGTCTGAATCCTGACTGAAATAGGATTGTATTGAAACTAATACTAAAATGTTTAACTAGTATTTTTTTGCAACTAATACGAAAGTAACTAATGTCATAAAATATCTAATACGTTACATCCCTTCGTCCGTGATTACGTACAGTAACCTCTAGTCGCTTGCGAAATATATGTGAAAAATGGATTATTGCCAGTGAATTTCAGTGGATATATCGGAAAACTGTCGACAACGACGAGTGGCGTTGAAAAATCTGGCGCGACAGAAAATCGCTAAATTTAATATAACTATATAATTTTTGTTATATAGTTCTCAAATTTTGAATCGCTTCTGTGGTTAAACTAAAAATGATTTGAAGATAGACTTTTGTTTCCAGTCTTATTGTACCCAGCGACATCCTTTTCAAATATTTTTAAATGGAGTTTTACATTTTTTAAAAACCTTATTTGGTTCTAAAAAATTACGGTTTTGAAAGACTAAACTTGTAAATAATAAACTAAAGTATATAAAACAGATTCCTATTATAAATAAATAAATCGCACGTAAAATGTATATCTACCTGTTTCATTTAGGGGTAAGTGCGCATAAGTCGAACCACTGCCATAACCTCAGAGCGCACCGAACAGCTTGACTGAGAATGAGGTCCCGCTACTGACTTTGGTTGTGGACACCAGTGAAGAAACCCATTTTTAGGTGGTGATTTAGTAAGTTTCCTTTGTGTTTAAAGTTGGTGCTGAATTTCCCCAACAACGGCGGGTAAAACGACAACTACTAGTCTGTTAGTGAGTGTTCTTGGCTGTAAAACCGAAGAAGTTCGATTGAAAATATTCGCCATAACCTCAAAAAAAAGTATAAGTTGTACCACTAGGTGAATATGCCTAAAACGCACCACATGTTTGCCGAAAAAATGACCGGTGCAATTTAGGCAATTAACAACCAATGTTTTTAATTTCAGATGTACTCATACTATAGTGATTCCCTCTACATCTCTAAATAGACGTATCATGTCTGTTAAGAGCATTTCTCCATTACCAGGCAGTAAAATTATCAACGAAAAAAATCTCAACAACACCAGCGGTCGAAGTTTTAACAAGCAACCAATATAAAGATAAAACTTATCAAGAAAGAACAGGAGAAAGATGATCACAGCCAAAAGATGAAGATGAGACAGCAGAACGAGCAATTGAAGGAAAATCCAAGGAAAACCCTGTTGGAGATGAAAGAAAAATCAGTTTTTAAAACGGTCAAACTAGTGGCAAGAAAATAAAGTTGATAATGCAGTTCATTTATCTAGGTTTTGCAAGATCTGTAATGACGATATACAAGAACACACGGTCCAGTGTTTAAAATATCGTTGTTGGTACAATACTATGTGCGCACGTGTAAAACCGACGAAATTTACTATTGTACACTTTGCAAAGACTAATAATTTGAGTTTTTCCCTTTATATTATATTCAATACTGAATAATTTTACTTAGTTCATTCATTCTTTATCAACAAAATGTATTTTAATATTTGATGTTTTAACCAATTTGTGACGTAATAAATATTGTCCTTTTCATTAGGCGTACTAATTTAACCTCTGGTCAATTTAGGCGTATTAGGCAAAACACGTGGTGTGATTTAGGGATACAAGGTGCAACTAAGAAATATATTTTACAATTTTGAATTGTTATTTTCTTGTCTAATTTTAAAACTCTACTGATAACAACTATAGGGTTTACATTGCGTTAGTTGGAGAGAATACTTATGTAAGGTTTAATTTTTTCCCTATATAAGTGACCGATACAAATACGAAAGTTCTCAAGTGGTGCGAGATTGGCGCACTTAACCCTACTCACATTTGGGGTTTTTTCCCCAGCAGATAAATAAATGTAATGGTATAGTATCTAGTAATCATGGTAGATTCTGAAGTACTTTTTGTCAGTCTCCTTAAAATTATTTTCGCTCATATGAGAAAACACGTTAAAATAAATATACAGTGATTCAACCCTCCCTTACCAGATCAAAAGCACGTCATCCTGTCTTAGTTATACAGTGATTCAACCCTCCCTTACCAGATCAAAAGTACGTCATCCTGTCTTAGTTATACAGTGATTCAACCCTCCCTTACCAGATCAAAAGCACGTCATCCTGTCTTAGTTATACAGTGATTCAACCCTCCCTTACCAGATCAAAAGCACGTCATCCTGTCTTAGTTATACAGTGATTCAACCCTCCCTTACCAGATCAAAAGCACGTCATCCTGTCTTAGTTATACAGTGATTCAACCCTCCCTTACCAGATCAAAAGCACGTCATCCTGTCTTAGTTATACAGTGATTCAACCCTCCCTTACCAGATCAAAAGCACGTCATCCTGTCTTAGTTATACAGTGATTCAACCCTCCCTTACCAGATCAAAAGCACGTCATCCTGTCTTAGTTATACAGTGATTCAACCCTCCCTTACCAGATCAAAAGCACGTCATCCTGTCTTAGTTATACCTGTCTTATAAATACGTGTATATTTATATAACATTATTTATTTATCATTCTTCAAGCTACTGTTCTAATAATCTCATGAAATATTTGAGACAGATGGACGAGATAAAATCCAAACATATCAGCTATTTTGGTATACTACTGAAATAGGAATAATTTCTTGTTTAAATTCGGAATAAATAAAAGCAGCCCCTGACTAGGGAAGGGTGGATGTGTATTTTCGTCAGGTCACGTGGCCAGTAGGTCCAAGGTTCGACCGTGAGCTGGCTACCGTGTGTGTACTGTTGTTTGGTTACAAAGTCTACTTGTACGTCTGGACCGTATTGACACAAAGAGGTACCATTACTCAGCATGATCTGGGGTAACAAAACTTACGTACACATATATAAATTACCTGAATGAAATGCAGGTCAATCGACTAGAGCATTGTTTTACATTTTAGGATTTATATCGGGGAAGGGGGGAGTGGTTTTAATTTACTCTGATTACACCAGTAAATCCTGTAGATAGGTTCTCCAGACGTTACATTATCTGTTACCTCAATAGTTCGACACTCGATACTTCGACTGTCCTTACATTGGCTTTGTCAACGAGACGCGGCAAAATTAGGCCTACTGCCTGTGGCAGGCTGTGCACGGTTTAGCCCAGTGGAGATCAACAGTGTCAAAGTGAATAATATTTAAAGATTACCATTTTATTGCATTAAGTTTTTATACATTGAAGGTACTGTCGTCACTTCAATAACCGCGTACAATAACTCCATACCAACCTCAGAGATTGGTGCTTTCAATAGTGCGCTAAATTTGTCGAGTTAGTGTGTCGAGTAGTTATTTGTCGAGTTAGTGTGTCGAGTAGTTATTTGTCGAGTTAGTGTGTCGAGTAGTTATTTCTCCAGTTTGCTAAGCGAACTATAAACTCTATAAAAATAGTATTTTTCTTTCATTTGTTATAAAATTATATTCTTTGTACTTCAACGTATGATACTTGTATACCCTCGTAGTCAGTCACTACTAACAAATGCTGTCAGCATGTTGAGACCTTAATTCATTTGAAACTAATGATAGGCTTGCCATTGTATATTGTGTAGTGTTTTAAAGAATCCTTAGGCACAGAAAAGAAAGGACCAGATGTCTCATTCAATAGTGCGCTGAATGGTTGTCGAATTTGAGAAAATTGGGGTATCTAGTAGTTAGTTATCTCTTCAGTTCTCTGTGCGGATGGCTAAGCCAGCACCGTTGCCAGTTCTCACCTCGTTTGCCTCCAAATCCTGAAGGATAAACGTAGAAATTATCATTACAAATTTACAAAGATTTGATCACTAGTACTCATTGGGGATCGTTAATGCAGATGCGTTCACCGGGACCGTAAGAAAGAGGCCTCTGTTTATTTTTTTCTCTGTGGCTTAGGCCTCCTTCATGACACCTTTAGATGCTTTTCAAATCACTTTAGAACAGTATTAATCGGCTAATAACGAATTTTTAAGTTGAGAGTTTGGGGTGCAGTAGGCCTAACTACCTACTGTCCTTAGGCCTACAGTAGGTAGTTAGTAGGAATTTGTTAAATTTCAGATCAGAATTTGTACAATATATTAAGATACTTTATACGATAAAGATGTGTTTATTTTTTTCATAAAACTGAGGCCAATATTTTATAGTTTCGCAAAAAATTTATTTATCGCATTTTTTAGTTACAGTATGGTAAGAGGCATGATTAAGAGTCCACTACACCTGCCGATATATTGGATTTAATTTTCCTTACGGGTCCAAAAATAAAAATCACAGCTTTATTTATGAACGGACATTTTTAAACTCGATCTTTATTAAAGAAAATATAATTGTTTAGAGCGTCATGGGATCCTAATTTAACCCCCCAATTAAAAAAAAAAAATACTAAGAACTATTTATGTAAGCCTATTTTAATTTTTTTAATAAACCTATCAGTTAGGGCGTATCTTATCTAATAGGGCTATCTCTAATCGCACTCATCCTTTAAAGCATGTTAGGATTAATTCTTCAAAAAGTGGTTAGTTTGGTTATACTGTATTATGATAACCGTTCACAAAATGGTTAGTTTGGTTATAATGTATTATGATAACCGTTCACAAAATGGTTAGTTTGGTTATAGGTAATGTATTACGATAACCGTTCACAAAATGGTTAGTTTGGTTATACTGTATCATGATAACCTTTCACAAAATGGTTAGTTTGGTTATACTGTATCATGATAACCGTTCACAGAATGGTTAGTTTGGTTATTCTGTATCATGATAACCTTTCACAAAATGGTTAGTTTGGTTACACTGTATTATGATAACCGTTCACAAAATGGTTAGTTTGGTTATACTGTATCATGATAACCGTTCACAAAATGGTTAGTTTGGTTATAATGTATTATGGTAACCGTTCACAAAATGGTTAGTTTGTTTATACTGTATTATGATAACCTTTCACAAAATGGTTAGTTTGGTTATACTGTATTATGATAACCGTTCACAAAATGATTAGTATGGTTATACTGTATTATGATAACCTTTCACAAAATGGTTAGTTTGGTTATACTGTATTATGATAACCGTTCACAAAATGGTTAGTTTGGTTATACTGTATTATGATAACCGTTCACAAAATGGTTAGTTTGGTTATACTGTATTATGATAACCGTTCACAAAATGGTTAGTTTGGTTATACTGTATTATGATAACCGTTATCAAAATGGTTAGTTTGGTTATACTGTATTATGATAACCTTTCACAAAATGGTTAGTTTGGTTATACTGTATTATGATAACCGTTCACAAAATGGTTAGTTTGGTTATACTGTATTATGATAACCTTTCACAAAATGGTTAGTTTGGTTATACTGTATCATGATAACCGTTCACAAAATGGTTAGTTTGGTTATACTGTATCATGATAACCGTTCACAAAATGGTTAGTTTGGTTATACTGTATTATGATAACCGTTCACAAAATGGTTAGTTTGGTTATACTGTATTATGATAACCGTTCACAAAATGGTTAGTTTGGTTATACTGTATTATGATAACCGTTCACAAAATGGTTAGTTTGGTTATACTGTATCATGATAACCGTTCACAAAATGGTTAGTTTGGTGATACTGTATTATGATAACCGTTCACAAAATGATTAGTTTGGTTATACTGTATCATGATAACCGTTCACAAAATGGTTAGTTTGGTTATACTGTATTATGATAACCTTTCACAAAATGGTTATTATGGTTACACTGTATTATGATAACCTTTCACAAAATGGTTAGTTTGGTTATACTGTATTATGATAACCGTTCACAAAATGGTTAGTTTGGTTATACTGGTATTATGATAACCGTTCACAAAATGGTTAGTATTGTTATACTGTATTATGATAACCGTTCACAAAATGGTTAGTTTGGTTATACTGTATTATGATAACCGTTCACAAAATGGTTAGTTTGGTTATACTGTATTATGATAACCGTTCACAAAATGGTTAGTTTTGTTATACTGTGTTATGATAACCGTTCACATAATGGTTATTATGGTTACACTGTATTATGATAACCGTTCACAAAATGGTTAGTATGGTTATACTGTATTATGATAACCGTTCACAAAATGGTTAGTTTGGTTATACTGTATTATGATAACCGTTCACAAAATTTGGAATTTATGATCCATACATCCACTGAGTCAAAACAAATCTAAAATATAACAAAGGAATTTAATATAACATGCCAGGATACTTAAATTAGATTTTCTCTCCGAGTGCTTTTTCACCTAATGAAGAGTCCAAAATTGTGTAGACCTAAATAAAAATTGTATTCACGCAGTAGTGGGATATAATTGTTTGAGCATTACAAATTAGAAATGTTACTAACCCTAGAGCTTTATTCAATGTTAGTGCATGATTTGTAAGTTCAGACATGAATTGCAAAATACGTGGCTTGTATGTGGCATTGACTGCAGATCTCGGGGTAGAAATAACCAACCTTGCACTACGTTTTGAATGCACATATAGAGGTTACAATACAACCACCTTGCACTACGTTTTGACTACAGATCTCAAGGTAGAAATACACCAACCTTGCACTACGTTTTAACTACAGATCTCAAGGTAGAAATACAACCACCTTGCTCTACGTTTTGACTACAGATCTCAAGTTAGAATTACACCAAACTTGCACTACGTTTTGACTGCAGGTCTCAAGGTAGAAATAACCAACCTTGCACTACGTTTTGAATGCACATATAGAGGTTACAATACAACCACCTTGCACTACGTTTTGACTACAGATCTCAAGGTAGAAATACACCAACCTTGCACTACGTTTTGACTACAGATCTCAAGGTAGAAATACACCAACCTTGCTCTACGTTTTGACTACAGATCTCAAGGTAGAAATACATACCAACCTTGCACTACGTTTTGACTACAGATCTCAAGGTAGAAATACAACCACCTTGCTGTACGTTTTGACTACAGATCTTAAGTTAGAAATACACCAACCTTGCACTACGTTTTGACTACAGATCTCAAGGTAGAAATACACCAACCTTGCACTACGTTTTGACTACAGATCTCAAGGTAGAAATACACCAACCTTGCACTAAGTTATGACTACAGATCTCAAGGTAGAAATACACCAACCTTGCACTACGTTATGACTACAGAATTCAAGTTAGAAATACACCAACCTTGCACTACGTTTTGACTACAGATCTCAAGGTAGAAATACACCAACCTTGCACTACGTTTTGACTACAGATCTCAAGGTAGAAATACACCAACCTTGCACTACGTTTTGACTACAGATCTCAAGGTAGAAATACACCAACCTTGCACTACGTTTTGACTGCAGGTCTCAAGGTAGAAATACACCAACCTTGCACTACGTTTTGACTGCAGGTCTCAAGGTAGAAATCACCAACCTTGCACTACGTTTTGACTACAGATCTAAAGGTAGAAATACACCAACCTTGCACTACGTTTTGACTGCAGGTCTCAAGGTAGAAATACACCAACCTTGCACTACGTTTTGACTACAGATCTCAAGGTAGAAATACAACCACCTTGCTCTACGTTTTGACTAAAGATCTCAAGTTAGAAATACACCAACCTTGCACTACGTTTTGACTACAGATCTCAAGGTAGAAATACACCAACCTTGCACTACGTTTTGACTACAGATCTCAAGGTAGAAATACACCAACCTTGCTCTACGTTTTGACTACAGATCTCAAGGTAGAAATACACCAACCTTGCACTACGTTATGACTACAGATCTCAAGGTAGAAATACAACCACCTTGCTCTACGTTTTGACTACAGATCTCAAGGTAGAAATACACCAACCTTGCACTACGTTTTGACTGCAGGTCTCAAGGTAGAAATCACCAACCTTGCACTACGTTTTGACTACAGATCTAAAGGTAGAAATACACCAACCTTGCACTACGTTTTGACTGCAAGTCTCAAGGTAGAAATACACCAACCTTGCACTACGTTTTGACTGCAGGTCTCAAGGTAGAAATCACGAACCTTGCACTACGTTTTGACTGCAGGTCTCAAGGTAGAAATCACGAACCTTGCACTACGTTTTGACTGCAAGTCTCAAGGTAGAAATACACCAACCTTGGTCTACGTTTTGACTACAGATCTCAAGTTAGAATTAGACCAACCTTGCTCTACGTTTTGACTACAGATCTCAAGTTAGAAATACACCAACCTTGCACTACGTTTTGACTACAGATCTCAAGGTAGAAGTACAACCACCTTGCTCTACGTTTTGACTGCAGGTCTCAAGGTAGCAATCGCCAACCTTGCACTACGTTTTGACTGCAGGTCTCAAGGTAGAAATACACCAACCTTGCACTACGTTTTGACTGCAGGTCTCAAGGTAGAAATCACGAACCTTGCACTACGTTTTGACTGCAGGTCTCAAGGTAGAAATCATGAACCTTGCACTACGTTTTGACTACAGATCTCATGGTAGAAATACAACCACCTTGCTGTACGTTTTGACTACAGATCTCAAGGTAGAAATACACCAACCTTGCACTACGTTTTGACTGCAGGTCTCAGTGTAGAAATACACCAAACTTGCACTACGTTTTGACTACAGATCTCAAGGTAGAAATACACCAACCTTGCACAAAGTTTTGACTACAGATCTCAAGGTAGAAATACAACCACCTTGCTCTACGTTTTGGCTACAGATCTCAAGGTAGAAATACACCAACCTTGCACTACGTTTTGACTGCAGGTCTCAAGGTAGAAATCACCAACCTTGCACTACGTTTTGACTGCAGGTCTCAAGGTAGAAATCCACCAACCTTGCACTTCGTTTTGACTGCAGGTCTCAAGGTAGAAATCACGAACCTTGCACTACGTTTTGACTACAGATCTCAAGGTAGAAATACACCAACCTTGCACTACGTTTTGACTGCAGGTCTCAAGGTAGAAATACACCAACCTTGCACTTCGTTTTGACTGCAGGTCTCAAGGTAGAAATCACGAACCTTGCACTACGTTTTGACTACAGATCTGAAGGTAGAAATACACCAACCTTGCACTACGTTTTGACTGCAGGTCTCAAGGTAGAAATACACCAACCTTGCACTACGTTTTGACTACAGGTCTCAAGGTAGAAATACACCAACCTTGCACTACGTTTTGACTAAAGATCTCAAGGTAGAAATACACCAACCTTGCACTACGTTTTGACTGCAGGTCTCAAGGTAGAAATCACCAACCTTGCACTACGTTTTGACTACAGATCTCAAGGTAGAATTACACCAACCTTGCTCTAAGTTTTGACTACAGATCTCAAGTTAGAATTACACCAACCTTGTTCTACGTTTTGACTACAGATCTCAAGTTAGAAATACACCAACCTTGCACTACGTTTTGACTACAGATCTCAAGGTAGAAATACAACCACCTTGCTCTACGTTTTGACTGCAGGTCTCAAGGTAGAAATCGCCAACCTTGCACTACGTTTTGACTACAGGTCTCAAGGTAGAAATCACGAACCTTACATTACGTTTTGACTGCAGGTCTCAAGGTAGAAATCATGAACCTTGCACTACGTTTTGACTACAGATCTCAAGGTAGAAATACAACCACCTTGCTCTACGTTTTGACTACAGATCTCAAGGTAGAAATACACCAACCTTGCACTACGTTTTGACTGCAGGTCTCAGTGTAGAAATACACCAACCTTGCACTACGTTTTGACTGCAGGTCTCAAGGTAGAAACACACCAACCTTGCACTACGTTTTGACTACAGGTCTCAAGGTAGAAATACACCAACCTTGCACTACGTTTTGACTGCAGGTCTCAGTGTAGAAATACACCAACCTTGCACTACGTTTTGACTGCAGGTCTCAAGGTAGAAATACACCAACCTTGCACTACGTTTTGACTGCAGGTCTTAAGGTAGAAATACACCAACCTTGCACTACGTTTTGACTGCAGGTCTCAAGGTAGAAATCATGAACCTTGCACTACGTTTTGACTGCAGATCTTAGTGTAAAAATACAGCCACTTTGCACTACGTTTTGACTACAGATCTCAAGGTAGAAATACAACCACCTTGCTCTACGTTTTGACTACAGATCTCAAGGTAGAAATACACCAACCTTGCACTACGTTTTGACTGCAGGTCTCAGTGTAGAAATACACCAACCTTGCACTACGTTTTGACTACAGATCTCAAGGTAGAAATACACCAACCTTGCACTACGTTTTGACTGCAGGTCTCAGTGTAGAAATACACCAACCTTGCACTACGTTTTGACTGCAGGTTTTGGTGTAGAAATACACCAACCTTGCACTACGTTTTGACTACAGATCTCAAGGTAGAAATACACCAACCTTGCACTACGTTTTGACTACAGGTCTCAAGGTAGAAATACACCAACCTTGCACTACGTTTTGACTGCAGGTCTCAGTGTAGAAATACACCAACCTTGCACTACGTTTTGACTGCAGGTCTCAGTGTAGAAATACACCAACCTTTCACTACGTTTTGACTGCAGGTCTCAAGGTAGAAATACACCAACCTTGCACTACGTTTTGACTGCAGATCTCAAGGTAGAAATACACAAACCTTGCACTACGTTTTGACTGCAGGTCTCAAGGTAGAAATACACCAACCTTGCACTACGTTTTGACTGGAGGTCTCAGTGTAGAAATACACCAACCTTGCACTACGTTTTGACTGCAGGTCTCAAGGTAGAAATACTCCAACCTTGCACTACGTTTTGACTGCAGGTCTCAGTGTAGAAATACACCAACCTTGCACTACGTTTTGACTGCAGGTCTCAGTGTAGAAATACACCAACCTTGCACTACGTTTTGACTGCAGTCTCAGTGTAGAAATACACCAACCTTGCACTTCGTTTTGACTGCAGGTCTCAGTGTAGAAATACACCAACCTTGCACTACGTTTTGACTGCAGTCTCAAGGTAGAAATACACCAACCTTGCACTACGTTTTGACTGTAGGTCTCAAGGTAGAAATACACCAACCTTGCACTACGTTTTGACTGCAGGTCTCAGTGTAGAAATACACCAACCTTCCACTACGTTTTGACTGCAGGTCTCAAGGTAGAAATCACCAACCTTGCACTACGTTTTGACTGCAGGTCTCAGTGTAGAAATACACCAACCTTGCACTTCGTTTTGACTGCAGATCTCAGTGTAGAAATACAACCATCTTGCACCATGTTTTATTGGTTTTGCTGTTACAATAAGTAATTATGTTCTTGAACAAATGTCGATGCTAGAATTAATTGTGGACTCAGTTATTTTAACAACACATGTTTTCCAACGTGGCCGCGACCTCCAGATAACCTAAGCTCACTTTTGTTACTCTCAACATCTTTATCTCCATCTCATTATTGTTACAGATCCCAGTTTATGGCCTGAGTTTATCAGAAAGGTCTTCCAAGGTTCATTTTTCTCTTAGCCCCCTCTCCATCTTTCTTCTCCTCTCATCTCTGTGTAGATTTGTTGAAATATCTCTTGAAATTTGATTTAAGTGAACTACCAAAATTGCTTTTAACGAATTTTATATTATCTGCTTATTGAATTGATTGAATAGAACCTACTTTCATTTTCGCAAGACTATTAAGCTGAATTGTACATTTTATAAATAGTTCCTTATAACGTAGCTACGCACTTTACATTTATGATGTACAATAGACGTTTAAAATGTACAAATATTACGGTGGTCGATTTCAGTAACCCACGTTTACCTTCCTCACACCGGAGTTTCCCTTTGTGAACCCCTCTGGTCTGAGGAAGGTAACCCACGTTTACCTTCCTCACACCGGAGTTTCCCTTTGTGAACCCCTGTGGTCTGAGGAACGTAAACGTGGGTCACCCAATAAATTACTGTAATATTTTTACATTTTATACTTCTATTGTTATAAATGTATGTTTTTTTTAACAGTTACTTGCCCTATATTCTATATAGATTGTACAGACTTGTCATTCATATGTCCTAAATGAGGTTCACTTCAACCTTAGTCGAACACTAGTTTGTTCATCGCCTGATAAAAACTTCGCGGTTGGAAAACCCACGATGGTGGTGCATTTATAAATTTCAAAACATTATTCAGAATAGTTTCTGATAACCGGTTTTTTTATACTTTGTGCATTTTTGTCATCAAACATCTGGTTCGTTATTATGAAATTCAATTGAATTGAATTATAATCAAACAAAAACATAACACTGTTTAAAAAGAGACTGAGAACGCAACATGACAGCACGGGTGAAATGTTGGGTGACATGGTACCACCTTGATGTGGTTGTTTCCGTAACATCTAGATTCTAGTTATCTAACACCTTAGATCTAAAAAAACTTTAGTGGTAATTCACTTGTACAACTTTTGGTCGATAAATAACGAAAAAATATGGATTCGCAAATAAAGTTGCTCTGATGGGATTAAAACCAACATGGCTGACAGCCTCTGCAGACTAGATATGACTGTTTTAAGGCGGAGTTTTATCACACCAAACTTCCTGAGTGAGAGAAAATCCCTTTTTCGTATATCCTGTGATGTTTTTTTGATACGCCTATACACTGTGTTTTGTAAAGTTGAAGTACAAATATGGTTGCCATTTTATATTAGTAAAATTTAAATTATTTACTGCTTATAAAATAAATAATATTTAATTTAACCTCTGGAGAGACTCACTCGTTACCTGACTACGTGAAAGACACCTCGGAATATCATAACCTGATCATATATTTAAGCGAATATTGACTAATGTAGGCCTACTTTTTTTTTTTTTTTTTTTTTGCAACAACCTGTTTACAATTTTATACTCTTTTTAGCATGTTTTGATAAAAACCTAAATAAAATTCCACGAGTTTTCTAAGGTCAGTGTAGGTAAAAACCATAAAGAAATCACAATTTGTTTTGAAAATCAAATAAATAGCCTATAGTCTACTAATCAGAACCCTAAGTTGTATTTACTGAAAAAGAATTAAGAAATAAGCTACTAAGTATTAAATTTTTAAAATTTATAGAAACTAACGTCGGTATCATCAGACGCACTGGGAGCAATGAACCCCACCCCCAAGATTGTTGCCCAGTAGTCAAACAGGGCGTGCTCGAGTTGCGCGCAACTACCTGCAGCCGTAACATCAACGAAATGACTGAAGTTTCCAATGATATAATAGACTAATAAATAGTCAAACTGAAAGTAACTTTCTATATCATGAATTAAATAAAAATACTAAATATTCTGTATTATTCATTAAATAATGGTCATACTAAATATAGGACAATTACTGTTTTTAAATATGCAATTTATCTTGATTATTGACTTCAATAAAGTACAGCATTCAACAAATGTTTGGTCTATTATTGTTACCTTTGTACTTGAAGTTTCTCTATGAGTTATTTAAATTGTGAACTGAAATTTCTTTTATTTAATGAGTAGGCCTACACTTATTCTAAGGACATTTTAGAGGATGTCAGGATACTGTTTTAATGAGCTTTATAGTCAATAAAGGCATATATCAGTCAATTTGAATTAGTTTAATAATGCAAAACCATTCAACACAATAGAATATTTTTAAAGC
Source organism: Stictocephala bisonia (assembly GCA_035578905.1). Classification (NCBI taxonomy): domain Eukaryota; kingdom Metazoa; phylum Arthropoda; class Insecta; order Hemiptera; family Membracidae; genus Stictocephala; species Stictocephala bisonia. The sequence goes on along the minus strand of JAQJVL010001263.1, from coordinate 173,566 downwards.
TTGTCTTAGAAACTATCTGTTTTAAAAAAGCTTAGAAACTATTTGTTTTCAAATATATTCATTGCAAACAGATAAACAAATCATTGTTTAACCGATATATTTATTAACACGTGTGAAAATTCAAGAATGACTTTTAATCCTGCTTCAAGATAGTAGGCCCCCTACAGCAAAATCAAACTTGAAAAAAAAAATCTCAGTGTCTATTAAAAACGACTAAAGATTATTAATGTGTTTGTATTGTATTTCTGAAATAACAAAAAATAATGTACAGTAATACATTTTAATTTCTTTAACAACGTTTTCTATTACAAAGTGAAAGTTCCTAACAGAACTTACCGCCTAATACTAAACACCGTATATAAGTTACACCAATAACCAGGAAGATATCTGTGGTATAAGTTTGGTGCTATTCGGAATGAGACCAGTGACAATTTAAGGTATTTGTGGTGTGTTGTGATATTTACGGAAATATTTCTTTTGCACAGCTCGTAGTCTAAGTTGCATTTATTGAGCGGCCAAGACTGGACAGGCTACCTGAGATCGGTATTGCGCGCAACTCGCTAATGGCCGTAAAGCAAGTACAGTATTACCAATTATATCGGAGATAGAATTGCCTCCGTCAACCCCGACGGATGGCTGTAGGCAACCGCACCCCAGTCAAGTATTCTCTCTGACACACCACAAACAAAACAACTATTTATGTAGGCCTACTTGTTGAAGCTACTAGTTTCTACAAAGTTTGCTTTCAAAGAAAATCAATTTGCATTTGCTAACAGATTACCCGACCGGAAACGAGAATTCCAGAGCGGAAACGAGCTGTAATGTACTAAATTTCACACTTTGAATCCTATGGGTGGAATTTCCGGAACCCATTAGCCTCACTTGTCCCGTTATAAACTCATTATTTTATAGTTTTATTACTGAGTACGTGACAGATTTCAAACTAGTGCTTGGTCCTGACAATTTTATTTGTTTTTGTGTGTTTTAACTTCTAATGTGAATAAAACGATTTAATTGTCTTGAAATGGTATTAATTGGCTTTTCTAATCTCAAGAGGGCCATTTTGCTTCACCGAAAAAAAGCTAAAAAAATTCGTTTCTTGTCAATGATTCGGTCCGAAATAATGATCGAACACTGTAAGTGTCATTTGATAGGCGAGAAACTGTTCGGGTGGACCAAAGATGATATTTGTAAGAAATTGAGTTCTTTTGTAATTTTACAGTAAAATGTGTCAAACTTTAAATTGTATTTCTTGGTTTAAGAGGTGGCAATATCAACTCATTATTATAATAAACACAAACCGTGCACTTGAAATAGGACGGCATGTCAGTTGATAGTAAGATTGTGGTGGCCTATGTCTACCCTAAAGCTGTCGACTTTCAAGCGGTGGCTTCACAGTTTGAGAAACGGCTACCCTAAAGCTGTCGACTTCCAAGCGGTGGCTTGGCAGTTTGAGAACGGCTACCCTAAAGCTGTCGACTTTCAAGCGGTGGCTTCACAGTTTGAGAAACGGCTACCCTAAAGCTGTCGACTTCCAAGCGGTGGCTTGGCAGTTTGAGAACGGCTACCCTAAAGCTGTCGACTTTCAAGCGGTGGCTTGGCAGTTTGAGAACGGCTACCCTAAAGCTGTTGACTTTCAAGCGGTGGCTTCGCAGTTTGAGAAACGGCTACCCTAAAGCTGTCGACTTTCAAGCGGTGGCTTGGCAGTTTGAGACCGGAACCCTAAAGCTGTTGACTTTCAAGCGGTGGCTTGGCAGTTTGAGAACGGAACCCTAAAGCTGTCGACTTTCAAGCGGTGGCTTGGCAGTTGGAGAAACGGCTACCCTAAAATATAGCCTACGATAATATCTAAGCTAATTAATGACGTGCGAAATGCATTTCCATATGATTGGATGGTCCGCTCTTATATATCAGGTTGTTATCTTTATTTAGGGATTCAACTTAGATTTGCGTTTTGATGCAGGTACCTGAACAGTTCATTTCATTTTTTCATCTAAATTTTAATCGAATCGTTGCTCAAACGAGTAAATAAAGTATTTGTCTTCAAGTGTGGATCTAGAATTTACGTACGGTCTTTCTATTTCCCTGCATTTTATTTCTTCCTTTAGTAACAAGCTTTGTATAGAGTTTCTCGTTTCACCCCAAAATCATTGCCTAAAATAATTGTTATTTAACTCGGGAAATTATGAAGTTCAATTTCAAAATATGAGAATTAAAGTTGTTCTAAGAAAACGTAAAAATGACGCGATTAACTCAATAAATAAATTTTATAATGATTGAATTTAAACAAACATAATTAATTCCATGAGAGTAGAAGCTCATAAACAACAAATTCTGATAAGCATATGTTTATTTCAACTGTGAGTTTATCTGAAGCATAAATCTAAGCGTACGTCTGGAAGGCGGTGCCACAGAGATGCCGGCCCGGGCCGGGCGCGCAGCGGCCATCGTTATGGTAATTTGTAAACCCCGCCTCGACGCAATGGTGCCAACCGTGTCTTATCACTATCAAATATCCCTCAACTAGGCCATCTGCCGCCCAGCACAGCTAGATTAGATAACTACTGTCCATGTTTCCTGTAAGCAAACAGTTGTTAACTTTGACAAATCCACAGTTTGTACAAAATTGTCAAACTATATACCGGTACATAATATTTTGTCATTATATATTTTGACCTTTTTTCCTTGTTTAGGAGATTCTTATGATGATTCAAAAGATAGGGATACTCATTCCAACACCCCTGACGTTTTTATATTATATTTTATTTTGAAATGATATAAATGAATTTGATAAATAGTAAATAAAAAAAATTGAATCAATACAGATTCGTTCAATTTTTAAATCTACATTTACATTTCGATATACTGTACAAGTTATGAGAATGAGTGTCTATCGGGTGAATGTCTCACTAGTAGCCATTCCAGACTTCGTTACATTCTTCTTCTCCCTTCGATATTGAGCTAAAACACTCTCTAACTTCTTCTTAACCTCAAGTACACTACACCCTACATGTGAAGCAATTTCCGTAATTGCGTCATTTCGTTTGTATTTATTTTTGTAAAGTTTTTCCCTAGGATTCCAGAGTAGAGGATGCATTTCGTATGCTTGAAACAAACTGATAGTTTTTTCGGTTGACCACAACTGTTTATCCATGTTCTCACTGTTTGCTGAATCACTCATCATTCACGACACTAGAAAATAGAAACCAAACCTTCACGTACTAAAAAATAACCACTCACTCTGCTAAAAGCCACGCAAATAACGAATACGGTGACAGGTTGTATGACGTGAGATTACTGAACTGGCAGAAATGTTCGGTCTGAGAGCGAACTTTGTCAGCCAACAACAGTTTCCCGCCAATACCCCCACGATAGCGCCCAGATTGTTTGAGAAGGCTCCACACCAACCCAACACCGAACTATGTCCGGCGAACATGACAGTTGTTCAGCGAACAGTGTTCGTCGAACTAGTTCGGCCGGTGGAGACGCGGCTTAAGGGTTCGATCGGACAACATCCGGGAGACCTTTTTTTTGCTATAGGTGTTTGAGTCTCCCTGCCCAATGTGACCTTTGAACTGGTAGACATGTAACAGCGTGTTTTCCTATTAGCGTTTCTGTTAGCATGTCATTTCCATTTTATTCCTAGAAACTAGTCTGTCAGTTTGACTTAATTCATTGTAACCATTTATTGAAAAATGTTTACAGTTAAAATTAGCTTACCACAACAAAATAATACCATCCTCCAAAATACATATTTCAATTTGAACAAATAAAATATTTAAACATTTGTGTGAAGGCATAGGCCTATATAATTACAGTACATTTATATCAGTATAGTTGCTACACACGCGCGCGTGCGCGCGCGCACACACACACACACACACACACACACACACACACACACACACACACACACACACACACACACGCACGCACGCACGCACGCACGCACGCACGCACGCACGCACTCACGCACGCACGCGCACACGCACACACGCGCGCACACACACCTATAAAGTGTACAAATAACGTTTAATCAAATACTTCTAGAGTATCTGAATTGTAAAATTGTATAGTGAACAAATTTCACTCATTCTAATTTTTTTCAAATCGCGTTTGGTGGGCGCCTAGTCAAATTAAAAAAATGACACGTTTTTCAATTATTAATTTACCATCCATCTTCATAGTATCCTTCGGTAAGTTAGGCCTCGAGATTCTCTCACCCAATTGAACCTAATTATTTTTCCTTTTATTTACTTCCAAATTTAGGTCCATCCGTATTAGGCTACCTTTTCATTCAAAAACTCAGCCTCTGACTTTCAAAATGTAATCAGTAATAAAGGAATTTGGGGGGTTTCACCCGATTGTTATGATTTGTTAACTAATCAATATTGACCCCATGAACACGAATACATAGTACCTCGGCAATACCGATTTCTGACTGACAAATTTAAAAAAAAAAAGAGGAAAACATTTTCACACCAAAAACGATGCACACGACATTAACTTATGTAATGTTTCTCTTGAACACGAACATGACATCAAATTATTAATACGAAGAATAATAACTGGGATATCCAACAACAACATTGGGTTACCTAAGGCTAAGTTAGGTTTGCTTAGGTAAGGTTGGGTTAGATTAGGTTAGTAGGCCCTACATGTTAACGTGAATACATATTGCTAACCTAACCTACCCGAACTAACCAACATTACCTAAATAACCTAACCTGTCTTATTTTAATATCTAAAATGTTCAGCTGAAAAACGGCATAAAATTAATGTAATTATTTAGGTTACATCCTTTTTGACGTAATAATGTTTTTCTTTTTTTTCCATTCCAAACCGTTTTTCCACCGAAAAATTTCGATAAGTCCTGATCCTACCCATCGAAAAAAAAATTTTTCGAACTCGTGGGGGTGATAATGACTAATTTTTAGAAATCGTAAAAATCATATGGTACCCATTTTTCCATATTTAGGATCCCATAAAGTTTTTGACTTTTGAATATGGTATTCTAATATGCTTGTTGATTTTGTGATTCCAGCCTTGTTCGTACATCCACCGGTGGTTAGACCGTCATACCACAGTAACAGTAGCGAAGCTTACTCTAGTGAAAAATGCATCCGGCTACTTACACCTCATTTTAAAGGTCTTTGTGTGTAAAACACGAGAGTGCAAACCTGAGGTCAAAAGGATGACCCAGTCAGAAAACATAGCGTCTCAAAGAATGCATTGTCATATAACGAATACTGATTAAGAACAAGGATAAGATATTTATTATTTATTGCTGCGTAGAGATATAATTTATCTGACTGAACATAAGAAATTAATCTTAACAAAAAATTCCTTAACAATTTTCTTTATTTTTTTTAGTGTAAACCTACTGTCATAAGGGGTTTAATAATTTTTCTTATTTTTATTTTTTTTAATAACATTTAAAACATCACTTTTGACATAAACCACAAACACGAGTGCTACAACAGCTGATTACCGTCAGTTAGGCCTATTTGCTACCTCACCGCTAGGTTGTCTGGTTGCAAGTAAAACAGCTGAGCTTCGCTACTGTATGATTATTAATATAAACATAATTATTAGTATAATTACTGTGGTCATACTATAACAATTCCTCTTGTCTAACAAAATATTTGTAAGAAAAATAAAATAGCCTTACCGTTGTCGCAACAATTAAATGTGAGTTTATTAGAAAATACAATTGAACCAATTCACCATTCACATTAAGCCTACATGGGCTCAGAACTGTAGATCAAATAACATATGGTAATACGGTGGTATTAAATTTATCTTTATTTCTAATGGTATAATGGTATATTGAAGTGAAAAGCGGCTTGTCAATGTCGGGAAAGAGAACGGCGTTATTGCGTGTATGCACGAGGCGCCGCCTATCACCGGTTTTGAAACCAACATCGTAAAAACCTTTTCTCATAAAAACTTCAATCTTTCAATAGCAACTGTAAAATATTTTTACATTTAAAACTCTTTAATTTTATTATTTTAGGCTACCATGTTTTTATGGGGCGCCTGAAAAGTAGCTCCTGGAAGAATACCCCCCTGTGGAAGCATACATCACTTTGACGTCACAGCTGGGAGGGGGGTACTTTTACAGTCGCAAACACCCACGAACACTCCTCACAGTGAAATTTCAGCCAGTTGATCGTTTTGAAATATTAAATTGTATATTATTATCATTGAATGATATTACGTAATGAATTAAGATGATAATGCAAGAATTAGAACCGTACTGAATGGATTTCTGCTGACTGAAAAAGTACCCCCCCCCCCCGACCGTGTTGTACGGCTTGGGAAAGTAGCCTCCCCGAACGTGGTGTACGGCCTGGAAAAGTACCCCCCTGACCGTGATTTACGGCCTGGAAAAGTAGCCCCTCGAACGTGGTGTGCGGCCTGGAAAAGTCCCCCTCCGATCGTGGTGTAGGGCTTGGAAAAGTATCCCCCCCCCCGCCAGTGGTGTACGTTTTGGAAAAGTGCCCCCGAAGGCTTGTTGAGCGATTGTATCAGGAATACTGAAGGCAATTGCGTTTTGTATTTGATGCTTCGGTACAGGAATAGACATGATGTATATCTGTTCTATTCTGTGTGCGTTGGTGTATTATTAATTCTAAATGACCTGAACGTTCGTTCCTATTCAGGAAACATAACATTTTCTTGTTTTCAAACATAATCCTGATCAACAACTAAGTAATCAGTTTATTATCATTCAATAACAATATTAATTGTCTACTTTATGAAAATTAGTTAATCATTATTAGTTTAGTTTCTTATGTGAGTTTAACTGGCTTTAACATAAAGTTTTAACTGTAATTTACCACCCAATATAATTATTCAAAATGGGCTGATATTCAAAACCCCAGGAGAAAAGCTTGACATACCGTATAACACCACAATAATTTGCATATGTTCTTTGATTATATTCCATTATATTATTCCTACATAAAATCATGCCATATGTTCAGGCAGTTTTGAAGCTTTAGTGAATATGGTGCTTAAAAAGTAAAATAAAATAATACAATAAAAAGTAAATAAATATTCAACGTGCAGAATTATTTGTGTTCAATTGTTTCGTATTCATGTTGCCTGAAGATTGTTTTTTTCTTTGCCGAAACAGTAAAAAAATGTATTAGATGAATTTATAAAGTTATTAAAAACAACAAGGTGTCCATTTGAATTCAAACCTATATAAAATATCAAAATTAAAACAATATTCGATATTTACGGAATGTTATGTATGTGAAAAAAGTAGTCTACCTATCAGTTTTGTGAGAAACTCGGTACCCATATTAATATGGTGTTAGACTGTACGTTTCCTAGCGTAATTGGTAATAAAAATGTAAACCGATATGTATGTAACTGCATTTCTCCTATTTCGTGAGTATTACAACTACGCAGTTTAACGAATATCTTGAATAAAATAAAGTTTCGTTTTTAAAAAAACAAGTGTATGACCTTCTTGTCATAAATATAAAATTCTGAAAGAGCAAAATATTTAATAGAATGTATTTAACTCTGTATAAAAATTGTGTCGTTGTCGAATAAATAGTTATACATAAAGACGATGCATTAACAAAAACAGGAAAACCCCGGTACGACCACTACGACGACACCGGTTCTGTTTTCTGTCTCACTGTATAAAATATTAATCCGTATGATTAACATTTAATAGTGAAATTAATCTATGTAGATTTACCCACATTGTTTATGTGTTTAGATAAATAAATTATAGACCTTCAAAACTAATGTACACAGCCAGTACACGCCTACAACTTGGTTGCGGCAATCTCAAGGCAAATGGAGTACTTTTCCACCCAGTACACAGCCAGCCAGGGGGGGGGGTACTTTTCCAAATGTAATTAATCCGATCAAAACTCCCCGTATTTGAGTATAAATTTATATTAGACTATAGTCCGAATAAAATAACTTTGGTACTGGCGAAACGGCCTCACGCCACTGGTCTGAAATGACAAAACTGAGCTTTAATTTGCTATCAAACTTAAAAGAAATAAGCGATAATTTTCAAACTAATTGTGTAGTGTCCACCATGTTATATTCTTAAAAAAAATAATGCTGGAGATTTTGCTTAAACTAAGTTGCTTTTTATTTTGACATTTGTGTTTAAGGACACGTTTTTATGAATGAAATTGCACGTAAATCGTCTTTAACCTGTCACTGTAGGGAAAATAATAATAATAAAATAATTTTTTGTAGATTAATGATAGTTTGATTCATTGTGATTAGTTTGGTGTAAGTCTCATTTAGTTATTCAAACAAGTTAATGAGAAATTATTGTTTGTAAACCTTTGCAAACTCAGTAACGACATATACTAGACAACATTTCTTTAAACCTAAATTGTGTTATTTAAGTGACACAAAAATCGTACTCTCGTATTAAATACGAGTACCACACGCTCACTGTACAGTCATTGGCTCAGCAGTCAGCTCTTTTCATGGCGGCAGTTAAACTTTTCCTGAACTAATTTGCTTTTTATAGTGATATTTGTATTGTGTTTAAGAACACGTTTTTATGAGTGAAATTGCGCGTGAGTCGTCTTTAACCTGTCACTGTACTGAGAATAATAATAATAAAATAATTTCTTGTGGATAGATGACAGTTTGATTCATTGTGATTAGTTTGGTATAAGACTCATTTAATAATTCAAACAAGTGAATGGAAAATTAACTTTTTTGTAAACCCTTGCAAATTCTGAAGTGACAAACGCTGGGCAAAATGTTTTTGAGCAAACATTATCTGTGTTATTTATGTATTACTAAAATAATACTGTGGCACTAATAAAACATGCAGAAAAATAATGAAGTTAATGAAGAGTAATTTGTTTAAATCGAGGCTGTGTCAGACGTGTCGGACGTCTGCTCAAGGGAAAGTGTAGACCGGATATTCAGCACAAGCGTAAAATAATCAATAATAGATAGAGAATATTTCCAGATAAAAATGTTTCTCCAGTAAGAAATAAGGTGAGTTAGTTGACTCTGAGGTGTGTTCGTGTTCAGTTCTTAATCGATTCAACAATGCTTGGTATCGTTTATCACTAGTTTAGTTTTATTGCATTATATTTTATTATTAAGTTTTTTTTTAATTTAGATATGACAGTAATGTTATATGATTCAGTGTATATATAATTATTTTTCAGTGTATATATAACTTTAGTGCAATTCTAATATTTAAAACTTTAGTTAATATTCTGTTAGTAATTGACAAGAAGGCCTTGTGTTTGCAATGGAAGAGGCCAGAGCTGACTGCTGAGCCAGTGACTGTACGGTGAGCATGTGGTATCACCGCCGCCATGTTGACAATCTAAATTTGAAAACTACTAAGACTTTTTCCCTAGATCAAGAAAGATTTATTTGATACGAGAGTACGATTTTAGTGTCACTTAAGTAATACAATTAATTTGGGTTTTAAGAAATGTCCAGCGTTTGTCGTTACCGAGTTTGCAAGGGTTTACAAAAAAATTAATTTCTCATTAACTTGTTTGAACTATTAAATGAGACTTATACCAAACTAATCACAATGAATCAAACTATCATCTATCTACAAGAAATTATTATTCTCGCTACAGTGACAGGTTAAAGAAGACTCATGCGCAATTTCACCCATAAAAACGTGTTCTTAAACACAAATATCACTATAAAAACCAAATCAGTTCAAGTAAAATAACTAGCTTAATTTTTTCTTAAAGAATATAACATGGTGGACACTATACAATTAGTTTGAAAATTATTACTCAAATTATTGAAAAGTTTGACAGCAAATTAAAGCTCAGAGGTTTGTCATTTCAGACCAGTGGAGCGAGGCCGTTCCTCCAGTAGCAAAGTTATTTTATTCGGACTATATCAGTACATTCAGCGAGTTTACTAAATTGGTCGCGGGGGGTGTAATTTTCCAGTCGTGGACATGAGTTTCGTCAGCTATCCAAATAATGTTTTGTGACGTAGGCAGTTGCTAGAGGGTACTTTTCCAAGGGCTATTTTTCCGCTACCCCGTTTTTATGATACTTTATTTATTTGCTTACGATCGGCCACAGGTCACTGACCGCGAGTCTGCAGAGACTGTCGGCAATGTTGGTTTTAATCCCATAAGAACAATGTCACGCGTATCAAATTAAACAGTTATTTTTAAACAGATTTTTACCAAACAAATTATTACATTTTATCAAGAATGATGTTGCGTGTTGGAATTGCTTTGTGAATTCCTAATTAGTGTTATAGAAAAAAAATATAAAAATATTTAATTTGAATTTTTATTTTTACCTATTTTTCAAAACTAGGCGTATTTATTCAAAATATCAATAGAAAATCCAATGCGCAATATGATAACGTTTGAAATGACACCATATAAACAACTTTTGGTCAATAAATAACGAAAAAATATGGATTCGAAAATAACATTGCTCTTACGGGATTTAAACCAACATGGCCGACAGCCTCAGCAGACTCTTAATGGTGTACTCAAACTTACTGCTACTTCTTCCCCTACAGTTACCGAATTCATGCATTTCTTTTGGGTCAGTTTATAAGAGTTGCCAAGTTCATACTCCTTTTCCATCGGAGTAGGTAACAGTTGCCGAATTCACGCGAGTCCTCTCAAACAGGAATTATCTCTTTAGAGTGGCCTATTGTCCACAATCACTCAGGCATATAGTAAAATATATTAACAAACTGGAAAAATGTTTTCGGGTGTTCGCTAATTGCCCTCAACCAGTAACAGCATGTCATTAAAGAGTCATTAAAAGCCAGTGTCATTAAAAGTCTGCCGAAACTGATGAATTATCTCCCTTTCTAATAAAAAAATATCATCACACCTGTTAAAACCGTTGTGCCACCTTATAAATTTGTCATTTATAAATGGGATATTCCCTTCGAATTTAAAGGTTTCAAAGATAAGACCAATCTATAAGAAAGGTAATTCAAGAATCTGCAATAGTTATAGGCCTATATCTCTGGTATCCACTTTTTCGAAAATATTTGAGAAAGTCATGCTGATTTTAAGGGACTTTTTGGAGCAAAATGAAATACTTTATGAGAACCAGCATAGATTTGTAAAGAATAAGACCACGACAACAGCCATGTTTAACCTCGTAAATGATGTAGTAAAACAGCTAGACACTAAGAACCATTCAGCTGGGCTTTTTTTCGATTTAAGTAAAGCCTTTGACTTGGTCGACCATGGCTTATTATTGGAAAGGATTAGTGATATGGGGGTGTGTGGAGTGGCTTTGGATTGGATTGCTTCATACCTTCGTGGTAGAAGGCAATATGTGGAGATTAAGGCAGTGGATGTTGCTGGGCAAGTGCGTTTCTACACCTCTGAAGAGGCTACCATCTTAAGGGGAGTGCCTCAGGGCTCTGTTCTGGGCCCTACTCTATTTCTTCTTTTTATTAACAACCTATCCTCATGCTCTTCGGATTCCAAACTGTCGCTATTTGCGGATGACGGATGATACCTCCCTTTCTATATCTAGCTCTAATTTTGAAGATTTGGAACAAGTTGCCTTTATGGAGGCCAATAAGCTTATTCAGTGGTTTGATGACAGCCTACTTGCTATAAATTCCGACAAAACCCAATTAATAAAATTTTCCCTGTCGAAGAGATCTAACTTCGGGTTTCCCCTTCTCTTGGATGAAACCACGATTTTCCCAACTGACAGTGTAAAGTTCTTGGGACTGATGTTGGATGAGAAACTCAGTTTTCGCACCCATATTGAGTATGTCTCTAGAAGGCTCAGCTCGGGTATATTTGTTCTGCGAAGCCTAAAAAACGTTGTAAACTGCGAGGTTCTATTAGCAGCGTATTATGGACTCATATACCCCCACTTATCGTACGCTGTCCCTATCTGGGGTCACGAGAATAAACACACCTTGGCTTTGTTTAGACTTCAAAAATGGGCTGTGAGAACTGTTTTTTCTCTTAATAAACGGCAATCCTGTAAAAACGCTTTCCGTGAGTCACAAATACTGACACTACCATCTATTTACATACTTGAAACATTAACATTTGTCAGACAAAACTTTTCCAAATTTAACTTCTCAGTACAAACACTTTATTCTTTACGTAATCTCAACAAATTATCTATCCCTAAACATTCAACATCTTTTTACAAAAATCACTTGTGTTACAATGGCATTAATTTGTTTAACCATCTTCCGCTATCACTCAGGCTGGAATCAAGCCTAACTAGGTTTAGAAAAAAAAAATCAAAAACCACTTAATAAACCTTGCTTGTTACAGCGTCCGAGAATTTCTAACGGAAAAAATGTAACTAGTTAGATGTGATGTGTTTTATTTTGTTGGAAATCATGAGTGAGTTTCTTATTTACATGTATTAAATTCTTATTTTCCATATATAACAGTTGATTTTGTACGCTTTTTTGATAGACATAAGACTTAGCTAATGCAATTGTATTGTTGATTTGGCTGAATAAAGAGTTTGAGTTTGTCGAATTCTACCAAAACGTTCTACTTATCTCTACAAATGACACACCAGTTAAATATTATTTTACTGTAGTCCGTTTTTAGTGGGAAGTTTAGTTTTGAGATTTCAATTATGAATTATTTTTTCTATATGAAATTATGTTTAAATTCCACAAGCACACCCCTCAGTGACCCCAATACATTTAAGTTTCCGTCAGTTTAAGACTGTCTTTTTTTACTGATTTGTCATCCTAATCAATGTTACGAAATATAGTGAACTCCATTATAAAGTGCCAACCTTTGTTGTAGAGTCACTATATATATAGGGATCATGTAACTTCTACTAACAAGACTGCATAACTATTGTGTAACACTGAATGTACGGGTCTTCGTGTGTGTCAACCCTTGTCGTAGAGTCTCTATATATAGGGATTATGTAACCTCTACTAACATGATTGCATAAGTATGGTGTAACACTAACTGTACGGGTCTTCGTGTGTGTCAACCCTTATCGTGGAGTCTGTATATATAAGGATCATGTAACCTCTACTAACAAGACTGCATAACTATTGTGTAACACTGAATGTACGGGTCTTCGTGTATGTCAACCCTTGTCGTAGAGTCTCTATATATAGGGATCATGTAACCTCTACTAACATGATTGCATAAGTATGGTGTAACACTAAGTGTACGGGTCTTCGTGTGTGTCAACCCTTATGGTGGAGTCTGTATATATAAGGATCATGTAACCTCTACTAACAAGACTGCATAACTATTGTGTAACACTGAATGTACGGGTCTTCGTGTGTGTCAACCCTTGTCGTAGAGTCTGTATATATAGGATCATGTAACCTCTACTAACAAGATTGCATAAGTATGGTGTAACACTATCTGTACGGGTCTTCGTGTGTGTCAACCCTTGTCGTGGAGTCTGTATATATAAGGATCATGTAACCTCTACTAACAAGATTGCATAAGTATGGTGTAACACTAACTGTACGGGTCTTCGTGTGTGTCAACCCTTGTCGTAGAGTCTCTATATATAGGGATCATGTAACCACTACTAACATGATTGCATAAGTATAGTGTAACACGAACTGTACGGGTCTTCGTGTGTGTCAACCCTTGTCGTGGAGTCTGTATATATAGGATCATGTAACCTCTACTAACAAGATTGCATAAGTATGGTGTAACACTAACTGTACGGGTCTTCGTGTGTGTCAACCCTTGTCGTAGAGTCTGTATATATAAGGATCATGTAACCTCTACTAACAAGATTGCATAAGTATGGTGTAACACTAACTGTACGGGTCTTCGTGTGTGTCAACCCTTGTCGTAGAGTCTCTATATATAGGGATCATGTAACCTCTACTAACATGACTGCATAAGTATGGTGTAACACTAACTGTACGGGTCTTCGTGTGTGTCAACCCTTATCGTAGAGTCTCTATATATAGGGATCATGTAACCTCTACTAACAAGATTGCATAAGTATGGTGTAACACTAACTGTACGGGTCTTCGTGTGTGTCAACCCTTGTCGTGGATTCTGTATATATAGGATCATGTAACCTCTACTAGGAAGATTGCATAAGTATGGTGTAACACTAACTGTACGGGTCTTCGTGTCTGTCAACCCTTTTCGTGAAGTCTGTATATATAGGATCATGTAACCTCTACTAACAAGATTGCATAACTATTGTGTAACACTGAATGTACGGGTCTTCGTGTGTCAACCTTTGTCGTAGAGTCTCTATATATAGGGATCATGTAACCTCTACTAACATGATTGCATAAGTATGGTGTAACACTGAGTGTACGGTTTTTCGTTTGTGTCAACCCTTGTCGAAGAGTCTCTATATATAGGGATTATGTAACCTCTACTAACAAGACTGCATAAGTATTGTGCAACACTCAATGTACGGGTCTTCGTGTGTCAACCCTTGTCGTAGAGTCTCTATATATAGGGATCATGTAACCTCTACTAACATGATTGCATAAGTATGGTGTAACACTGAGTGTACGGGTTCTCGTTTGTGTCAACCCTTGTCGTAAAATCTCTATATATAGGGATCATGTAACCTCTACTAACATGATTGCATAAGTATGGTGTAACACTGAGTGTACGGTTTTTCGTTTGTGTCAACCCTTGTCGTAGAGTCTCTATATATAGGGATTATGTAACCTCTACTAACAAGATTGCATAAGTATTATGCAACACTCAATGTACGGGTCTTCGTGTGTGTCAACCTGTCGTGGATCATGTAACCTCTACTAACATGATTGCATAAGTATGATGTAACACTGAGTGTACGGTTTTTCGTTTGTGTCAACCCTTGTCGAAGAGTCTCTATATATAGGGATTATGTAACCTCTACTAACAAGACTGCATAAGTATTGTGCAACACTCAATGTACGGGTCTTCGTGTGTGTCAACCTGTCGTGGATCATGTAACCTCTACTAACATGATTGCATAAGTATGATGTAACACTGAGTGTACGGTTTTTCGTTTGTGTCAACCCTTGTCGTAGAGTCTCTATATATAGAGATTATGTAACCTCTACTAACAAGGCATAAATGTGTTGTAACACTAACTGTACGGGTCCTCGTTTGTGTCTTGAGTACAAATTTAACTAGAATTGCAACTTTTGAAAAATTTTCAGGGACATTGAGCTGATAAGCTTTTATTCAACAATCTAATGAATCTATAACTTTAATATTCTAATAATTGTAAAGAAATGTTGATATGGAATTCTAAAACCGCAGAACATTTAAATCTTGGTAATGAAATCATCCATTTTTTACATAAAGTAATTAACAATTATAAATATTAAGCTGTTGATTTAACAGACTACGTTTCGAAGGTACAGTCTGGCGAGAGGCCGACCATCTACACTACCTACTGTCTGAAATTATGTGCACCCGAGTTTGAAGGTTGTTTACTAAGGAACTAAGAGGACTACGAACAATCTAATCACACCATTGTTTTCCTCGTTTAATTTTATAATATATGCAATTTTTAATTGTATTACAAATTTTAATAAATTTTATTCAAATTGGGACAAAAAATTGCCGGAATTTTAACTAGTTTTCATTGTACATCAAATTTACACAGTAATTTCTAAAAAAAAGACCCCATATATGTATTGCATTTATATTTTAATACCTGGTTATTTTATACAGTATAGCATTTTAACTTTAAAGTTCTTAATAATTCCCTGAAACATTGATTCCTTGGCGTCTAGAGGTTATTACTTGGTCTTGTTGTGATCCTTATTACATTTATAGTTACGATACCAGGGGCGTACCTAGGGTTAGTGTTTGATGGGACCGACTGTCACATGTAAAAAACGTCATTCAAACTAAAAATCAAACTCAATTTGCATATTATGTATAGTGATACATATAAGTAGGCCTAGTTAAGCTTACAAATGATTACATTTAGAAGAAAGGGCTACCCTGTTAATGATGTAACTATTTTCAACTATTTCCCATTACAGTTATTGTTGAGTATTGCTCACCTATGTTTCTTTACAACAAATTAGGTTTGGGGGGGTCCCTCTAGACCCCTCTGGGTACGCCTCTGTACGATACATTACTCTCATATGTGTAAGTAAATGTAGTGATTTTAAAAATCAATTTAAAATAACTTCATGTTAATAAATTTAAATTAATTAAAATGAATATAAATTAATAATACGTAGATAGCCACAACCATACACAAGCGAAAGTTTGTGAAACGTAGGTCCGAAGATTTTGAAAAGCTCACTCAGTTACCTCAAACTCACATGACCTAATTTATAGTTTAGTATTTTTTTTACCCGAAACTACTGCAATAATTAATACACTAAAAAACACAAGTGTATCAGTCTAAAGTGTGTACGTTAACTCATACCGTTTTAACACTCGGGTATGTTGAATTTATAGTGACGACTTCATGTGAGGGCAATGTTGTGTCCTTATTAAAATATTGTAACATTTTTCGTTCTACAGCAAAAATTACAAACCTTGATTTCATTATTGATGTTATTACTCTGTTTAAATTTTATCAACTCATTTATATGTGGGCAAAAAGTATATGAATATGCAGATGTTGTAAATTGTACCGTTTACAGAATGTACAGAATTTTTTATATAAATATTAAAACAAAAATTTAAGCTAACGACAGAATTCTGGTTAAATGTATGGGCGGGAGAGAAGAAGTATTTAGATAACGCGTTATCAGTTGAAGTCGTTAATTTAAATAAATTACAACAGCCACAGTACAATCCACTTACGTATTTCAAAAGTTTTTCTCGCTAGAACAACGGCTAGTTATATTTTAAAACTCAGTTTTAAGTGGTACAATAAAACTAAAATAGTAACTTGCTCACTTACTGTAATGGACTCTGTCCATGGTTGACATTACCATAAAAACATTGCTTTCTTTTAGGTGTTGCCACTATTTGAAACAAAACTACGCGATAGTCTTATTTCTGAAGTAAAGTTGATTAATTTTTTTTTTTTTTTTTTTTTTCTTATCTAAAAAACACAACTCGCCAGTTGTATTAGTAGGCCTGTAATAAATGTCATAAATGATTGTCGGTTGTGAAATTAAAAAATTTGTTGAATCATGAGTCAGAAATATTTATGACATTTCTGGGCGTGAGATTTAACTTTACTGTCGGCGCAGATATTATGTTTAGGCCCACCCAAGCTTGAAGGTTGTTTACTAAGAACCTAAGAGGCCTATGGGAATCCAATCACACCTTTTTTCCTCGTTACGCTACGATATATGAATTTTTTTAATTTTGCTTTAATTTTAATAAATGCTATCCTAGTTGAAACAAAAAGTACCGGGATTTTAACTAGTTTTAACTGTTAGTCAACTTTACACATGTATTGCTCAAAATTCCGTTAAGTTCTCTCCTACTCATCTATTCAAGTACGAAGTTGCCAACCCTCCCACCCAACTACACACTACGACGTTTATGACCCTTCTACTCACCAACTCAAGTACCAAGATACAGTCCTCCCACCCAACTACACACTAACACTCCGCCTATAGAAGTGCACAATATAATCGTGTGTAACTGATATTCTGTCTGTATCACTAATATTTTGGTAAAATTTCAAATAAAACTTATCAAAGTCCTTCATCACTTTCTGGTTGGAAATTACATAATTTTTTCAAAATGTGTTAAAATAAAATTTCAGTGAATTTTTCATGAAAGGGAAATTTAGCAAGTTGTAATAACAACAAATAGGGTGTAAGCTATTTATTAACTACCCATTTCCACGGCTCATCAGGAGACAGATGGGAATACAGTATTTAATCATTCAAATAAAATTACTTATTCTGAAAGAAGACATATTTGCAAGCATTAGCCAAGTCACAATAATGCAATCGAATTTATCAAATGTAAGACTACAATGAATGTAAAATATAATTCAATTTTTTTTTAATTTCATGGCTTCTTCTTTCTGTCACCCCTCTATAGGAATTTGTGTTCATGGCTTCTTCTCTCTATCTCCCCTCTATAGGGATTTGTGTTCATGGCTTCTTCTCTCTATCTCACCTCTATAGGGATTTGTTTTCATGGCGTCTTCTCTCTATCTCACCTCTATAGAGATTTGTGTTCATGGCTTCTTCTCTCTATCTCCCCTCTATAGGGATTTGTGTTCATGGCTTCTTCTCTCTATCTCCCCTCTATAGGGATTTGTGTTCATGGCTTCTTCTCTCTATCTCCCCTCTATAGGGATTTGTGTTCATGGCTTCTTCTCTCTATCTCCCCTCTATAGGGATTTGTGTTCATGGCTTCTTCTCTCTATATCCCCTCTATAGGGATTTGTGTTCATGGCTTCTTCTCTCTATCTCACCTCTATAGAGATTTGTGTTCATGGCTTCTTCTCTCTATCTCCCCTCTATAGGGATTTGTGTTCATAGCTTCTTCTCTCTATATCCCCTCTATAGGGATTTGTGTCATTGCTTCTTCCCCATTGCAGGATTTTCAAGCTATTCCGATCTTTTGAACGCGGTATTCACATTACTGAATGGTGAAGCCTTGTTACTGTATCTCATGTTTGCGTCAGTTCCCAATGTAATTTAATGAATTATCATGTAATTCCTGGTGATAGATAATTGATAGTGTAATTTCGATAATCGTGACCAACTGACCATTTGCTAGAATTACAAATTCATCAGCAATTAGAGCGGAACAGCAGACAGAGCAGTGTTTTATAGAAATTTATAAATAGAGAAGAGATAAAAGTAAAATTTGTTCAACTGAAATTGTTTATCGTCTTCT
Organism: Stictocephala bisonia; assembly: GCA_035578905.1. Lineage (NCBI taxonomy): Eukaryota > Metazoa > Arthropoda > Insecta > Hemiptera > Membracidae > Stictocephala > Stictocephala bisonia. Next base: position 154,818 of record JAQJVL010001263.1, on the reverse strand, counting down.
TGCCCAATCATCATTATTAATTCACTGTACTTTTATTTAATAACAAATAGTTTTTAAAATAACGCAATATTATAATTGAAAGTCCTGAAATACAGTATTTCGTTTGGTTCTCTTTGAAATGTTGCACAATTAGTCATTTTAATGGACTGAATGTAGAATTATACACAGTTGTATTATGCGGCTCGGCAGTGTGGAGTTCGGACTGGGAATGCACTGCGGCTCGGAAACGCCTTATCAACAACCAACAGCGATAAGATAACGGCTTGCATGGCCTTGAGCCCGACCGAGGTCCGTCTATCCGTCATACCGCTGATCTGGTTATATTCACACCTATTAAATCGTAATAGGGTCTATTTTTTTTTTCTAAATATTTACGTGTTTTTCAGAGAATTATTTTTGGAAAAAATTTTAAAAAGCTGCGAATACAAATTTTTAACAATGGATTCTTAGTAAAGAGGATAACATATTTACAAAACGAATCTTCGATTTATTGTACAGTATAAAAAAAGGCAGTTTGACAAGAATATTCAAGAAGGCTTGCCGAGTTAAATTTTACTAAAAGAATTTAAGAGAGCGAAATAACTTAAGTGACAGGCTAAAGGACCAATATTTGGAGTTCCAAGAAAAACTCAAATAGGAAAGATGAAAAAACTCAAAACCTTTATAGATGTTTGGCAGAATGACCAAGAGAATGTTGTTATCTCGTTGCCATTACAGCATGAGGGAGTATATGAACTTTGTATCAGAGTAAATATTGTAAATAGTTATAGAATGTTGCCACCTGTATATTATTAATTTTCTATCTTCGGATATGTTTTAGTTTACGTTAGAAATAGTATGACTCTATTATGCAATTTTGTAATTGTTAAAAATAAAGGAATTTTAAGTTTGAGTTTGGAAAGAAATGTCTGAAGAAGAAAGGCGGCAACATCTGAAAGAATATTGGAGAAAACGAAAAGAGGCAAACAGGCAATTCATAGCAAAATAACAATTGATCTATCGTTCTCAAAAGTGGATTTAATTGAAAAAAAACCTTTAAAACAAGACGTATTTGGGAATAGTGTTTGCCTGCCCAAGTTTACTCCAGCACGTGGCGGTGTCTAGCGGACATATCAGTAACTACGTAAATCACACACACAGCAGCGTGGTGCTGCTACCTAGTGTTGAAGCCATAAAGTGACACGCAAAACACAATTCATTTGTACTAAATAAAATATACTATTTACTATAGAATTAATTATATTTTTGTTTTTCGTAAAGTGTTATTTAACTATAAAATAAATTAAATTGGTTATATGTCATGAAATGAAAATGGGAAGCTCGCTCACTTCTATTTACCTAAAAATATTTTTTCCTGATGTAGGTTACAGCGAAAATAAAAACTGTTGTTAACTTTTAGAACGATATCATTTTTGTACATACTTTTCGGAGTAACTAATTTTTATTGTGGATATACTTGAGAAGACGAAAGTGGAAATATAGAAAATGTAGGATTTTTAAGATGAACCATAAACCTCCTTTATTTATTTTGAATTTTTTGTATTTTTATGTACACTTTCTTATTTTCATGTTTATGTAATTTTACAATAACAATATTTTTACTTTGGGGACTAATTTGTACAATTCTATTCTTTGCTTTATTTTAGCATTATATATCCTCTACGCCTGAAGCCTTTTTTAAAATGGCAAACATAGCCTCAATAAAATTAGAAAAATTAAATTATCTCTAAAATATAACTAATGTAGCTTAAGTGTTTGACTGACAGAAGGCCTATACCAACAGTTAAACTGTATTGATTATAAGCAAGTGCATCTCGTTGCTAGTACGCCTACTGTAGCCCTAGCGGGCTATTCCTAGCCCTATAGTTTTTCCTAGGCCCTATAGGCCTAGCTGGTGCCGGCCAACGGGCCTATTCAAATGGATGCAAACCCGTTGGCCGGCACCCAATCCTACCGAGGGAAGCCCCAAACCATTGCGCGATCTTAATTAGCTTGTCCAGGCTACAAAGCTGTGCAGAATAAATATTTTTGGAAATTTCTCAATTCACGGTAAATAACTTGAATTGTCACTGGTTATACCTTCTTGGTTATGGTCTAGTATTAAGTACATTATTAAGAGATAAGGTATGTTAGAAGTTTTTATTTTGTCACACAAAACATTGTTAACTAAATAAAAATGTACGACTACACATTGTTTCAAGTAATTTAACAAATTCAATATAAAAACAAAAGAGTCTTTTGTCCTTTTTGTGTAGACAGAAAGAAAGCTGTAAGAATTATTTCAAAATTAAATTTACGAGTCGTGTAAAAGTGCCTTCAGGGAGCTTGAATTGTTGACCCTTCCCCGCCTTTATATTCTGGAGGTCACCTTGTACTGTCGTTTCAAGCGTGGTTTGGTCCCGGGTAGAGACGTACACCAGAACGAAACTAGGGGTAACAGGGATAACTAACTATCGAACAGGGCGACAAAAAATAATGGACTATGAACACCTGCCATCACATTTCACAAGCTGGCATAAAGTTTATTAATAAGCTTTCTGAAGACATTAAACAGATAAATGACCCAAAAAATTTCAAATTCGACTAAGACACCTCCTGGTGTTGAATGCTTTGTGCTCGGTTGATGAGTTCATGATGTGTCGGTGGGACGTAAATTAACTAAACTAAAACTTAATTCCTCCGCTAATATCCAAACTACAAGTTTTACACAATTAACAAAATATGTATTCTCGTAATGTTTTAATTTATTTATTATTGTTGTTTATATATTTATTACTAATTATTATTGCTTGTGACTAGTTTATATAGTCTTTTTGACGATTGTAAATCAATTATTGTTAATTGTTCTCTACAATAAAGATTTGAATTATTATTATTGTATGATTATTTACATAATTTTTATACTGTAAGGTATTCATCAAGTTGTGTTATTCTTGCCAATAAATAGCATTTATCGGCTGTGCCTACATGAATGAATGGTTTTGTTCATACATAGCCACGTTTTGAATAGATTGCGTATAGTTTGCAAGAATAAGTGAAATTAATAAAATAAAAGGTTGACGTGATATAATAATGGATATATGTAGGCCTAATACAAGCTATGATTATTTTAGAAACACTCTAAATAGCACAGCATGGGATACTGTTCATTGGGTTTCATTAAGTTTAGTGTAGATGTTAAGAATGAGTGATTAAAGATGGCTATGTTAATATATCAGCTGATATTATTTACCCTTGCTGATGCGTAGAGAGGCATCAACGGCGCACTTCTTTTTTAGATACATCATAGGCCGCTTAGAAAACGACTTTTTCAACGCACTGGTGCAAGTAAGATAGAGAACTACTCTTTCCCACTGTGTAATTCAATTTAAAAATTGTCATGACAACCAGAGTGGTAGGCCACGTGCTGACGGTGCAATAGAAAGCCCATACATTTTATGTTATTAGTAGCAGTGACCATAGGTCGATTTGATTAACACCAACGAATCAAGCTTAGAACGATTAAATAAAATTATTACTTAATATTACAATAACAATGAATGTTATTAGTAGCAGTGACCATAGGTCGATTTGATTAACACCAACGAATCAAGCTTAGAACGATTAAATAAAATTATTACTTAATATTATAATAACAATGAATAATTCAGTATCAATAACATAATGAATAATAATGTAAGCAATAAATATCAACTAAATAAACTTGCACCGTTCATTAAAGTTATTTTTGTCAACTTAACACTATTGTGAACTTGAAGGTGGAAGTTAGTCACTCCCGTGAAGTAAAGCAGCTCAGCGGTGGAAAGATTCCCCTTTGCCGCTGCAACCCCTTCATGCACTAGTCGGGGGAACCCCAAGTAAAAAACGCTAGTCGCTTACTATATGGTAACACTACTGTAGTCTGATTTTAGCACAACCACTTTTTTCCTTAAATTCCGATGAATAATAGCTACTTTTTTAATGTTGTATTTTTAGTTGAGATGTTATCTTGTTAAAATCTTCTTAGCACTCGTAATCGGCTTGTAACACAAGTATTGCAGAGCAATAATCGAAGGTAAAAGTCTGCTGAGTCAACTGGTTGCTGACGTCATTGTTTACGTCTCTGTGGGAATGTGTCACATCGGTCTACAATGAGACCGCCTACTTGCCTGATGCAGCGGTAATGACTACTATCAAGCAGAGGATATTACTTTAGGATGCATTTTGCGATCTATGAATATAGTATGTTTTTTTTCTGTACTTTTGTATTTTTTTGATGTGGAATGAAAAAGTTAAAGTCCTGATATAGGTTTGTTATTCGGTACACTTCAGGACTCTCGCTCTCTTATCAACTGACATTATGTTGGTAATCATTTAGATACAGCACAAATCTGTATATGTAAGAAAATGAATACATTTATTTAATTAGTAAAACATTGCTTTTCCAATGCCTAAAAGTTATCTTTGTTTTAGATTATTTGTTAAATAAGCAATTTATTTTCATCAAATTTTAACAGGATGGTTTGCAAACTGATTAACACAGGACAAAACCCTATCAGACAATTTTCTTGTTAAAATGTCTTTTAAGTATTTTACTCTAAACATTTGGATATTTAATTATAACCTTCAACACGTTCGTCGATTGGAACATGAGATTATATGTGTGTCATTGGATCTACTTCTTGGAATGAAAGTAGATCGCAGGTGGCACCAACTTGAAAGCTCCACAAAAAACGCCTCAGTGGCAGTTAAAAATAAATTACAACTAATATACATCTTTATAAATCTGAAGTAATGTTTGCTAAGTTTATCCTTACGGACCTGGAGGAAAGAAGGGGTTGGGAATAAAAATGGTGCTGGTCCTTCCATCCACATGGCGAACTGGAGAACTAACTATTCGACACCCATTCAGCGCACTATTGGATTCGACCGCTGTTTATCTTTTCTCTATGAAATCTCGTACAGGAGCCAAGGTGGTCTCAGAAAGAAGATGATGGCAAGTCTAATTGTCTATAACGGGAGTACTGCTTCCGTTTGACTAATGAGGGAAGTAACTAGCCTACATGCAAGCCTGACAGGGCATTCCTCTGTGGCACGCTAAGTCCTCCAGGGACCGAGCCTCGCCACATGTGAGGGGCGTGTTGCAGAGTACGCCCCTTACATGTCACGTGTCTTATCACTGATTAGGCAACAAGATATCAGAAAGGAATACAACGTAATAAGCCATTAAGCATTTATTCAATCAACCCTCAAATACGAGTGTCAGACGTGTCTTGGAGTCACTTCATCACGCTCGCTAATTACACTTACCTGGGCAATTTTAAATTTCCACAATGAACTTACTGTAACATTATAGTAATTGATGAATTTGCCTTTTTTTTATTTTAAAGTGGAGAAATTAAACAACGGTTTTTATATTCGTTTTGTACAGGTTAAACTTAATACATACAAATGAGCAAGGCCGTAGCTAGCGCGGGGGGGGGGGTTCCAGAGGTCATACCCCCCCCCCCTCGGAAGTCAGGATAAACCCCGTGGCAAGGCACGGGTAAACAGCTAGTTCATAATAAAAGTAAATAAATAATTACTAAAATTATAAACAAATGAACGCCACACAAGACAATTTAATATAGTATAAGCACAAAAAATGAATGATCCATTTCAAGTTTACTGTCGTCAGCCCAGTCCCGAGAGGCCTCAACTGAACGTCCCGTCGTGCGGTGCAGTTACATCAGGCATAGAGTCAATTCACGGTCAATAATGATTCTAAGGGAAAAATAATAAATAAAAATGAATCGAATAACAACAATTAAATCTCTTTTATCATAGTTCAGTCTGGGAACATTTTACTAACTTTCAAAAGTGCCTGAAGAGTCTGCAGAGGCTGTCGGCCTTGTTGGTTTTAATCCCAAAAGAGCAATGTTATTTTCAAACTGAACTTACGATCACGCGTATCCAAAAGAAACAGTTATTTTTAAACGGATTTTTTCCAAACAAATTTCATTTTATCAATAATTAAATTGCGCGCTGGAATTGTTTTGCGAACTCCTACTTAGTTTTACAGAAAAAAACATAAAAATATTTAGTTTGAAGCGTTTACTTTCAACTATTTTTCAAAACTAGGCGTATGTATTCAAAATATCAAAAGCAAACCCAATGTGCAATATGATAACGTTTAAAATGACACCTCATAAACAACTTTAGGTAAGTAAATAAAGAAAAATATGGATTCGCAAATAACATTGTTCTTGTGTGATTAAAACCGACATGCCCGACAGCCTCTGCAGACCCTTAATCTCGTTGCTTAGTTGAATCAAATGAAAGAGTACATTTCTGTGGAAGTAATGTTTAATTTGTTTGGTTTTGTACTTGAAGGATGTATATACATGGAATATGAATTTAATGTAATTTTAAGTTGCAATCACGTAAAAGCAAACTCATCAAATATGGACCGATGCCTTGAATAAACAAATCTCGGTTAAAACGTTGACCTTCAGGATCCTTCTGTGGAGGGTTAACTGAACGTGATTGTACATGGTGTGTAACAAACGTGACGGAAGCACAAAACCAATTATATATCTGCTACAATGACGTGCTTAGTTGTTATACAGCGCTGAGGCCTGAGAATGTGAAAGATCGATATAGGCTTCAAATCTCATTTTTTGTAAAACTCTGCTTAAACAGAGTAACCAGAGGCATCCTTAAGTGATACTTTCATACTTTGTGTTGATAATCAGTCTCTCCGAAAATTGAAAATATAAGTTGTGATAAGTGTGTCACCTACGTTTTCACTTGACAATTTGCGTTGGCTAGATGGATATAATTCTAGGGTTTTCTCCAAGGTCACTGCACTCAAATTATACAATTGATGTAGAGCTTTGTGCCAATAGCATTTTGTGACTTTGATTTTAACATTGTTTTGAGACAACGGTCCAAACACATCAAGCTAAGTTTAGTTTTTCTTGAATCTGAGTTATAATATGAATAGCCCTATAGATTGTAGACGTGTATCATGATTGTGAATTGTAATATGAATAGCCCTATAGATTGTAGGCCTGTCATGATTGTGAATTATAATGTGAATAGCCCTATAGATTGTAGACGTGTATATTTGATTGTGAATTGTAATATGAATAGCCCTATAGATTGTAGGCCTGTCATGATTGTGAATTATAATGTGAATAGCCCTATAGATTGTAGACGTGTATATTTGATTGTGAATTGTAATATGAATAGCCCTATAGATTGTAGGCCTGTCATGATTGTGAATTATAATGTGAATAGCCCTATAGATTGTAGACGTGTATATTTTGATTGTGAATTGTAATATGAATAGCCCTATAGATTGTAGACGTGTATATTTGATTGTGAATTGTAATGTGAATAGCCCTATAGATTGTAGACGTGTATATTTGATTGTGAATTGTAATATGAATAGCCCTATAGATTGTAGGCCTGTCATGATTGTGAATTATAATGTGAATAGCCCTATAGATTGTAGACGTGTATATTTGATTGTGAATTGTAATATGAATAGCCCTATAGATTGTAGGCCTGTCATGATTGTGAATTGTAATGTGAATAGCCCTATAGATTGTAGACGTGTATATTTTGATTGTGAATTGTAATATGAATAGCCCTATAGATTGTAGGCCTGTCATGATTGTGAATTATAATGTGAATAGCCCTATAGATTGTAGACGTGTATATTTTGATTGTGAATTGTAATATGAATAGCCCTATAGATTGTAGGCCTGTCATGATTGTGAATTATAATGTGAATAGCCCTATAGATTGTAGACGTGTATATTTTGATTGTGAATTGTAATATGAATAGCCCTATAGATTGTAGGCCTGTCATGATTGTGAATTATAATGTGAATAGCCCTATAGATTGTAGACGTGTATATTTTGATTGTGAATTGTAATATGAATAGCCCTATAGATTGTAGACGTGTATATTTTGATTGTGAATTGTAATGTGAATAGCCCTATAGATTGTAGACGTGTATATTTTGATTGTGAATTGTAATATGAATAGCCCTATAGATTGTAGGCCTGTCATGATTGTGAATTATAATGTGAATAGCCCTATAGATTGTAGACGTGTATATTTTGATTGTGAATTGTAATATGAATAGCCCTATAGATTGTAGGCCTGTCATGATTGTGAATTGTAATGTGAATAGCCCTATAGATTGTAGACGTGTATATTTGATTGTGAATTGTAATATGAATAGCCCTATAGATTGTAGGCCTGTCATGATTGTGAATTATAATGTGAATAGCCCTATAGATTGTAGAAGTGTATATTTTGATTGTGAATTGTAATATGAATAGCCCTATAGATTGTAGGCCTGTCATGATTGTGAATTGTAATGTGAATAGCCCTATAGATTGTAGGCCTGTCATGATTGTGAATTGTAATGTGAATAGCCCTATAGATTGTAGACGTGTATATTTGATTGTGAATTGTAATATGAATAGCCCTATAGATTGTAGGCCTGTCATGATTGTGAATTGTAATGTGAATAGCCCTATAGATTGTAGGCCTGTCATGATTGTGAATTATAATGTGAATAGCCATATAGATTGTAGACGTGTATATTTTGATTGTGAATTGTAATATGAATAGCCCTATAGATTGTAGACGTGTATATTTTGATTGTGAATTGTAATATGAATAGCCCTATAGATTGTAGACGTGTATATTTTGATTGTGAATTGTAATGTGAATAGCCATATAGATTGTAGGCCTATGTCATGATTGTGAATTATAATGTGAATAGCCCTATAGATTGTAGGCCTATGTCATGATTGTGAATTATAATGTGAATAGCCCTATAGATTGTAGACGTGTACATTTTCATTGTGAATTGTAATATGAATAGCCCTATAGATTGTAGACGTGTATATTTTCATTGTGAATTGTAATATGAATAGCCCTATAGATTGTAGACGTGTACATTTTGATTGTGAATTGTAATGTGAATAGCCCTATAGATTGTAGGCCTATGTCATGATTGTGAATTATAATGTGAATAGCCCTATAGATTGTAGGCCTATGTCATGATTGTGAATTGTAATGTGAATAGCCCTATAGATTGTAGGCCTGTCATGATTGTGAATTGTAATGTGAATAGCCCTATAGATTGTAGGCCTGTCATGATTGTGAATTGTAATGTGAATAGCCCTATAGATTGTAGACGTGTATATTTTGATTGTGAATTGTAATATGAATAGCCCTATAGATTGTAGACGTGTACATTTTGATTGTGAATTGTAATGTGAATAGCCCTATAGATTGTAGGCCTGTCATGATTGTGAATTGTAATGTGAATAGCCCTATAGATTGTAGGCCTATGTCATGATTGTGAATTGTAATGTGAATAGCCCTATAGATTGTAGACGTGTATATTTTGATTGTGAATTGTAATATGAATAGCCCTATAGATTGTAGACGTGTACATTTTGATTGTGAATTGTAATATGAATAGCCCTATAGATTGTAGACATGTACATTTTGATTGTGAATTGTAATATGAATAGCCCTATAGATTGTAGACGTGTATATTTTCATTGTGAATTGTAATATGAATAGCCCTATAGATTGTAGACGTGTACATTTTGATTGTGAATTGTAATATGAATAGCCCTATAGATTTTAGACATGTACATTTTGATTGTGAATTGTAATATGAATAGCCCTATAGATTGTAGACGTGTATATTTTGATTGTGAATTGTAATATGAATAGCCCTATAGATTGTAGACGTGTACATTTTGATTGTGAATTGTAATATGAATAGCCCTATAGATTGTAGACATGTACATTTTGATTGTGAATTGTAATATGAATAGCCCTATAGATTGTAGACGTGTATATTTTCATTGTGAATTGTAATATGAATAGCCCTATAGATTGTAGACGTGTACATTTTGATTGTGAATTGTAATATGAATAGCCCTATAGATTGTAGACGTGTATATTTTCATTGTGAATTGTAATATGAATATCCCTATAGATTGTAGACATGTACATTTTGATTGTGAATTGTAATATGAATAGCCCTATAGATTGTAGACGTGTATATTTTGATTGTGAATTGTAATATGAATAGCCCTATAGATTGTAGACGTGTACATTTTGATTGTGAATTGTAATATGAATAGCCCTATAGATTGTAGACATGTACATTTTGATTGTGAATTGTAATATGAATAGCCCTATAGATTGTAGACGTGTATATTTTCATTGTGAATTGTAATATGAATATCCCTATAGATTGTAGACATGTACATTTTGATTGTGAATTGTAATATGAATAGCCCTATAGATTGTAGACGTGTATATTTTGATTGTGAATTGTAATATGAATAGCCCTATAGATTGTAGACGTGTACATTTTGATTGTGAATTGTAATATGAATAGCCCTATAGATTGTAGACGTGTATATTTTGATTGTGAATTGTAATATGAATAGCCCTATAGATTGTAGACATGTACATTTTGATTGTGAATTGTAATATGAATAGCCCTATAGATTGTAGGCCTATGTCATGATTGTGAATTGTAATGTGAATAGCCCTATAGATTGTAGACGTGTATATTTTGATTGTGAATTGTAATATGAATAGCCCTATAGATTGTAGACGTGTACATTTTGATTGTGAATTGTAATATGAATAGCCCTATAGATTGTAGACATGTACATTTTGATTGTGAATTGTAATATGAATAGCCCTATAGATTGTAGGCCTATGTCATGATTGTGAATTGTAATATGAATAGCCCTATAGATTGTAGACGTGTATATCTTGATTGTGAATTGTAATGTGAATAGCCCTATAGATTGTAGGCCTATGTCATGATTGTGAATTGTAATATGAATAGCCCTATAGATTGTAGACGTGTACATTTTGATTGTGAATTGTAATGTGAATAGTCCTATAGATTGTAGGCCTATGTCATGATTGTGAATTGTAATATGAATAGCCCTATAGATTGTAGACGTGTATATCTTGATTGTGAATTGTAATGTGAATATCCCTAGATTGTTGGCTTGTCTCCTGGATTCTGAGTTATAATTTGAATATGTTTATTTTGTAGTCTAATTTTGTCTTTGCTTTGGTTGGTAAAGAAGAAATATTGTAGTGACATTTAAAATGTTTTTGTAATTAACTCATAATGCTCATAAAATCTCAAATTCTTATTTTGAGTTTTTCATTATAACCTTGCCATTTTGACAGTAATACCTTTCAAAATGACTTGACAGATCATTCGACGTATTTCCTGGGTAAAATGTAACATTTAATTGTCAGCAGTTGTTATCTCTGTAGCTGTGAGTATGAAGTCCTAATTGGCTTGCGTTTTGTGACAGAAAGGTCCTGGCGGAGATTAAGATGTGGTTTTGGGAGGACTGGCCAAGATAAGTTGAACAAGTGTTAAAACAAATTTGGAAACGAAATAGATTTAAAGTCTGATTTCGAAGTCCTGTAAATGACAAGGACTCGTTTTAAAGCTGTCATTTGGAGCAAGTGATTTCTAAATCGTGATTAACATCTGTGGAAATATTTTAGTGAATCCCCTTTAACAATACACTGTCTGTGGCAGGAGAAGACACGGTCTACAGCCTCGTAGCTCTGCGCCAGGCTGAATTGTTAACAAGGTGTTGTTTGTTATTGTTTTTGATAATCTTGAATATTCTAAAGATTGCCAATTTACTAATCGATTGGTTTTCAATGTTTAAAGAAACCTGTTAAAAGCTCCTATTCAATTAAAGTTCTAGCCTGACGTAGCGCTAAAACCGGTACGGTTTAGACTAAGTCAAGTGTGTGTTATTTTGAGAAAACGTCGTTGTGTTTTTTAGCGGAGTCAGTCGGGTGACCACAGAGACAAGGGGTTGACAAACTACCCCCTGCCCCCTCAGACTGAGATGTCCAAACCGTTCATCACCCCTAGAGTCCATAAATTGCCCAAATTGACGCAACCCACGGAATAAATAACGGAGGAATTTGACGCGTTGATAATTTGTTTAGAGTTAGAGGACCATTAGATGGGGTTGGGTTTTGAACCATTCGTCAGACTGGGTGGACCGAGGTCGCCGAACCCACCCCTTTCACTCTCTCCGACGGACCAAGTTGAAAACACCGTATCCTCCTTCTATTATTGTCGGATTGAAAATTGCTAATTTTCAAAGATAATTTCTTATTGAAACAATGTAATTTTAAATAAACAATGCACAGAACATTGTATATCATGAAAAAAATACATGTATTTTTCTCTTTAATGAACGTATTCAAAACTGCGAATGCTGGTACAATATTTTTAGAAGGGCTCAATTACATGGACATGGTATTTTTTGACGATACAAAACTGTTGTTCCAGAGATAAAAAGATGAAGCGTAAAAAATACAATAGGCCTAATGTCTCAGCCAACCAAGCAATATTTGTTGGGATGGAGCCCCAAGACGAACTTCAAAAATCAAAATATACTGAAAACAATCTCATACCTTGTTTTTCCGTGAAAGTATCACGGAAGCATTATGGGCAGACCTATGACTGGTGAACAGTTTTATTTATAAGAAACAAACCTGTTTACTGGAAGTGAGGATAATTTATGATAAATATACAGGGTGTAACTAAAAAGGTGTCCTAGCTGTATATTTTCGGATTCTACAACTAATTTAGAGTGAAAATCAAGGATAGTGTTATCGTATTCCGCTCAGTTAAGGTCTATCCGTCTATCCGTCAATAAAATTAATAATTCATGAACGCTTTAACCGACTGACTTGACATTTTGCACAGTTCTTTAAATTAGCCTAACACTACTAAACGTAATAAAAATATCCAATGAATATATTTTTAGTTATTTTAAAACGGCGGTCGTTTGCATTTTTTAAATCAAAATATCTTGTATGATATTAGGTTCATCAATTTTACTCATAAATAACATTTTTTTGTTAATTTATTACAATCCTATTCGTACCTTAATTTGTATTGTAAGTGGTTCGTTAGTAAATTTTTGTAAAAAAATGTATTTTACTCCATTCTCCTGATGCTGGAAATACTTGCAGTAAAATACATTTTTTACCAAAACTCCCCTAGTAATAGAAAGTTAATAAAAGTTAATATATCAATAGATTTGTAATAAAATTAACTAAAATTTTCTTTTTTTGTGTAAAATGTAGGAACCTAACAGTTTACAAGATATTTTTATTTAAAAAATTTAAACGACTGACATTTTTAAATCACAAAAGACAAGTAAATATCTTTTTTATACTGTTTAATGAATAGTGTTAATGTAAATTGTGAATTGTGAACATTTTCAAGTCAATCGGCCAAAGTGTTCTTCAGTTATTATTTTTTTTTTGTAGAACACAGACGGACAGATTGTCACTAAACGAAGGGGAATTCGATAAAACTCCTTGATTTATTACTCTAAATTAGGTGTAGAATCCGAAAATATATCAAGGACATCTTTTTACTGTAGTCACACGCTCTATACTGTATATCAATAAATAAAATAAATTATAAATTGTTATCCTATTTTACTCATTTTCTATTATTCCTTATAAATAGAAAAGATCCGTGATTTTTAGTGTATGCCTGTTCTTTACCACCTATGATGATAAACCTATGATTTGACGTATACTTTTCATAGGTCAAATCATATATTATATTATATTCAAAGGAATAGAAAATAGTTGTCATTGTAATCCCAATATACAATTTTCCTCGATTCTGACTGACACAAAAGATCCTCAATTATAAGCAAATCTATAGAACTGGAAAAATTATAATATAAATAACCAATAAAATAGCATTTAAAAGTGATGCATTTTTCGCTAATCCTAATTTTAATAGTTACGTAGTAAAACTATGTGTTGACGGTTTTTACAGTTGAACGATAATTAAATAATCGTACGCCACAATTTGATATTATCTAAATAAAACCAACATTACACTGTTAACTCCTGATTGGCAAACCAAGTAGATTAATTAATTAAACAATCCTGTCATTTCCGGTACCGCACTTCCGGTTCTCGTGTTTCAATTACTTTAGAGTTTCCAAGATACAAGACGTTTTTATAGTTAATTATTGTATAACACGATAACTGAATTACCTAAACAAATTCAATAAGTGTGTCTGTACATTGCTTACAGAAGTGTAGGCCTAAATGTTATTGTTGCCTCATTAACGACCACTATTTGCCCGTGCTCTGCTACGGGATAAACAATAAGTGTGTCTGTACATTGCTTAGAGAAGTGTAGGCCTAAATGTTATTGTTGCCTCATTAACGACCACTATTTGCCCGTGCTCTGCTACGGGATAAACTATAAGTGTGCCTGTACATTGCTTAGAGAAGTGTAGGCCTAAATGTTATTGTTGCCTCATTAACGACCACTATTTGCCGTGCTCTGCTACGGGATAAACTATAAGTGTGCCTGTACATTGCTTAGAGAAGTGTAGGCCTAAATGTTATTGTTGCCTCATTAACGACCACTATTTGCCCGTGCTCTGCTACGGGATAAACAATAAGTGTGTCTGTACATTGCTTAGAGAAGTGTAGGCCTAAATGTTATTGTTGCCTCATTAATGACCACTATTTGCCCGTGCTCTGCTACGGGATAAACTATAAGTGTGCCTGTACATTGCTTAGAGAAGTGTAGGCCTAAATGTTATTGTTGCCTCATTAATGACCACTATTTGCCCGTGCTCTGCTACGGGATAAACAATAAGTGTGTCTGTACATTGCTTAGAGAAGTGTAGGCCTGAATGTTATTGTTGCCTCATAAACGACCACTATTTGCCCGTGCTCTGCTACGGGATAAACAATAAGTGTGTCTGTACATTGCTTAGAGAAGTGTAGGCCTAAATGTTATTGTTGCCTCATTAACGACCACTATTTGCCCGTGCTCTGCTACGGGATAAACAATAAGTGTGTCTGTACATTGCTTAGAGAAGTGTAGGCCTAAATGTTATTGTTGCCTCATTAACGACCACTATTTGCCCGTGCTTAGAGAAGTGTAGGCCTAAATGTTATTGTTGCCTCATTAACGACCACTATTTGCCCGTGCTTAGAGAAGTGTAGGCCTAAATGTTATTGTTGCCTCATTAACGACCACTATTTGCCCGTGCTTAGAGAAGTGTAGGCCTAAATGTTATTGTTGCCTCATTAACGACCACTATTTGCCCGTGCTTAGAGAAGTGTAGGCCTAAATGTTATTGTTGCCTCATTAACGACCGCTATTTGCCCGTGCTTAGAGAAGTGTAGGCCTAAATGTTATTGTTGCCTCATTAACGACCTCTATTTGCCCGTGCTCTGCTACGGGATAAACAATAAGTGTGTCTGTACATTGCTTAGAGAAGTGTAGGCCTAAATGTTATTGTTGCCTCATTAACGACCACTATTTGCCCGTGCTTAGAGAAGTGTAGGCCTAAATGTTATTGTTGCCCCATTAACGACCACTATTTGCCCGTGCTCTGCTACGGGATAAACAATAAGTGTGTCTGTACATTGCTTAGAGAAGTGTAGGCCTAAATGTTATTGTTGCCTCATTAACGACCACTATTTGCCCGTGCTCTGCTACGGGATAAACAATAAGTGTGCCTGTACATTGCTTAGAGAAGTGTAGGCCTAAATGTTAATGTTGCCTCATTAATGACCACTATTTGCCCGTGCTCTGCTACGGGATAAACAATAAGTGTGTCTGTACATTGCTTAGAGAAGTGTAGGCCTAAATGTTATTGTTGCCTCATTAACGACCACTATTTGCCCGTGCTCTGCTACGGGATAAACAATAAGTGTGTCTGTACATTGCTTAGAGAAGTGTAGGCCTAAATATTATTGTTGCCTCATTAACGACCACTATTTGCTCGTGCTCTGCTATGGGATAAACAATAAGTGTGTCTGTACATTGCTTAGAGAAGTGTAGGCCTAAATGTTATTGTTGCCTCATTAACGACCGCTATTTGCCCGTGCTTAGAGAAGTGTAGGCCTAAATGTTATTGTTGCCTCATTAACGACCGCTATTTGCCCGTGCTCTGCTACGGGATAAACAATAAGTGTGTCTGTACATTGCTTAGAGAAGTGTAGGCCTAAATGTTATTGTTGCCTCATTAACGACCACTATTTGCCCGTGCTTAGAGAATTGTAGGCCTAAATGTTATTGTTGCCTCATTAACGACCACTATTTGCCCGTGCTCTGCTACGGGATAAACAATAAGTGTGTCTGTACATTGCTTAGAGAAGTGTAGGCCTAAATGTTATTGTTGCCTCATTAACGACTACTATTTGCCCGTGCTTAGAGAAGTGTAGGCCTAAATGTTATTGTTGCCTCATTAACGACCACTATTTGCCCGTGCTCTGCTACGGGATAAACAATAAGTGTGTCTGTACATTGCTTAGAGAAGTGTAGGCCTAAATGTTATTGTTGCCTCATTAACGACCACTATTTGCCCGTGCTCTGCTACGGGATAAACAATAAGTGTGTCTGTACATTGCTTAGAGAAGTGTAGGCTTAAATGTTATTGTTGCCTCATTAACGACCACTATTTGCCCGTGCTCTGCTACGGGATAAACAATAAGTGTGTCTGTACATTGCTTAGAGAAGTGTAGGCCTAAATGTTATTGTTGCCTCATTAACGACCACTATTTGCCCGTGCTCTGCTACGGGATAAACAATAAGTGTGTCTGTACATTGCTTAGAGAAGTGTAGGCCTAAATGTTATTGTTGCCTCATTAACGACCACTATTTGCCCGTGCTCTGCTACGGGATAAACAATAAGTGTGTCTGTACATTGCTTAGAGAAGTGTAGGCCTAAATGTTATTGTTGCCTCATTAACGACCACTATTTGCCCGTGCTTAGAGAAGTGTAGGCCTAAATGTTATTGTTGCCTCATTAACGACCACTATTCGCCCGTGCTCTGCTACGGGATAAACAATAAGTGTGTCTGTACATTGCTTAGAGAAGTGTAGGCCTAAATGTTATTGTTGCCTCATTAACGACCACTATTCGCCCGTGCTCTGCTACGGGATAAACATATGAACAGTAATGTTTACATTTTATTACAATTAAATTTTACATCAATGATCATTACTAACCCAATTTTTAAAGTTGCCTTTTCATTTGATTCAATTTAACAGCTAATTATTAATTGAATCAATGAAATAATGCCATTAAAAATACCATTGAAAATTAGAGTCGGATGATAATAAAGCCATGTAAGAAACCTTCTTAGAAGTAAACTCAATTACTTCGGGAAGTTTTATGGGGATCGGATGAATGGTATAATGCACAATGACAAACAGATAAACATACATTCGTTTGTATACAGAGTGAGTTTTAGCCTGAGCTAGTTTACCCCAAACTTGTTTCCACAGTTTATAAAAGATTTGCTTTTGGAATATGGGATTAGATTAATAATTACCCACGCTACATTGAGAGTGTTTCTTGGAGTCCAAGACCTACAAGTCAACTTCAACACGCTACATTGAGAGTGTTTCTTGGAGTCCAAGACCTACAAATCAACTTCAACACGCCACATTGAGAGTGTTTCTTGGAGTCCAAGACCTACAAGTTAACTTCAACACGCCACATTGAGAGTGTTTCTTGGAGTCCAAGACCTACAAGTCAACTTCAACACGCCACATTGAGAGTGCTTCTTGGAGTCCAAGACCTACAAATCAACTTCAACACGCCACATTGAGAGTGTTTCTTGGAGTCCAAGACCTACAAGTCAACTTCAACACGCCACATTGAGAGTGTTTCTTGGAGTCCAAGACCTACAAGTCAACTTCAACACGCTACATTGAGAGTGTTTCTTGGAGTCCAAGACCTACAAGTCAACGTCAACACGCCACATTGAGAGTGTTTCTTGGAGTCCAAGACCTACAAGTCAACTTCAACACGCCACATTGAGAGTGTTTCTTGGAGTCCAAGACCTACAAGTCAACTTCAACACGCTACATTGAGAGTGTTTCTTGGAGTCCAAGACCTACAAGTCAACTTCAACACGCTACATTGAGAGTGTTTCTTGGAGTCCAAGACCTACAAGTCAACTTCAACACGCCACATTGAGAGTGTTTCTTGGAGTCCAAGACCTACAAGTCAACTTCAACACGCCACATTGAGAGTGTTTCTTGGAGTCCAAGACCTACAAGTCAACTTCAACACGCCACATTGAGAGTGTTTCTTGGAGTCCAAGACCTACAAGTCAACTTCAACACGCCACATTGAGAGTGTTTCTTGGAGTCCAAGACCTACAAGTCAACTTCAACACGCCACATTGAGAGTGTTTCTTGGAGTCCAAGACCTACAAGTCAACTTCAACACGCCACATTGAGAGTGTTTCTTGGAGTCCAAGACCTACAAGTCAACTTCAACACGCCACATTGAGAGTGTTTCTTGGAGTCCAAGACCTACAAGTCAACTTCAACACGCCACATTGAGAGTGTTTCTTGGAGTCCAAGACCTACAAGTCAACTTCAACACGCCACATTGAGAGTGTTTCTTGGAGTCCAAGACCTACAAGTCAACTTCAACACGCCACATTGAGAGTGTTTCTTGGAGTCCAAGACCTACAAGTCAACTTCAACACGCCACATTGAGAGTGTTTCTTGGAGTCCAAGACCTACAAGTCAACTTCAACACGCCACATTGAGAGTGTTTCTTGGAGTCCAAGACCTACAAGTCAACTTCAACACGCCACATTGAGAGTGTTTCTTGGAGTCCAAGACCTACAAGTCAACTTCAACACGCCACATTGAGAGTGTTTCTTGGAGTCCAAGACCTACAAGTCAACTTCAACACGCCACATTGAGAGTGTTTCTTGGAGTCCAAGACCTACAAGTCAACTTCAACACGCCACATTGAGAGTGTTTCTTGGAGTCCAAGACCTACAAGTCAACTTCAACACGCCACATTGAGAGTGTTTCTTGGAGTCCAAGACCTACAAGTCAACTTCAACACGCCACATTGAGAGTGTTTCTTGGAGTCCAAGACCTACAAGTCAACTTCAACACGCCACATTGAGAGTGTTTCTTGGAGTCCAAGACCTACAAGTCAACTTCAACACGCCACATTGAGAGTGTTTCTTGGAGTCCAAGACCTACAAGTCAACTTCAACACGCCACATTGAGAGTGTTTCTTGGAGTCCAAGACCTACAAGTCAACTTCAACACGCCACATTGAGAGTGTTTCTTGGAGTCCAAGACCTACAAGTCAACTTCAACACGCCACATTGAGAGTGTTTCTTGGAGTCCAAGACCTACAAGTCAACTTCAACACGCTACATTGAGAGTGTCTCTTGGAGTCCAAGACCTACAAGTCAACTTCAACACGCTACATTGAGAGTGTCTCTTGGAGTCCAAGACCTACAAGTCAACTTCAACACGCCACATTGAGAGTGTCTCTTGGAGTCCAAGACCTACAAGTCAACTTCAACACGCCACATTGAGAGTGTTTCTTGGAGTCCAAGACCTACAAGTCAACTTCAACACGCCACATTGAGAGTGTTTCTTGGAGTCCAAGACCTACAAGTCAACTTCAACACGCCACATTGAGAGTGTTTCTTGGAGTCCAAGACCTACAAGTCAACTTCAACACGCCACATTGAGAGTGTTTCTTGGAGTCCAAGACCTACAAGTCAACTTCAACACGCTACATTGAGAGTGTTTCTTGGAGTCCAAGACCTACAAGTCAACTTCAACACGCTACATTGAGAGTGTCTCTTGGAGTCCAAGACCTACAAGTCAACTTCAACACGCTACATTGAGAGTGTCTCTTGGAGTCCAAGACCTACAAGTCAACTTCAACACGCCACATTGAGAGTGTTTCTTGGAGTCCAAGACCTACAAGTCAACTTCAACACGCCACATTGAGAGTGTTTCTTGGAGTCCAAGACCTACAAGTCAACTTCAACACGCTACATTGAGAGTGTTTCTTGGAGTCCAAGACCTACAAGTCAACTTCAACACGCTACATTGAGAGTGTTTCTTGGAGTCCAAGACCTACAAGTCAACTTCAACACGCTACATTGAGAGTGTTTCTTGGAGTCCAAGACCTACAAGTCAACTTCAACACGCTACAATTCAACGTCAACACTTTAAATAGGAACGTGGTTACGTGATTTGTCACTAACAAGAGTAAATCAACACTATTAAAAACGCAAATCTGGATTTGTATTAGCCATGATAAATCAGTTTTGTTTAGGAAAATACATAGGTGTTGACCAATGAAATAAAATACGTAGGTGTTGACCAATGAAATACATAGGTGTTGACCAATGAAATACATAGGTGTTGACCAATGAAATACATAGGTGTTGACCAATGAAATAAAATAACAAAACTATTAGTAACACATCCTTTTTGGTTTCTGATTGTGTTATCGTTTTCAGATTTTAATAAGTCTTAATTGACAGATCACAAAACCATTTTCCTGTTTAAAATGTTGAAATTAACTCCTAGATCTTGGACACCAAGTAATCTCTATAAACACTGAAACACTCTAAATGTAGTAATAAATAAATAAAAATAATAAATAGAAAATAGTATGGGTAATTAATTTAATGGTATATTAAAAAGCAATTTTTTTATAAACTGTGGAAACAAGTTCGGAGGTTACTGGCTCTAGGGCTTCACCCACGTGGCCCCCTCAGATGTCATGTTATTTATTTATTTATTTATTTATTTGACATCCAACGGTAACAACCAATTTCATACAATAATATAACAATAACATGTTATGTTATTATGACAACAATAACATATATTATAACAATAACATGTTATGTTAACATGTTATGTTAATAGATGTCATGTTATTCTCATGGAAGAAGACACCCATATAAATAAGACTGGTTGGGTCTTTTAATTGGTATTTTAGTTAATTGGTATTTTAGTTTTTATTAATAACATTTTTATCTCTGGCACACTTTTTTTCTTTTTCTTTTTTTGTGAAATACTAAATCCATGTAATGGAGTACTTGCACAAAATACTTGACCAACATTTAACATTTTTTAGACTTCAAAAAAATATAACTTTAGTTTTTGATGATATAGGCTATTTTCTGGTGTGTTATTGCATTGTCCAACAATCGAAAACAAGATTTCGGCAGTTGACAAATTACAAAGGCAATAAATAAATAAGTAAAGGGTACATCCTGAAGAACGTCTGTACAACTGTTAGTCTACGTATCTATTTAGATAGGCTATCAGTGTTGATATCAGTTGATTGGGCTTTATTTATTAATTGTCAGAGTATATTTGTTAAGTAAAGGGTACATCCTGAAGAACGTCTGTATAACTGTTAGTCTACGTATCTATTTAGATAGGCTATCAGTGTTGATATCAGTTGATTGGGCTTTATTTATTAATTGTCAGAGTATATTTGTTAAGTAAAGGGTACATCCTGAAGAACGTCTGTATAACTGTTAGTCTACGTATCTATTTAGATAGGCTATCAGTGTTGATATCAGTTGATTGGGCTTTATTTATTAATTGTCAGAGTATATTTTGTTAAGTAAAGGGTACATCCTGAAGAACGTCTGTATAACTGTTAGTCTACGTATCTATTTAGATAGGCTATCAGTGTTGATATCAGTTGATTGGGCTTTATTTATTAATTGTCAGAGTATATTTGTTAAGTAAAGGGTACATCCTGAAGAACGTCTGTATAACTGTTAGTCTACGTATCTATTTAGATAGGCTATCAGTGTTGATATCAGTTGATTGGGCTTTATTTATTAATTGTCAGAGTATATTTTGTTAAGTAAAGGGTACATCCTGAAGAACGTCTGTATAACTGTTAGTCTACGTATCTATTTAGATAGGCTATCAGTGTTGATATCAGTTGATTGGGCTTTATTTATTAATTGTCAGAGTATATTTGTTAAATTTTAGTGATTCTTTTTTATTTAGTAGAGAAATATAGGAATTAATTAAAACAAAATCGACAACTATTGGTGAAAAATTCAACAATTGTTTTTTAACAGTTTTAGAGGTGTGAATAGTTTTTTTTAACCGTGAAAGAATTTAAAATTACTGATTCATCAGCATATGAGTGTGATGCAACATGCTGACCACTCAACTGTCAGCATTGTCATGGATCTGGAAAGAAATGTTTCACGTAGTTGAATGTCAACAATATCCTATCAATGCATTTCAATGAGTTTAGCCTACAACTCAATGAGTTTAGCCTACAACTCAATGAGTATAGCCTACAACTCAATGAGTTTAGCCTACAGCTCAATGAATATAGTCTACAATGAGTAGCCTACAACTCTATTAGTATAGCCTCTACAACTCAATGAGTATAGCCTACAACTCAATTAGTTTAGCCTACAACTCAATTAGTTTAGCCTACAACTCAATTAGTTTAGCCTACAACTCAATGAGTATAGCCTACAACTCAATTAGTATAGCCTACAACTCTATTAGTATAGCCTCTACAACTCAATGAGTATAGCCTACAACTCAATTAGTATAGCCTACAACTCTATTAGTATAGCCTCTACAACTCAATGAGTATAGCCTACAACTCTATTAGTATAGCCTCTACAACTCAACGAGTATAGCCTCTACAGCTCAATGAGTATAGCCTACAACTCAATGAGTATAGCCTACAACTCAATTAGTATAGCCTACAACTCTATTAGTATAGCCTACAACTCTATTAGTATAGCCTCTACAACTCAATGAGTATAGCCTACAGCTCAATGAGTATAGCCTACAACTCAATTAGTTTAGCCTACAACTCAATTAGTTTAGCCTACAACTCAATGAGTATAGTCTACAACGCAATTAGTATAGCCTACAACTCTATTAGTATAGCCTCTACAACTCAATGAGTATAGCCTACAACTTAAGTAGTATAGCCTACAACTCTATTAGTATAGCCTCCACAATTCAATGAGTATAGCCTACAACTCAATTAGTATAGCCTACAACTCTATTAGTATAGCCTCTACAACTCAATGAGTATAGCCTACAACTCAATTAGTATAGCCTACAACTCTATTAGTATAGCCTACAACTCTATTAGTATAGCCTCTACAACTCAACGAGTATAGCCTACAACTTAATTAGTATAGCCTACAACTCAATTAGTATAGCCTACAACTCTATTAGTATAGCCTCTACAACTCAATGAGTATAGCCTACAACTCAATGAGTATAGCCTACAACTCAATTAGTATAGCCTACAACTCTATTAGTAGGCCTATAGCCTCTACAACTCAACGAGTATAGCCTACAGCTCAATGAGTATAGCCTACAGCTCAATTAGTTTAGCCTACAAGTCAATGAGTTAATTTGCGAATAGCTATTGTAGTGAACCATAAGTTGGCTTTTAAAAAGAATTGAGTATTTTATGAATTTTATACAGTTAAGTGTTGCGATACAATCATTGTTATGGAGAGAAAGCTTGAAATAAACAAAATTTTTGCGTTTTTCGTGCAACGGAACCGTTCCCTTATTAATGATACCGCATCCAATGTTGACTAAGTATTTGTCTATCATTCATCTTTGTGATTTGATCAGTAGAGTGGATCGTTAGTGTAAACCGCACCAAAGTAGTCCGATGACAGCTGTTGTCACCCCACCTCACTTCTCACCCAGCAATGTTGTCAGATATAAATTCATAGAAAATATTAATGATTTTGTCTAAATATATATATGGCAGAAAACAAACAACATCATTTGTTATTATAAACAAATATACGTGTTTTGATTATGTAAATTCAGTTATATAATTACGAATAAAAACAGCTATTTCACTTGATAAACAATATTTAATAGAGCTTTCTACACAATCGAAAATATTTATATTATTATAATGTTATAAAAAGTTACAGGATAATCACATAACATAGTTAATTTTACCACCACGTTTTAGAGATTTTTAATAGTATCATACAGTTGTTTTGTAAAGAAAATGCCAATTAAATTAACAGTATTGAACATAAGCATACTTGTCATAGATGATACATGTGGTTGGGCGATTCTCAGAAACGATATGGCAACACCGCCTAAATATCATCGTAGTATTTTGATGCGGTTTGCACTAGTGTTCACTTAAACTCATAAACACACCGTACAGAGACATTGTACTACAGGGCTGTACGAAACACAACGGTTTGAGAAACGGGCATTTTGTTTTGACAAATAATGCTCTTCTTCATGAAACATGATCCAGAAGTACTTTACAAAGCTGCATGGATGGAAAAATGACTTATATTTGATAGATTGATATTAACCATAGATAATTTTCTAAACGGTTACCTAATTTTGGTTAAAAGGCTACCTAAATTTGGTTTAACCAGCAGGTTGCCGTCTTGAAACGGTCTAATATCTTCTGCACTCGTAAACGTACAAACATAAAACTTTGTACACAACATTCAACTTAAGTACCTCTTCGCCATCTCAGGGGATGGCCGTAAGGAGTCGGTCGTAAGCATAGGTCGATATGCATACCATTTTAAAAGTCTTAAATTATTAGAACATCATGCCGCAAATTAGACCTCAAAAGGTTAATCCTAAACAAAATGGCGGCGTTTGAAATGTTCAATACTGATTTTATATGCAAGTTCAATAATGGCTTAATTGTTAATCATATCAGATGAAGCTACAAAACTTCACACATGATTACTGTACACAAAATAAACTTTCCTCATACATTAAGATTTAATGCACCGCTAAACAAACCCAAATAAATATAAATAACAAGTGTATCATTATTGTAATTATTATAAAACATACGATTTTACTTAACATGTGTTTGAGCATTAAATTATAATCTTACGTAGCAATTGCTGACTAGTTTTCTTTTCATATTCGACGTTGTTTATATGTAAATTCAAGATCAATGAGATGACTTAGGTTATGTTAATTATAAATTATTATGAATCTCTGGGCGGCACGATACAGAGTAAGGCCTAATTACTCATTCACACGTTCAGTTAGTCATACTGTGTAGTAGGCCTATTAAATGCCAATATAATAATATAGTTTTTATTTATTTATTTAATTACCAAACGATTTATTTTAAGAGACTTGCGTTTATAGATTACTAGGGGAAACCCCTGCACGCTTCACGTGCCAACCCTCATCACTCGCTGCGCTCATGAAGTAAGCTCGGCCTGCGGCCTAGCCTGGAAACTCTGCTTTTAGTCCCTTTGAAAAACTCGGCCTGTAGCCTCGACAAGACGCTATGCTACGGGCTCCTCTTTGGAACTCGGCCTACGGCCTCGAGGAGGCCTCACCAAGGCACTCTGATTCTGCTACAGCCCAATTTGTAGATCTCGGCATGTCGCCTCATGAGGAAGTTCGGCCTACTGCCTCGCTAGGAGTTTTAAGCAGTATGATCTTGAATTTTGGTTTTTGGGACAGTGGAGCCCCTAAACAGAGTCTTTTCTAAAATATGATAAATTACTATTAAAGAGAAGAATACCTTTAATTTGGCACCCCACTTGGGTGTATTGGTTTAACATTACTCAATTTTGGGTTTTGGAGCCTATTTTTTATTTGATGGGGGGGGGGGGAGGCCAGAGCTCTTAAACGTAGTCTCTTCCAAAATATAATGGTATTATGTGATTTATGATATAAATACGCTACCTATACTTTGATATCCCACTTGGCTGTTTTATTTTAGTATTATCCTTTTCCTAGTTTTAGGAGGTTTTATTTTGTTTTTGGGGCACACTTCTTAATATTAATATCCTTAATACCCTTTGTAAAATATTTTTGTATATTTGAATTCTGACTAAAAATATTTTTAATTTGATACCTCACTTGAGTAGATAACAGTATTACAAAATTCTACATTTTCAAAAATGTCAGTTTTTTTGCCCCCGATACCCCAATGTTTTAAGTTTTTAAGCTGAAACTCATATAGGGCCTATACGGTGCATGTTTGTGAAGCGGGTAGAACTGTGAGGGGTTGAACATTTTACTCAAGCTTTTTCTCAAGTAAGGTCAGAAATACTATTGTTTTGTGATTTTTCCCATAAGAAATACATTGGGGCAGTTTGGGGGTAAAAAAGGCTGCCATTTCGGAACTATAAAGAATTTTTCAAAATCCCTTCTTATTGCACGCCTACAATATAGGACCAATCATCCTACAAAATTTCAGCATCGGAGGTTTAGTGGTTTTTTTTAGAAACAGTGATCAGTGAATGAGTGGTATTTGGCTTTTTTATATATAAACGTTTACTGATTCGACATTAGGCTACTGGCGCATAGGTCGGTGTTGAGACAACATTAGGCTACTGGCGCATAGGTCGGTGTTGAGACAACATTAGGCTACTGGCGCATAGGTCGGTGTTGAGACAACAATATTAGGCTACTGGCGCATAGGTCGGTGTTGAGACAATATTAGGCTACTGGCGCATAGGTCGGTGTTGAGACAACAATATTAGGCTACTGGCGCATAGGTCGGTGTTGAGACAACAATATTAGGCTACTGGCGCATAGGTCGGTGTTGAGACAACAATATTAGGCTACTGGCGCATAGGTCCGTGTTGAGACAACATTAGGCTACTGGCGCATAGGTCGGTGCTGAGACAACAATATTCTACTAATTAATTGTATTTAAATAATTTAATTTGTTCCAAATAATTGATATCTAAATTACCAAGACCAGTGAGTAGGTCCTTAGGGACTCCGTAACACATGTTAGATCCTCCCCCGTCTGGTGAAGTGCCTGGAACTGTGGCTGGAACCAGCACACTCCCCGGGGATGACTGAACACGTGTCTAGCCACCTGTACCCGCCATGTGGTCCGGCCGTCAACGAGTTGAGTTAAACGCCGGTGAACCATTTTGTAATTATTGAAGGCTAAAAAATCCGATTACCTTCTTACAATTTTGTTTGACAGTTGACTTTTCTTGCTTGTAGGCTACACCAGAGTATGGTGGTAATCCCAGTTGAGTTCTGCCTAAAGGCACTGATTATTTGCCAAGTATTCGATGTACACCGCAATTATTTATTAAGGAGCTGATTCGTTTCACGAAACACGCTAAAAACTTGAATTCCTATTTCAAGGATTCGGTCCGTAAAAATTATCGTAACGCATCACTTGAAGTGTAATTTAATAGGTGTTTAAGTGTGATCTAGTTGTTCGTAAGATGTTTAAGTGTGATCTAGTTGTTCGTAAGATGTTTAAGTGTGATCTAGTTGTTCGTAAGATGTTTAAGTGTGATCTAGTTGTTCGTAAGGTGTTTAAGTGTGATCTAGTTGTTCGTAAGGTGTTTAAGTGTGATCTAGTTGTTCGTAAGATGTTTAAGTGTGATCTAGTTGTTCGTAAGATGTTTAAGTGTGATCTAGTTGTTCGTAAGATGTTTAAGTGTGATCTAGTTGTTCGTAAGATGTTTAAGTGTGATCTAGTTGTTCGTAAGATGTTTAAGTGTGATCTAGTTGTTCGTAAGATGTTTAAGTGTGATCTAGTTGTTCGTAAGATGTTTAAGTGTGATCTAGTTGTTCGTAAGATGTTTAAGTGTGATCTAGTTGTTCGTAAGATGTTTAAGTGTGATCTAGTTGTTCGTAAGATGTTTAAGTGTGATCTAGTTGTTCGTAAGATGTTTAAGTGTGATCTAGTTGTTCGTAAGATGTTTAAGTGTGATCTAGTTGTTCGTAAGATGTTTAAGTGTGATCTAGTTGTTCGTAAGATGTTTAAGTGTGATCTAGTTGTTCGTAAGATGTTTAAGTGTGATCTAGTTGTTCGTAAGATGTTTAAGTGTGATCTAGTTGTTCGTAAGATGTTTAAGTGTGATCTAGTTGTTCGTAAGGTGTTTAAGTGTGATCTAGTTGTTCGTAAGGTGTTTAAGTGTGATCTAGTTGTTCGTAAGATGTTTAAGTGTGATCTAGTTGTTCGTAAGATGTTTAAGTGTGATCTAGTTGTTCGTAAGATGTTTAAGTGTGATCTAGTTGTTCGTAAGATGTTTAAGTGTGATCTAGTTGTTCGTAAGATGTTTAAGTGTGATCTAGTTGTTCGTAAGATGTTTAAGTGTGATCTAGTTGTTCGTAAGATGTTTAAGTGTGATCTAGTTGTTCGTAAGATGTTTAAGTGTGATCTAGTTGTTCGTAAGGTGTTTAAGTGTGATCTAGTTGTTCGTAAGGTGTTTAAGTGTGATCTAGTTGTTCGTAAGATGTTTAAGTGTGATCTAGTTGTTCGTAAGATGTTTAAGTGTGATCTAGTTGTTCGTAAGATGTTTAAGTGTGATCTAGTTGTTCGTAAGATGTTTAAGTGTGATCTAGTTGTTCGTAAGATGTTTAAGTGTGATCTAGTTGTTCGTAAGATGTTTAAGTGTGATCTAGTTGTTCGTAAGATGTTTAAGTGTGATCTAGTTGTTCGTAAGATGTTTAAGTGTGATCTAGTTGTTCGTAAGATGTTTAAGTGTGATCTAGTTGTTCGTAAGATGTTTAAGTGTGATCTAGTTGTTCGTAAGATGTTTAAGTGTGATCTAGTTGTTCGTAAGATGTTTAAGTGTGATCTAGTTGTTCGTAAGATGTTTAAGTGTGATCTAGTTGTTCGTAAGATGTTTAAGTGTGATCTAGTTGTTCGTAAGATGTTTAAGTGTGATCTAGTTGTTCGTAAGATGTTTAAGTGTGATCTAGTTGTTCGTAAGATGTTTAAGTGTGATCTAGTTGTTCGTAAGATGTTTAAGTGTGATCTAGTTGTTCGTAAGATGTTTAAGTGTGATCTAGTTGTTCGTAAGATGTTTAAGTGTGATCTAGTTGTTCGTAAGATGTTTAAGTGTGATCTAGTTGTTCGTAAGATGTTTAAGTGTGATCTAGTTGTTCGTAAGATGTTTAAGTGTGATCTAGTTGTTCGTAAGATGTTTAAGTGTGATCTAGTGGTTCGTAAGATGTTTAAGTGTGATCTAGTTGTTCGTAAGATGTTTAAGTGTGATCTAGTTGTTCGTAAGATGTTTAAGTGTGATCTAGTTGTTCGTAAGGTGTTTAAGTGTGATCTAGTTGTTCGTAAGGTGTTTAAGTGTGATCTAGTTGTTCGTAAGGTGTTTAAGTGTGATCTAGTTGTTCGTAAGGTGTTTAAGTGTGATCTAGTTGTTCGTAAGGTGTTTAAGTGTGATCTAGTTGTTCGTAAGATGTTTAAGTGTGATCTAGTTGTTCGTAAGATGTTTAAGTGTGATCTAGTTGTTCGTAAGATGTTTAAGTGTGATCTAGTTGTTCGTAAGATGTTTAAGTGTGATCTAGTTGTTCGTAAGATGTTTAAGTGTGATCTAGTTGTTCGTAAGATGTTTAAGTGTGATCTAGTTGTTCGTAAGGTGTTTAAGTGTGATCTAGTTGTTCGTAAGGTGTTTAAGTGTGATCTAGTTGTTCGTAAGATGTTTAAGTGTGATCTAGTTGTTCGTAAGATGTTTAAGTGTGATCTAGTTGTTCGTAAGATGTTTAAGTGTGATCTAGTTGTTCGTAAGATGTTTAAGTGTGATCTAGTTGTTCGTAAGATGTTTAAGTGTGATCTAGTTGTTCGTAAGATGTTTAAGTGTGATCTAGTTGTTCGTAAGATGTTTAAGTGTGATCTAGTTGTTCGTAAGATGTTTAAGTGTGATCTAGTTGTTCGTAAGATGTTTAAGTGTGATCTAGTTGTTCGTAAGATGTTTAAGTGTGATCTAGTTGTTCGTAAGGTGTTTAAGTGTGATCTAGTTGTTCGTAAGATGTTTAAGTGTGATCTAGTTGTTCGTAAGATGTTTAAGTGTGATCTAGTTGTTCGTAAGGTGTTTAAGTGTGATCTAGTTGTTCGTAAGGTGTTTAAGTGTGATCTAGTTGTTCGTAAGATGTTTAAGTGTGATCTAGTTGTTCGTAAGATGTTTAAGTGTGATCTAGTTGTTCGTAAGATGTTTAAGTGTGATCTAGTTGTTCGTAAGATGTTTAAGTGTGATCTAGTTGTTCGTAAGATGTTTTATGTAAAAAGTTGAGTTTTTGTACTTTTTTTATAGTTTAATATTTGAATCTTAGCCTATTATAAATGTCATTATTTTAAGTTAAACAAGATTCATAATATCATATTTCCACTAGATTGATTATTATTATTAATCATATAGTGTTCACTATAATTTATTAGATAAATGCGAACAGTAGGTTACAGTTTAAATACAAAAGCACGTTTTAACTCACTGGTGGTAAATACTAGACTATGGATAACTAGAGCCATTGGGCCGTCGACTTTCCAGCGGGGTGGCCAGTGTGTTATTAAAATAAAATGTTAAATGTTTAAAAATGTATATGTATTTCTCTTTGTCATGTAGGCCCTACATAATCAAAATCTTACTTTTGTTTGTACACTACTTGGTTTATACATTATTGTTGAATTATTATTTTAAATCTGACAGCAACGTTAAATCACAAAAATGTGATATCGAAGTAATGATTTTTATTAAAATAAGAATCCAATCATTTTAATTTTAAAATTGTATTTATTTGGACATGAATACACTTATCGGCTAAGAAAACAATCAGTAATGTTTGCAATGTGTAAATGCAATTCACGATATGTGGTGTTCCGAAAGGTAGGCAAACTGACCATATTTTTGTTTGAATTCTCTAGTTGAAAAAAAGAGCATTAAGATACTGAAATTAAAACTTATTATTAGAATACCTTTTTAGAGCAAAATGCCATTTAAAAAGTGGCTTTAACAACATACAATTTAAGTAAGCATGCAGTTGTACATGCTTACTTACGGGGAAAAGAATCCAAATACTACAGTACCATAATTTTACGAATTTCAGTTAATTCTTTGTGGTTTCTGCGAAACCTACCTACTGCTGCATAATGAACTTGGAGTTGATACTTTGTCAACGTTCATGACAAAAGATTACAGCAAAGTTACTCGACAACTTTCATAATGTCCATGGGGCTGTGTCCTGTCATATGGGATATACAACCAGGTACAGGAAATTACGAGCAAGGCTGCCACAGGACATCTTGATATTAGACCACGGTATGTTAGACTAGGATTCTTCTGTTATAATTTTTAAACGATTCATTGAACGTTCTGTTATTTCATTTTATATTGCTACTAGGTGTCTTGAATTGAGCGAACTTGAACATGTTACACCCCTGTGCTTAATGGTTATACAATTGATCTAGAATGAAGCTGTATTTAAAAAAATCATTAACAGCTGATACCATTATAAACATTTTCATTAGATAAAGCAGTTAAATTTGTTGTTATTGCAGGAAAGGAATGTGTGTTGGTATTTTATTTAAGGTTATGAACGTGTTTTTGTTGTTCTTGTGTTATTTATATTTGATCAAAACTTGTTCAGTAAATGTAATCTGGTGTTTTTGATTGTATGAATTTGCCTTTCGTAATGAAATAACTAATTTTACTGTTTACCTGATATTCCTTGATAAAAACAATAAATTTCATGTTATGATTTGTTTCATTGAGACATAACTAGTGGTAAATGCCTCTTACTTCATTCTGTTTTGTTTTCTCTGTTCAAGTTGGTGCCGTCGTTGTAGCAGCAGTATATTTCACTATCGCCGGTGTCATTTCTGCCGCAAATATATTTGGTTATCAACAACATGGCAAAGACTTGCCGCTAGATCTCATCCTTGTGATTCTTTTTATTATCGATCTGATTGTGATCGGTGTCGTTATATTTATCTCTGTAAACAATGAAAACGTGAACATTGCTTGGGTAGGACTGATCCTCATCGGCATTACGGGTTTATTCTGGCTCCTTTTGTGTTTCTTATCATTCTTTGGCAATCGTAGCCAAGTAGAATCCGTCTGCATAGAAAATCGCTGTCCGGAGTCCTTTTGGATTGCAAGTTTGACTTGGAGAAATATCCATATAGAGGAGAACTCCGCCTCTCTCACAGATGTTGGAGCTGCGTATAACTCCCATTATCATCGGAACAAAAATAAATTTGTGAGTGGTGATGAAGAAGACGAATACAGGTTGAAACGAGATAATTCTAAAGAACCTGACTCGACAGACGATGTGACCTTAGAATCACGAACTATTTTCACAGATATGGATTTGTCTACATATAGTCCTAGGAATTCTACTAAAAAGAAAGCCAATTTAGAGCCACGGGCAAATCGTTCAAACTTAGCTGTGTTAGAACAGATAAAGGAAGTTGAAGTTATACTAAAAAGGACAGAAAACGGTACTAATAACTTGATACACGAGTATAAGAATAGATTCAGTTCTTTCAAAAGGAGACAAACTCCTTCCAATAGTAGTATCTTCTTCTCTGCAAAATGAACAGACAGAAGGTCAATAAAGCAGACGATTATTGTTAGTTACTTAACCACGATTACAAGTGTTACTGGATCTCTGGCCTCCTTGTAAAGTTAACCACGTTTAGTGGGCATTATAATTTAACTTATTATATGTTATTATACGTTAACTTCAGTTAACAACGGTTAACTGAAACCACCGTTGATGAAAAACAAATATCAGCTGATTCTCTTAAACATGATTAACGCACTAACCGAGGTTGGTGAAACCGGCCGGTTTGTGTCTCTTTAAGGTGGTAAACACTGCTACTATTGTCCAAAACGTTTACCGCTAGATAGTTTTGATGGTTCTCGTGTCTCTGGAGGCATTTCAAGTTCTTAATTTTGATTTCATATTTCACACATGAAATTCATGTCTACGTGAAAAGTTTTATATATAACATGCCAAGGAGTTTTAGATTGGAACCTTTTTGATAATTGAATAATGAAACTAATTAAACAACAAGATATAACCTAACTAGCTGCTAAAACTTGATTTAGTAAGTAAAGTTTGAGGGGATAAAATTGAACGCTACTTAAATAACTTCATTTTAAACAGAAACCTTAAAACATAATTATTATTAAACACAAATAATCGTAAAAACAATTATTTAAAGTGAAAATATGAGAACAAAACTTAGTATGTGGTTCACTACACCATCAGCTGGTGTGCATTATTTTATTTTGGAATTAAATATTTTTTGTTATGGCAAGAAACTAGTGTTTGTTATTTGCATATTGAAGGTTATGAAAGGGTTTTGTTGTTTTTGTGTTATATGTATTTGTTCAGTGTTTCTTCTCCGGTGTTTTTTTATCTGATGAACGTTTTCGTAATGAGAAGACCAATTTTAGGGATTATCTATTATTCCTTGATCCCACAACATAGAATAATAAATTTCATGTTTTAGTTTGTTTTCTTCTGACAAAACTAGTGGGAAATGCCTCTTACTTCATTCTGTGGCATTTTAACTCTTCAACTTGGTGTCACTGTTATAGCAGCAGTATTTTTCACTATCGCCGGTGTCATTTCTGCCGCTAATATATTCAACTATCGAGAATACGATGAAGGCTCACCTCTAGATATCATCCTTGTGATTATTTTTATTGTCGCTCTGATAGTGATCGGCGTCATTGTATTTATTTCTGCACACAATGAAAACATTAATAAGGCGTGGGCAGGCTTGATCCTAATCGGCATTTTGATTTTATTCTGGCTCATTTTGTGTTGCTTGTCTTTCTTTGGCAATCGAAGCCAAAAAGAATTCGTCTGTATTGAAACTCGCTGTCCGGAGTCGTTTTGGATTGCAAGTTTGTTGTGGAGGAATTACAGTAATAATGATAATGACTCAATTCAATGGAATTGTAGTAACCCGGAATTTTATCCCCATTATTATCGAGGAAAAAAACAAAACGCGAAATATATGGATAGTGGTGAAGAAGACGAATACAGATTAAAACGAGAAAATCCTAAAGGACGTGATACGATATACGACGTGAATTTAGAACCACGAATTATGTTTACAAATATGGATTTGTCTACATATAGTCCCAGGAATTCTACTGAGAAGAAAGCTAATTTAGAACCACATAGAAATCGTTCAAACTTAGCTGTGTTAGGAAAGATAAAGGATTTTGAAGTTATTCTAAACAGGACAGAAAACGGTACTAATAACTTAATACATGAGTTTAAGAATAGATTCAGTTTCTTGCAAAATGAGACAAACTCGAGCGCCTGTTCTGGAGCAGATTCATGTGACCCAAAAGATGATGTTGAACTTCACATAGGTATTCCCTTCGTTGGAGCAATTGTCCTATTCTTGGTGAATTTAATATATATGATATTCAGTGCTGTCGTCGTTTGGAGCTGGGCCTCGGAATTGCGTGATTATGAGGAAGAAGTGGAATAATATGGAGGAGACATTTAACTTAGATATGTTGATTGTCAAGAGACAGACGCTATCTTTGTTTTGTAAGCTACTGTACTCTGTGTTTAATAGCTATAGTAAAAGTTACACTGAAGTGAAATGTTAATATATTTTATTTAATTACGTCAGAAATGAGTTTAGTTTATTAGATTTAGAAATCTTTAATTTCTTCACTGTTAATAAATATACAGCACAGTATAAAATTACAGGAAATAACTTATCGACGCTGCCTCTTTTTCAATTCTACTTACAGTCATCTCCTACAGAAACAAAAATTAGTTTAAAATATGCTTAATTGTCAATGCACAAAAACCTAATAGTTGTGAAGGAAAAACTGAGGCTTAGTCCGTTTCGGGGTTCCATCTAAAACTAATAATAATAAAAGAAATGTATAGAGGTCTATCTACTTAATAAATTAAACTAAATTTATTATAGGCCTGTTTGTTATTTATTTAGAGATGACATAGAGCAAAACTGTACAAGACGCGCCTCCTTGATGGTTCACCTGTACTACAAGGACGACTCGTCCAATAAGCAGATGACACAACTCTCTGTTTTAAATCGGAATCATAAGAAGAACTTGACAAAATAACATGTATTGAGCTTAACAGTTAAGTTAATTATTTTAACGAGTTCAATCTCAAAACAAAAACATTGAAATCAACCTTCATCCAATTTGTATTGCAACAAACAGATTTATAGTCTAATAGTCATGTTGGATGAAACTGAAATCACTGATGTCTTCTCTATGAAATTCCTAGGAACACATCTAGGACACGTCTAAAAAGTACATCGAATGACTACACACGCATTTTACATTATACAAGAATTTATAGCACACTGTTAAGAGACCTTAGAAAAGGGAGTTCCGTGGAAGACTGGCACATTTTCAGTCAAACAAGTACGATTTCCATAACATTATGACGTGTTCATGCAATAAAACAAATATTATTTATTTAAACCCCCATCCTATTCAAGGCAACGGGATCTGGAGCTACTGGTTTTTTGGATTTCAAAATTTAGGGGGGGGGGGTGGAATAACTCCAAAACTATATAGGGCATATAATAAGGTAGGACACCTGGAAGTGCCTCAACATTCATAAGGGTGTTCGTCCGACCGGCTCAGTCGGCGTCGGATGGAGTTTATTTCTACGTTTCGCCGCTACTGTCGCCACGAGTAGCAAAGTGCATGAGTTACTACCACTCAGGTAACATGTCCCCTCCCTTCGCCCCGCCTATACCCGCCCCAAAACAGTTAGGGTGCTGCTTCTACAGTATTTTGTCTTGATATTTCCTTGACCGACTCGATGTGGTTTTGTCAAGTCTTGAGATAAGGGTAAAAAATACATTGTGCTCAGTATATATGACGATAGAACATTTAATTTATTGATATTCCTTAATTATTTAGAGGGTAAATAAATCTATTTTACTGAAATTACTTATTTTCAAACAACAAATAAAATTTAATAAATTAAGAAGGATACTAATAGTATGTTACATAAATTATAACATATCTACACCAAAGCTCATTTATCAATTCAAACTTCAACTTAATTATATTTCAATTTGTGTGCCATTTCGGTAAAAACACAATAAAACTAAATTCGTTGAAAATAGGGTAGTTAATAACTTTAGTTCATAAAAAAATTAATAAAAAAACAGCGAGGAATAACAGTTGTATAACTGTTGTGCTTATTCAAAATGTATTATTATGATAAATTTGAAATTGTTCCAAAGCATGAAAATATCAGGACTTTTGTAAGTTAATTGGGTCAAATAAACTTAATTATTTTCGATTTCATACCAAAACACTGATGAATTAGTTATTTAACTTATTTAAAATGTAAAATTTACCCGTATAAATATATAATTGTTTTTACAGAACCAAAAATGGATTAATTGATGATACTGATATTTCATCAGGTGAAAAAAGCCTTGAATGTATTTTTACATTTAATGTACTCTTATATTTTAACTAAAAAAACTTCATATATGCATTATTAATTTCCTATATATAAATTAAAAAAAATCATTTGAATGTATTAATTTGAAAAATTTTTATAATTAAGAGTTGAGTGAAATTATAAAAACGGCAATTTCGCTAATCACTTAAATTACCACGACTAACTAATTTTTATTTCTTAGATTTCACATAGTTATATTTTGTCATGGTTTAAAAAATTGAGGAAATAAGAGAATATATATATATACTGAAATGATGGTTTCCTAAAAAGGGGCCGAATCACAAAATTAATAACATTATTCAACTCTTCAATCTCGTTGCCGAAAATCGTGTAATACCTCACTTTTTACGTTACAATGCTATTTTTAAACTTTTCTTCAGTCACTACATAGCCATAGAAGCACTTGCATATATATATATATATATCAAAGCAATCAAGACGCAGTAATTCCACGGCGAATCAATTTCAAAATTGCCAATGAGTGCAAGTAGCTTGTTTTCATGAGCTGTAAACAGGATGACACAACACCGGGGAGCGGGCAGGCAAGCCGGCACGTCACGTGACCTTGAAACCCACTCAGCTGTGTAAGATACAGACCATATTGGACGACCAGCTGATAATAATAGCCTAATAGTAGTCTTTATTGCCATAAACAAAATACATTATTGTATAACATGCGTCAAAATGAAGTTAGAGTTTAACAAATCAATGGTAAAATATATATATATATATATATATATATATATATATATATATATATATATATATAAATAGCCTACACAGGAGTCATTTAACATATTTTATGTTAGTGCACGGTCATTTCCAAAAACCCCGACAGGCTATAGAAAGCTCCATCGACGAAGAAGCGCCGCAATTTCCCCTCAAACAGTGTTTCGTTGGGCTCACCTCTTATATTCCGTTAAAGCGTTGATCCAATTTAGATACGCGTTGACCTCTTATAACCCTTAATCTCCAAAACTGTTCCCCAACCTCCTCGCCGCTATTGCGCACTTGACACAAGCAGGTACAGTAATCAACTGGACAACAACAATCATAAACCACTTGAATAATAAAACGTATACAAAGGCCAACTTACAAGCATCGATATTCATCACTTTTAATAATGATATCAATGTTCAATTATGTATAAATATATACAGTAATACTATTTTAAAGTAACACGATGTAATAGTTATTACAAGCAATCAAAATTTAGAATAACAACAACAAAATAAATACATATTAATTAGGCCTATGGCTTATAGATCAACGATTCAACAATCCATTTTAAAAATCGTTATAAATTTTTAAGTCATGACAATAAAATTTGACACAATCAACAGTAATTAGAATGAACAAATTGTTACACTATGAGAAGTTGAAATTAAAATTCAAGGTGTATTTGCTATCATATACAGAATTTACATAGGCCTATGTCTATATTTACAAAGTCTAGTTAGACTACATACAGAAAAATAGTAATATTTTCCATCAACCATAATTCACTACTAATTTCACTTAAGTTTATTGATTATTTAAATTACCATAGATGATTTTGAAAATCTGATATGTTGTAAAAGATATGATCTACTAAAATTTTGTAAATGTTGTTTTTTAAGGCTGAAATGCTTATTTCAGTTTGAATAAACACCGGGGAAGGGTTAAAAACCCGTATTCCGTTTATTAACAAGTGATTTTTGAAAAAAGTAGATTTATGTCTTGGATTTTATTGTGTATCTAGTAACTCTGTAGTATTTGTTCCAAATACTAATAAAGCTGCAATAAATTATAATATAAATTAACTATTCATAAGATATTATCAAATCTGAGAGACAAAATCACTTAAATAAATAAATCGTCAACTTAAAATATAACTTATTTAATAAAAATAAATCTCCCACCCCAAGAAAATATGCTTCTAACCTTTTCTTGCTGTTTATGTTTCAATTAAAAAAAAAGTCAGCAGCTTCATTAGTTTTCAATCAAATACCCCTGAATATAATACGATAGGGGAAAAGAACACGGTTTTGATTTTCGGCCTCTTTGTCGTCTGTCCCCTAGTGTCACTAGCTCACCGCCCTTGCTTAAACAAACCGCTCTAATTGTGTCCGGAAACAACCCTTCCCCACCCTTCCTGTAAACCGGAAGTTAGCATTCGCACACCTTCCTACCTGCCAAGATAGGGATAAATATTTAAAGGACCATTTCTTTGGAGTACGTGCCGATTTAAAACTGACTCTGCTTTTTGTTTGCCAAACAATAGGGAGACACAGAGTGACACTTGGGAAGTGAGCTTTTGGAAGTGACCCTTAGAAAGTAATCATTATGAAGTTATCCTTTCGAAGTGATTCTCAAGTAGTGATAATTAGAATGTTCCATAGGAAGTGATCCTTAGGATATCATCCTTAGAAAGTGATAATTAGGAACTTACACTTAGGAAGTGATCTTTAAGACGTGATTCTTAAGAAGTGACCCATAGGAACAGAATGGTTGCAAATGTTTCATCCCTCTAATGCTCCTCAAGATAATGATATGACAGCATGTTCTTTAATTTATCTGTGCCCTTGATTTTGCTGGGTGGCGGGAGGGGGGAGTTAATGGAACCTAATCCCAGACTTAACCACAGCAGCCTAAACAGTCAACAGTTTTGTAGAATGAAGCACTAACAAAAATAGTACGTCATTCTACAAGCACTTCTTCATTGTTAGTCATGTAGGTCAATATAGTTTAATCAACCGATTTTGACGATTAAATCTTGCGATATCTTTCAATAAGTATGTGAATTGCTAATGATTTTTGTTCATTTTACAATTAATTCGGGTTTTTGGAAAATATAATAGTTGATGTAATTTAAGTACGTGTTAAGGAAATATTGAATTTGAAACTTAAAATACGTTACTATAAGCAATACTGTTTCTCCTTTTAAAAAAATTGACCTTAAAACTAAATGTTGTATTGCAGTGAATAGATTTAAGACACGCGATCCCCAAGCCCCCCTTGTGCGCAATTTATTTGTGTCATTCATTACATCAAGTGCAAAACTATTTTCAAGAATCCAAACTTTTTAACTTTTCCTAGCTTATACATTTTTTACACCTTACTATTCCTTAAACAGAACTATAGCTTGTTTGAGTCCCTTGTTCCACACACTAAATACAGTCTTAGAAATAAATATAAATTTATAATTTCTTCCCATACCTCTTCTTTTTCATATACCACACCTTTTAGAATGGTGTAACTTTATTCAATGTCCTACCTTTATTTCTAAGAATAGAAATTGACTTAACAATTTTTAAAAGGAAGCTTAAGTCTTTTCTTGTCGAAAATTGTTTTTACTCTGTAGACTACATTAAAATAAGTAAGTACTTGTGTATTGTAATTTCATTGTACTTGGGCCTAGGTTATTGACGCATGCCAATACATGTATTTGTTTTATGGCAATAAAGTATGTTTGACTCTTGACAACCCTAATATTAGTTAGTAGGAGATTTCTTCAAGACAAACTGACCTTAAATGAGGTTTTTTTTAATGAAATTTAATTGTTTTTTTTAAATTTGTCTAAGGTTATTAATAAACTAATTGACACCCAATGCTAAAGGTAAGTAATGATACTCCGATAACTGATAAAGGTAAGTTATTAACAAAATGATCTGTTAATAACAAAGTTCTACTCCACATCCTGTCATACGTTCTTTGTACTTTTTAAAGAGTTTTTCATTCAAGTCCGATTGTAGACCTAAATGAATAAGGAATATTGAATTATTTCTTTATTATATCGTCTAGCTTATATTCTAAAGTTAGTTCTTTTTAGTTTATGATCCCAGTAAATAACACTCTTATGTACAAAATACCATGAATGGCAGTCATTAGTCATCAGTTGACTTAGTAAGTGCACAATTTTCTTTCTTTCTTTTTCTTATTGCTACCTCAATTTTAACAATTTACAACATTATATTATGTTAATTAGTCTATTATGAACTCGTATATTATCTGTCATATGAAATATGCATAACAAACAGTGTGGGCCTATTACTAAGTAAACTGACGAAGTGAGACATCGTCATTTTATACGTTTCTAACAAGTAATGAACATAACCTAACTCTAACTGACCGGAGCTTAGTCGAACTACCATAACCTAACTCTAACTGACCGGAGCTTAGTCGAGCTACCATAACCTAACTCTAACTGACCGGAGCTTAGTCGAGCTACCATAACCTAACTCTAACTGACCGGAGCTTAGTCGAGCTAACATAACCTAACTCTAACTGACCGGAGCTTAGTCGAGCTACCATAACCTAACTCTAACTGACCGGAGCTTAGTCGAGCTACCATAACCTAACTCTAACTGACCGGAGCTTAGTCGAGCTACCATAACCTAACTCTAACTGACCGGAGCTTAGTCGAGCTACCATAACCTAACTCTAACTGACCGGAGCTTAGTCGAGCTACCATAACCTAACTCTAACTGACCGGAGCTTAGTCGAGCTACCATAACCTCAACTTGGAAATTAAGAAAACCCGACACATTATCTTTTGTTTACACTTAGTCAAGAATTGTTATAGTTATCGCCATTGCATTGTCCCATTTATTGTCAAAACACTGTAGCCTACAATCCAAATGAGCAGATTGAGGTGATAAATAGCAAGTAGCAGTTCCCAAGTTATAGCGACAAAGAAATTTGCAAAGTAGACCAGTAGAAAACGATTTAAAAAGAAGTAGGCTTTGGGCTAGGCCAACTGTGATTACTTGAAGAATGATCTATTAGAAAGGTAAAATAGTATATAATTGAACTGGTAAAATATTAGTTTGTAATGGGAAAAAAGTCGTATATTGAGGAATTGTCTGGATTCAGAGATAAACAAGGTAAAATACGTATGCATGCTCCATGTGTATTTTGTTAGATATCAAACTAATTCAACGAACAATTATAGCTACAGTATAACAAATGAAAGGGTGATCCCATAGGTAATATAGGGAGGGGGTTATAATCATTCCCAAAATATCAAATGTTAATTAAATAAACTAAAACGAAATAAAAATAAGTACTGTATTGGACTGCAGGCATGACATTTTAAATATGAAAAATCTTTTAGGAATTTACAAGATCATTTCTAGTAAAATAGCTGTTGATTACATTTGTGCTTCTGAAAATACTACGGGTCTATACTGAATATTCTTGTAACTATATATACAGCGTATCCACAGTAACTGAGGGTTCATTTATGCTCTGTATTCTTAAAGATATAGCTGTAAAAATATTAAACAATAAAAGCTGAGTGTTACTGTTGAATTTCTTCACAGTTTATTTTTATTATAAATAAACGATGAACAATGTTTTTAGACAAATGTCATTAACTTTAGATTTGTATTCCAAGAGGCACTTGAACGGTTGAACAGTATGTGTATAAATCTTTTGAATTACTATTAAAACATTCATTCAGTCAGGTTGAAGTTCGATTCTATTTAAAGTATGCTTTGATTAATTAATTAGTTTCTCGATTAGTCACATAGCTCAAACTATTACAATATAAGTACAACATGTACAAATAAATATTATGGAGATTGATTTCTGTGAACCATATTCACCTTCCTCAGACCAGCGGCTTAACAAAGAAATCGTACAATTTGTACTTCTTTTGTAATAAATTTGTGTAGTGTTTTATTAGTTGGAAATCTTCAAAAGTTATCGTTACACTATAATTTTTATGTTTTGTTTATCTTATCAGTTTCAATAATATGACTAATCCACTATGAACTATTTTTTTTTTTTTTGCGAATATTGTATTGACTAATAGTAAATATTATGTTGACTAATAGCAAGTATTGTGTTGCCTTATAGCAAATATTGTGCTGACTTATAGCAAATATTGTGTTGACTAATAGCAAATATTATGTTGACTAATAGCAAATATTCTGTTGACTAATAGCAAATATTGTGTTGACTTATAGCAAATATTGTGCTGACTTATAGCAAATATTATGTTGACTAATAGCAAATATTCTGTTGACTAATAGCACATATTGTGTTGACTAATAGCAAATATTCTGTTGACTAATAGCAAATATTGTGTTGACTTATAGCAAATATTATGTTGACTAATAGCAAATATTTTGCTGACTTACAGCAAATATTATGTTGACTAATAGCAAATATTCTGTTGACTAATAGCACATATTATGTTGACTAATAGCAAATATTCTGTTGACTAATAGCACATATTATGTTGACTAATAGCAAATATTGTGTTGACTTAAAGCAAATATTATGTTGACTTATAGCAAATATTGTGTTGACTAATAGCAAATATTCTGTTGACTAATAGCAAATATTATGTTGACTAATAGGAAATATTGTGTTGACTAATAGCACATATTGTGTTGACTAATAGCAAATATTATGTAGACTAATAGGAAATATTATGTTGAGTAATAGCAAATATTGTGTTTGACTAATAGCAAATATTATGTTGACTAATAGCAAATATTGTGTTGACTTATAGCAAATATCATGTTGACTAATAGCAAATATCATGTTGACTAATTGCAAATATTGTGTTGACTAATAGCAAATATTGTGTTGACTAATAGCAAATATTGTGTTGACTAATAGCAAATATTGTGTTGACTAATAGCAAATATTTTGTTGACTAATATCAAATATTGTGTTGACTTATAGCAAATATTGTGTTGACTAATAGCACATATCATGTTGACTAATATCAAATATTGTGTTGACTATTGCACGATATTTCCCATCCAAAGTACAGTTTAACCTTAGATCGATCCTGAATGAACACGTTTTAAGTTGAAGAAGGTTCGAATTCCGAAGCTGAAAATCATTGTAGCCTATTAGAGTAATAGTAATAGGGTGGTCAGAAGTTGCTGAATAAGAGAAGGGAAGATTCTTGCATAGTATGAAAGTTTGCACTACAGTTAATTAATTGTTGAACGCTTAACAATTACTTGAGGTTGCTGAACTTCGATTTAGGTGCGTTAACTAACAATTTCAAGATATATGGGTAAAAATATTGAAATTTTTACTTTTATTGGTCTATACAGAAAAGAGTTAATTTAACTGGGGTTGGACACACTCACCGAAGATAACATCTGAATAGAATGAAAAATTAGACTCATGAAGGTGTTCTTATCACAATAGTTGATTTACAGAGATGAAATTAACTGACTATAATGAAAAGTTTAAGAGAATTTGGTGAAGTTCAATTTGTCAGGGGGTTTAGATTTACCAGAGTCGAGTTATCAAGGTTCGATTGTAGTTGTTTTTTATCCAAATTTCCTCCAGGCCATTTTTTTTTAATTTTTAATTTTTGTATTTACTGTACTCCCTCCCCCGTAAATTAACATCACATAGACAATTATTACTGCTTTGTTATGTTAGATCCTAATCGGTAAAACGCTATATCATGTCAATATAAGGTACATGTTTCACTTGTCGAAAAACAACAAAAACATGAGTTACTATTTCAAGGATCCGTTCCGCAATAACGATCGTATAGCAACACTTGAAGTGTCATTTGATAGGTGAAGAACTGTTCTAGTGGACAATGAATCGAGTTTTGAAAAAAATGAGTATTTTTATTACTTTTTACAGTTAAACATGTGAAACTTTAAATGTCATTCTTTTTAATAAAAGAAAAACTCATATAATGAAATTATGGTCCACTAGATTGGACCCTTGACAATCATACAGTGTCCACTTCAAGTCACTATAATAATAAACAATAACCGTACAGTTGA
The DNA here is from genome assembly GCA_035578905.1 of Stictocephala bisonia. Lineage (NCBI taxonomy): Eukaryota > Metazoa > Arthropoda > Insecta > Hemiptera > Membracidae > Stictocephala > Stictocephala bisonia. The sequence goes on along the minus strand of JAQJVL010001263.1, from coordinate 110,936 downwards.
AATAGAACAGCATGTTCTAGCCCACTGTAGGTGCTGTCAAGGGAGGTTCACCTCACTGGCAGGACTGTGCCATGAACAGGGAACGTTCGTCAAAGTGGCGAGTCAGCTGGTGATCGCGCTGACGTGGCTGACGCGTGCTGAATACAACTGACAGCTTCAGGTCAAGGTCATCCCGTCTAGCCATACAATTGGCTGCATTTAGAGATTCTTTTAGAACTGTACGTCTGTACAGTATCTTTTCGAACTTTTTTTTTTTTTTTTTTTTTTTTTTAATCTTGCTAGCCTGTTGTGGAAGATTAGCTACCTTACTTAATAATCTATGCACAAAAAAGCTGTATTGCTTTATGTCGAGTAAAGCTACGTTTACACCTTGGTAACAAAATGTGTTGCATAACAAAAGATACATAGCAAATTATAGAAGTAGAAACATTTCATCTGATAAATGTTACATAAAATTGTTAAATGTAGCGTTTTTTTCTATATCTACCAAATATCTTGCTATTCATTCGGTGTTGATAAACATCAAAAGAAACGTCTGCTACATATACCTTTGTTTCATATAATAATATCATGTAACATTGTTGTCTAACGTTTGCTGGCACGGCCTGTCTGTCTGTCAGTTCATCGTTGTACACCTGTCTATGCGCACTGTCTGTCAGTTCATCGTTTTACTCCTGTCTTATGTGCACTGTCTGTCAGTTCATCGTTGTACACCTGTCTATGTGCACTGTCTATCAGTTCATCGTTGTACACCTGTCTATGTGCACTGTCTGTCAGTTCATCGTTGTACTCCTGTCTTATGCACACTGTCTGTCTGTCAGTTCATCGTTTTACTCCTGTCTTATGCACACTGTCTGTCTGTCAGTTCATCGTTTTACTCCTGTCTTATGCGCACTGTCTGTCTGTCAGTTCATCGTTTTACTCCTGTCTTATGCGCACTGTCTGTCTGTCTGTCAGTTCATCGTTGTACTCCTGTCTATGCGCACTGTCTGTCAGTTCATCGTTGTACTCCTGTCTGTGCGCACTGTCTGTCTGTCTGTCAGTTCATCGTTTTACTCCTGTCTTATGTGCACTGTCTGTCTGTCAGTTCATCGTTGTACTCCTGTCTGTGCGCACTGTCTGTCTGTCTGTCAGTTCATCGTTTTACTCCTGTCTTATGCGCACTGTCTGTCTGTCAGTTCATCGTTGTACTCCTGTCTGTGCGCACTGTCTGTCTGTCTGTCAGTTCATCGTTGTACTCCTGTCTTATGTGCACTGTCTGTCTGTCAGTTCATCGTTGTACTCCTGTCTGTGCGCACTGTCTGTCTGTCTGTCAGTTCATCGTTTTACTCCTGTCTTATGTGCACTGTCTGTCTGTCAGTTCATCGTTGTACTCCTGTCTTATGTGCACTGTCTGTCTGTCAGTTCATCGTTTTACTCCTGTCTTATGCACACTGTCTGTCTGTCAGTTCATCGTTGTACTCCTGTCTTATGTGCACTGTCTGTCTGTCAGTTCATCGTTTTACTCCTGTCTTATGCACACTGTCTGTCTGTCAGTTCATCGTTGTACTCCTGTCTTATGCGCACTGTCTGTCTGTCTGTCTGTCAGTTCATCGTTGTACTCCTGTCTATGCGCACTGTCTGTCAGTTCATCGTTGTACTCCTGTCTGTGCGCACTGTCTGTCTGTCTGTCAGTTCATCGTTTTACTCCTGTCTTATGTGCACTGTCTGTCTGTCAGTTCATCGTTGTACTCCTGTCTTATGTGCACTGTCTGTCTGTCAGTTCATCGTTGTACTCCTGTCTTATGCGCACTGTCTGTCTGTCTGTCAGTTCATCGTTGTACTCCTGTCTGTGCGCACTGTCTGTCTGTATGTCTGTCAGTTCATCGTTTTACTCCTGTCTTATGTGCACTGTCTGTCTGTCAGTTCATCGTTGTACTCCTGTCTATGCGCACTGTCTGTCAGTTCATCGTTGTACTCCTGTCTGTGCGCACTGTCTGTCTGTCTGTCAGTTCATCGTTTTACTCTTGTCTTATGTGCACTGTCTGTCTGTCAGTTCATCGTTGTACTCCTGTCTTATGCGCACTGTCTGTCTGTCTGTCACGATTCATAAACAAATCATCAGCAGAAATGTCGTTAAATACAGCCGCACCACTGTAAAGGCTGCCACAATCACTAAGTCATATTTATTTATATATATTTCCCAAGAATAACAAACTACAATAGTTCATGAATTTATACTTACAACAGATCACAAGAATTTATAAAACAGCAATAATTTAAAACAAGGATAACTTATAAAAAAAAAAAACTTAAAACAAAAATAACTTAAAATTACTTACGATTAATCTTAATCTAAATGCCAAGCGAGACTTTACATAAAATTTAGTATAATAATATACATGCACACATCCATATTCACATAACATCGAATAGATAAACACATTATTTTTGTTGACAAATATTTATGCTGACTGGGCGTGAATTTGTCAGATGGTACATGTAACCTCTAACATTTGTTATATAACAATGGTTACATCCAACAATGTTTTATATATATATTTATAGCAAACTTGTTATTACATGTAGTACTATACTATGTAAACCTGGCTTTAGCCTACATTTGAAAGGTTGGTGACGAGAGTGGGGGTGGACTACCCGCTATAACGATAACCAAGGTCCATACTGTCTTGCGCTACAACGTACGAGTATGTACACTATCCTTTTTCGGAAGGCCAACTCTTCAGAATATACATAAAATGTGCTGAAGCAATGTTGAAATGCGGCTTAAAACTACGTTAATTTTATGTATAACAAATTCAAAGAAACATGTTAAACTGTAATAGAAGGACGCCTGATACAATAAATTCAGTAACTCAGAGTAATAAATATGAAACGCAAATAATACGGGCTATAATAACAATACCATATGATAATATAACAACTATGAAAACTAACTGCTGGAAGAAACTATGCTTTAAGGATAAATGAACATCAAAAGTATTTTTCTTGTGATCATTTTTAACTTGAGGTTTTGTGTTCTTTTGGATTGTCCATATCATACCTTCTGCAATGAATGATACATATTCTTAAATGGAAAATGCATTAAATAAGATATAAAAATGAAATAGTAACCTATTTGAGCGACTATAATACTTAGCTACTTGAATTTTGGGTCGTGTGTAGGCTTATCTGAAGTTGATAACGAAATCCTGCTTCCTAAGAAACGGAGAACTCCAGATAAAGAATTTCGTCACCCAGTGGAGTACGTGTTCGGTGTTTGGTATACACCGGCCACTGCATTGCGTAAACTAAGCCAGGCTTTCACAGATATCATTAAACCCTATGGAACCTTATACCATTGATTTTATACACAAATAGATTTCTCATCCAATGTTAAATGTTGAGTCTCAAAATATCAGCTGTTTTTGTGGTCCATTGTGGAGCGCTAGTGTAGTCCCATGTAAACGTAATGCAGTTATAGGCGGGTTACACACATATGCATCTCGCACGGTGCGACTAGCATTTTTGATGCCAGTAGCACTCTGCGAGATGCATATGTGTGTAACCAGCATGCAGGCTGCATGGTCGTGGCACGTGCTAGTGGCAAGGTGAGAGAGGTTATACAGTATTGGAGTCTCCTTCAAAGCTAACACAAATTCAATATTTGTTTTTTCGTCATCCGGAAACGGCATTTTTAATTATTACAACTAGAATCTACAACTAATTTAACTATTACAACTAATATAAACTGGGGTATACACTACTTAATTATTACAAATTATTACTAACAAAACTCAAGCTATTCAAAAAGTGACTTTCCGCACTTGTCAACTTAGTACACCGTGGGAACAAGAGCGTCAGGGCTTGGAAATGTGTTCTGCGCATGCGCCAACTCAAGATGCACGCTGCATGCAGCGCCAAAACACCGACCGATCGGTTCCGAGTGGCGCTGCACGCTGCATGCGACTAGCACCGTGCCAGTAGCACCGTGCCAGTCGCATATGTGTGTAAGCTCCAATTGATTAACACAGGTTGGTTTTCGAGCTGCATGCTAGTAGCAAGAAAAATGCTAGTCGCACCGTGCGAGATGCATATGTGTGTAACCAGCCTAAACCAGCTGTGGTTGCGGGCCACACAAACTAACAAAATTACTGCCACAAATATTCCTATTAGATGGGTTATCTATTGGAGGTTTATATAATCAATGCTTATACCTAATCTAACCTACCTAACAAACATAACATAAAATTATCTACGAAATACATCCTAACATAACCTATCTAACCTTTATATAACATTATGTACACGACCTAACTTAATCCAACATAACATAAAATAGTCTACGAAATCTATTCTAACATAACCTATCTAACCTTAGGCTACATTACCTACATAACCTAACCTTACCCAATCCAACATAACATAAAATAATCCACGAAAACTATCCTAATATAACCTATCTAACCTTTCATAACATTAAGTAAATGAACTAACCTAACCCAACATAACAGAACCTACATAACCTAACCTACTCTACATAACATTAAGTAAATGAACTAACCTAACCCAACATAACAGAACCTACATAACCTGACCTACTCTACATAACATTAAGTAAATGAACTAACCTAACCCAACATAACAGAACCTACATAACCTAACCTACTCTACATAACATTAAGTAAATGAACTAACCTAACCCAACATAATAGAACCTACATAACCTAACCTACTCTACATAACATTAAGTAAATGAACTAACCTAACCCAACATAACAGAACCTACATAACCTGACCTACTCTACATAACATTAAGTAAATGAACTAACCTAACCCAACATAACAGAACCTACATAACCTAACCTACTCTACATAACATTAAGTAAATGAACTAACCTAACCCAACATAACAGAACCTACATAACCTGACCAAACAAGTAACCTGTTTAACCAAAAATGGCCAGTGAGCTATTTACTCATTAAGTAACAAACCAATAGATATCTTTCTGGCGATATTTAAATGTGTTGCCTTTTGTTGTAACAGAGAGAGAAGAAACAGAGTTCGTATTCAGTAGTGCACTAAGTTGGTGTCGAGTAGTTAGTGTGCAGAGAGAGCAAGGCACTGTCGTGAGCCCCCTCCAAACAGAGTTCGTATTCAGTAGTGCACTAAGTTGGTGTCGAGTAGTTAGTGTGCAGAGAGAGCAAGGCACTGTCGTGAGCCCCCTCCAAACAGAGTTCGTATTCAGTAGTGCACTAAGTTGGTGTCGAGTAGTTAGTGTACAGAGCAAGGCACTGTCGTGAGCCCCCTCCAAACCCTCAAAGATAAATGCACTGTACCGTGATAAATGTATTAGTTATTAATACAGACTTATAAATATATGCATTATTTGTAATTCAATTACAACTGCCACTGAGGCACTCGCTGCACCTATGTTTATTTCTTCTCTGGGGTTGTACTTTCATCTGTCAGAGTGCAGATTTCATTGTTAGCATTTCGTTTTTAGATTTAAAAAACAAAAAAATTCAAATGGCTTTATTTATTTTAATGAAACTAATTCACAATTTTTGTTTAAGTAGACTTTACTTAAAACAACGAAATTGCACTTAGGCTACGGAAAATGAGCATAGTAAAAAATAAAAATAATTTTATAAAAGAGTATGAATGTTGAACGTCGTCCCTTTTTATTTCACGACTTAAAATAGCAATTCTGAACTATTTATATAGAAGTTAAGATTTAATTTATTATTTTTGTAGTTTTACACTCACAAATATATTATATATTGACATACACAGAAGGGTGAATATAGACACTCTCAAATATATACGAATAAATGTTAAAACATTAAAACGAGGTATTATTTTAGATACAAGGTATTTGTCTCGCGTCTTTTTAAAAGTAAATGGAAGACAGACAGTGGCCTGTTTAAAAGTAATTTACCCTCACACGACTGTCTTCTATTCATTCACAGATTCAAACTTTAGTTTTATCTGTGAAGGGAGCTAGGGTTAGGTCAAAGGAGGAAGGGTCTGTGATAGCCTTGTGATAAGGGGTTATCAGCAGGACGGGGGTGGAAGTTAACGGGGCTTCAGTTCGGTCTGTAGCAAACAAAAAAAAAACGCCCAACCACAATAACTGATGGATGATTGTAACAGGTGCGCTTCTAGTTTATCTTAATGTATTTTTGGAATGTCATCAAATGTAAAGACATGTTGGCAGCAATATATTTAAAAATTTGCCCGCTTCTAAACAGGAAACTAATTTTTGGGGTTGTATGCACTGAAATATTCGTAGTTTTTATTTTCCACTTACTATGGTAACATTAATTATATTTATTACTATGGGTGTGATCGGGCAATGCGAAGTACAGACAACGTTGTTTTGACGATTTTCCCTTTTTTTACTCATACTTATTTCATTATTTCAGAAGAAGCTTTCTTTTAGTATAGTACGAATCCGAATAATAGTATATTTCATAACAAGAGTGGAAAGTGGGGTTTTGCATGTTCGAGACCATATGTTTGAAGTGCGAGACTTGTCGAAGCAAATTTATTTAAAAAAAGAGTCAAATTTATTTAAACTCAGAGTTTTGTCATTTCAAACCAGTCGCTGGAGGCCGTTCTGCCAGTACAAAAGACAGTCGGACTATAGACCAGGTTGGTCCAACTTGTTTTTGTCACTCTCAGACCACTTTCCAAACAAAAGTATTTTACCGAAAGGGGTTCTAATGCACCAATAATTACATTTCGTTGTTTCTACTTTTCTATTTCCATTCTCTTGATTTGGCTATAGAATTCTAGTCTTCATTCTCTCAAATCTGAATGTGTGTCAGTATATCTTTCTATTTCCTCATTACAAGTTTGTGAGTTTAAGAGTAAGTGTTTAATGAACATAATGTTTTTCTTATAGTATTTCTCTTTCCTTTTCTAATTTGTTTTTATACCTCTGTGTTACAGCTAAATTTTCATCCACATAAAGGTAGTCTGGTTTAGGCTAATAATTATTTAAGGGATGTTAATAATTTTTCGCATTTTTGTATTCATATTTCAAACATCAACTAGAATCTATATTTTCCGGTGACAACCGCGTCAAGATACCACTGAGGATGCTATATCACAGTATGGGCGAAACGTCTGGTTACTTTGTAAATAATGTACATAGCACTTTGACGCGGTTGTCACCGGAAAATATAGATTATAGTTATGACACCGGCCGCTTAAGCCTACGTTCTAACATCAATGGATTAGTTTTTCCTAAGTTTTCGCTAAGATTTTGTTTTCCTAGATCTCGACAAACGGCGTCTTAAGAATAATAATAATAATAAATAAATAAATGGTGCCCTTAGATGAATTATCTAAAATTATATGCAATTTTAATTCTGCTTTTTGTCTTTCCTTTTTTTTTTTTTACTATAGGCCTAATGTAAAAAATACCCTTCGAGGAGTCAAACATTAACAGTGGTATTGACCCAACCGCCTACCCATACACGCACTGTGGTATTGACCCACCCATACACGCACTGTGGTATTTACCCACCCGCCCACCCATACACGCACTTTGGTATTGACCCACCCGCCCACCCATACACGCACTGTGGTATTGACCCACCCGCTCACCCATACACGCACTGTGGTATTGAAGTTACACGCTCTGTGGTATTGACCCACCCATACACGCACTGTGGTATTGACCCACCCGCTCACCCATACACGCACTGTGGTACTGACCCACCCGTCCGCCCATACACGTACAGTGGTATTGACCCACCCGCCCACCCATTCACGCACTGTGGTATTGACCTACTCGCCCACCCATACACGCACTGTGGTATTGACCCACCTGCTCACCCATACACGCACTGTGGTATTGAATACACGCACTGTGGTATTGACCCACCCGCTCACCCATACACGCACTGTGGTACTGACCCACCCGTCCGCCCATACACGTACTGTGGTATTGACCCACCCGCCCACCCATTCACGCACTGTGTTATTGAGCAGAATAACATGAAGCATACCTATGATTATAAGCAGATTTGAAACCTGTTGAAATAACTTATGGTGAAGTAATTATGTCATTAACTGAACAATAGCAACATCACAACTAAAGTTACAGTTACAGATACATCACTACTCGTTCATTAGAGTTACTCTGTAATTTAAGAACGAACTAATATTTTCATATTATTTGAGAATGGTAAAGGCGTAGGCCGATTGACACAGCGAGGCGACATCCCACTGTTTGAATCCGTAATTTAAGACCGAACTAATATTTTCATATTATTTGAGAATGGGAAAGGCGTAGGCCGATTGACACAGCGAGGTGAAATACCCTGTGTTTGAACCCCACAGTTGGTATTTCGTTCGTGTCACTTGTTACAGTTACACTTCACCCCTTTGTCCGATCAACTTGACATTTGAATACGTACTGGTACTTAGCACAACACTTCTTATATGTAACTTTTTGTTTACCACTTCAAAGTGGCAGCTATGAAAGGTCAGCCTACGGCCTGGCGAGGGAACTGCGCGTAGTATGTCTTCTGCCGCTAAGGAGAGGTCAGCCTACGGCCTGGCGAGGGAACTGCGCGTAGTAATGTCTTCTGCCGCTAAGGAGAGGTCAGCCTACGGCCTGGCGAGGGAACTGCGCGTAGTACGTCTTCTGCCGCTAAGGAGAGGTCAGCCTACGGCCTGGCGAGGGAACTGCGCGTAGTAATGTCTTCTGCCGCTAAGGAGAGGTCAGCCTACGGCCTGGCGAGGGAACTGCGCGTAGTATGTCTTCTGCCGCTAAGGAGAGATCAGCCTACGGCCTGGCGAGGGAACTGCGCGTAGTATGCCTTCTGCCGCTAAGGAGAGGTCAGCTTACGGCCTGGCGAGGGAATTGCCCGTAGTATGCCTTCTGCCGCTAAGGAGAGGTCAGCCTACGGCCTGGTGAGGGAATTGCCCGTAGTAGCCTATGCCTTCTGCCGCTAAGGAGAGGTCAGCCTACGGCCTAGTGAGGGAATTGTGCGTAGTATGCCTTCTGCCGCTAAGGAGAGGTCAGCCTACGGACTGGTGAGGGAATTGTCCGTAGTATGCCTTCTGCCACTAAGGAGAGGTCAGCCGACGGCCTGGTGAGGGAATTGTCCGTAGTATGCCTTCTGCCGCTAAGGAGAGGGCAGCCTACGGCCTGGCGAGGGAATTGCCCGTAGTATGCCTTCTGCCGCTAAGGAGAGGTCAGCCTACGGCCTGGTGAGGGAACTGTGCGTAGTAGACTATGCCTTCTGCCGCTAAGGAGAGCTCAGCCTACGGCCTAGCGAGGGAATTGCGCGTAGTATGCTTTCTGCCGCTAAGGAGAGGTTAGCCTACGGCCTGGTGAGGGAATTGCCCGTAGTATGCCTTCTGCCGCTAAGGAGCGGTCAGCCTACGGCCTGGTGAGGGAATTGCCCGTAGTATGCCTTCTGCCGCTAAGGAGAGGTCAGCCTACGACCTGGTGAGGGAACTGCCTGTAGTATGCGCCCAACCTCGAGGGAGTGATCAGCCTACGGCCTGGTGAGAGAACTGCCTGTAGCATGCCTTCTGCCTCTAGGGAAAGGTTAGTCTACGGCCAGGCGAGAGAACTGCCCGTAGTATGCCTTCTGCCTCTAGGGAGAGGTCAGCCTACGATCTGGGTAGGACACTTCCTGTAGCATGCCTTCTGCTTCTAGGGAGAGGCCAGCCTACGGTCTGGTGAGGGAACTGCCTGTAGCATGCCTTCTGCCTCTAGGGAAAGGATAGTCTACTATCAGGCGAGGAAACTACCTGTAGCATGCCTTCTGTAACGGGTTGTGTGTAGACAATACCCGCCGTACAACAGTTTTTTGTTATTGTGTTCACTTGTGTCGTGTCTATAAACATTGACTGTAGAAACGTGCGCCTGTGCTGCTATCTACTGTGAGCGGTCTTAAATAAGCGTTAGGACGACTGTTTGGCGTACTATTACTGAGCTATAAGTTACGCCAGAGAAATGAGCCGATTGTCGTGGTTCTACATTCTGTGTTGCGCAACTCTTAGAAGCGACATTCACTTGTTACTAACGTATTAGTTAGAATTGTTTATAGTATATTGTTAAAGTATATTTTTGTTAGCTTCGGAAGTAACTTTCTAAACGAGTGGTATTTCAATTTATTTAAATAGCATGACTGGCATTATCGAAATTACAATTGATAGATAAAACAAAAGTACAATGCTGGAAGATAAAGTTAATAAACCGAAATAATCATTTACTTGTATGGAGTGATAATACGTATGTCAGAACCATAGTTCTAATTGGTGGAGTCTTGCACACGTGTTGGGAGCCACTGTAGGCTACTTAGGGCCCACATTATTTACAGTACACAAGTAGGCTGTTCGATATTAACTAAAAATGTTCCAAAACTGACTTCTTATTCGTACAATACTTAATGATATACTTCTATTAAGTCAATTAATTACAGATTCATCGTGCTGAGGTTAAAAACGCACTTATTTATTGGGTATTTTACATTATTCTACGTAAACATTCGTTCCTATGCTCCCAAAAGAAATTGTTTGCCCATTTATCTACATCGTTTACCAACAGTAAATTAGAACGAAGGGAATGTGATTACAACAGTATAATAGCGACATCTGTGACCAAGCCACGAAACTGTTTCGGGTTGTAATCTCCCCTTATCCAGCGCGACCGTGCCGTTGTGATTAGTTATCAGTGACAGGCCGACGACCTACGGTGCCGTAGCTGTGATACCTTCTTATCCAAGAGAGCCACGTCACTGATAGCTCTCCTGTACTCGAGGACATGTGTGGCTAGTGTTTCGGGTTGTAATCTCACCATATCCAGCGTGACCGTGATGTCATCATTGATTATCAGAGACACTAAATGGCCCACGACCTCCGGTACCGTAGCTGTGATACCTTCTTATCGAAGAGAACCACGTCACTGATAGCTCTCCTATTCTCGAGGACATGTGTGGCTAGTGTTTCGGGTTGTAATCTTACCATATCCAACGTGACCGTGACGTCACGATTGGTTATCAGTGACAATAACAGGCCGACGACCTACGGTACTGTAGTTGTGATACCTTCTTATCCAAGAGAGCCACGTCACTGATAGCTCTCCTATACTCGAGGATATGTGGGGCTGTAGTTTCGGGTTGTAACGTCACCATACCCAACGTGACCGTGACGTCATGATTGGTTATCAGTGACAGTGACAGGCCGACGACCTATGGTACTGTAGTTGTGATAACTTCTTATCCAAGAGAGTCACGTCACTGATAGCTCTCCTATACTCGAGGACATGTGAGGCTGTAGTTTTGGATTGCAACCTCACCATATCTAACGTGACCGTGACGTCATGATCGGTGACAGTGACAGGCCGACGACCTACGGTACTGTAGTTGTGATACCTTCTTATCCACGTCACTGATAGCTCTCCTGTACTCGAGGACATGTGTGGCTAGTGTTTCGGGTTGTAATCTCACCATATCCAGCGTGACCGTGACGTCATCATTGATTATCAGAGACACTAAAAGGCCCCCGACCTCCGGTACTGTAGATATAATAATTTCTTATCCAAGAAAACCACGTCACTGATAGCTCTCAATACTCGAGGACATTTAAGGCTGGTATTCCGGGTTGTAATCTCACAACATCCATCGTGACCGTGACGTCATGATTGGTTATCAGTGACAGTGACAGGCCGACGACCTACGGAACTGTAGTTGTGATACCTTCATATCCAAGAGAGCTATCTCACTGATAGCTCTCCTTTATTCGAGGACATGTGAGGCTGTAGTTTCGGATTGTAACCTCACCATATCCAACGTGACCGTGACGTCATGATTGGTTATCAGTGACAGTAACAGGCCGACGACCTACGGACTGTAGTTGTGATATCTTCTTATCCAAGAGAGCTACGTCACTGATAGCTCTCCTATACTCGAGGACATGTGAGGCTGGTGTTTTGTGCATATAGAAATCTTTGTTGAGGAGTTGCCGGATAATTTTGATTAGTTTGTTATGTATTCTCTTGACGGGTCTCCTTTGCATTTAATATGTTGACGAATCTTGGGCCAAATTTCCAAATAGATTATTCATTAAATTTCTGTTTTGAGAGTATTTTTAGGAGTAATAAGGCCATTTTATGGAACGCTTTATATGTAAGGGTGAGCTTCACAGCACTCCGAAAATGTGTAGGGAACCATATCGCATACCTTATTGTACCTGGTTTTTAGTTTTAAACTTAAAAACTGCTGCTTCTTTTTTTTTTTTTTTAATGGAAATTGTTTTTAAATGGAAAAATATTAATATTGACAGCATACTCAAACGGGATATCAAACTGGGAAGGTATTCTGCTTTTAATTTGAAAGCACTTGAATGCTTTGGATGATTCAAAATACATGGGTTCAAATGTTCTAAAAAACAGTTTGGGATTGACTTAGCTCATAAGGTAGGTACGTCCATCTCTTCACTCACTAAGCTGATATGAACGACCAATTTTCAAAAGTACACTATATTTATCAGGCATTCTGAAAGTTGTTGTTACAAACAATAGGGATCTTTGGTATCAGTCCCGTGGGCTTTCTCAGTAACTCCAGCTAGCATTGTCTGATACGCAATGACAATCCTTTGCGTGAGCTGTAGGTTTTGGTAACTCTTGAACAATCATGTCAAACACTTTTCTCAAGAAGGAGATAGAGATAAGAACATTATGTGTTCTTGTACATTACTATTGTTTGTTTGTCGACAGATTGTTCTCAGGTGCCGGTTATCGGCGGTCGAAGACGATGCCTTGGTGGACACCACTACTAGATAATATTTTAGTTTTAACTAGTGTTGTTATATTTTGTAAGTAATAACAAAAACATTTAGGTGTTTTTTAGAAAATAGCTAGGACTACTAGGTGTAGGCCTACTCTTAATATATTTTCCAAGTAATTTTTCTTGTTTTGTAATAAGTTACTTGCATTTGTGTTAAATTAGGACATATCTATTTATTTAAAAGCCATTTACCGCTCATCACCATTTCTCCAAAACTATACGTCCAATTGACTTGACATTTTGAACATAGGTTTATTTTGGGCCCTAAGGGCTCACTAAGAAAAGAATTTCCACCCCGACCTCAGGACTCCGTCCCACTGGCCTCCAAATTTCCCTTGGTATTCTTATGGAGCTATATTAATTAATTCATTGATTTATTTGATTAACAACTGTTAAATAAAAACAAATTTAGTAAAATTGTGGAAGGCTAAACTTTTAAAATAAATAAATATATATAAAGTACAGTAGTAAATTATACATAGCATCAGCTATTCTAAATTGGGTGCAGTATAAACTGAAAGCTTACTGCACATTTTGATTATATAATCAAACTCAATATTATGACCGGCGAAGCGGGCGGGTACAACTAGTCTATGTCCAAAAACTGTGTACTCACTCATCATGAAATCTCCGAAACCACTGAACAAATTTGACCAAATTTGGATGGAAATTAGCTTTTGTATCATGGAGATACAAGAAGAAGGGGGGGGGGGGTAGAAACAGCTCCTCAACGGTTCCTTTTTTCCATTCATAAGAGTAACATAGGCATTAACTTAATTTAGCATAAACATGGCACACATAAAAACATGGCACACATAAACATGGCACACATAAACATGGCACACAAAAGTATGGCTTTTGATTGTGAAATGTTTAATGTAATTTCCACTAACTCTGACGTGATTACACTACTTTGAACCCTCCTAAAGTAGACTTATAGGATTGTCTAGATTGTTAAGTTTGTTTTCTAGGAGAATGGCTGAAAGCTGCGCTTTTATATTGATATAATGGTTTAGAGAGAAGCACTGAGCGTATGGTAAGCAAGTGTAGAGAACCATCCAGTTGCGAAGTAAGGCCGGTCTCTAGTCTTATATAATGGACAATTCAAAACATCAACATCAATGGAATTGCGGGCTACCATGACCTGCAGCGACCATATTAGGTTGCATTAAAGGCGCGACTACTCCTGGGTTAAGTGGCTAATTTGGCCTTTTTTGTAAATTACTCATAAAAAACGTGTTTTAAATAAATTTATTATAATTTTGAGAAAGGTATTAACCTAATGTTGAGTAAAACTTAAAAAATAATAATAATTTTTAAAAAGTGTAACTGCTTATTTTTCTATAAACGACATGTGATTCAAATTTGAGTGGATATTGGTACAGTTATCTTTGAATGAAATACCAGTTTTACATGAAATACATATGAAATACATGGTTCTCATATGAAAAAAAGTAATTCTGACGAATAAACCTAATAACACTATTAAAATTGATAGACTGTTGTGAATGTGTGATGTCGCGATTTCCACTTTCGGGTTTTAGGTCGACGACCTTCCAGACCAAACTATTATCCAGCTGGAGTAGGACTGCTGGAGGCTTGCCTAGACAAAGGAACGAGGCAAAACGGATATGAAGTGGCCGGGAGCTGCAAAGGATTGCATTAGTGGCAATTTGATAGGATGGTAAACATATTAGCTTAACGAGCGCAGGCGACGGGAACTGGCCGTTATTGTGGACTGCGACGTCTCACGGGTTGTAGAATGTAACGAGCGCAGGCGACGGGGACTGGCCGTTATTGTGGACTGCGACGTCTCACGGGTTGTAGAATGTAACGAGCGCAGGCGACGGGGACTGGCCGTTATTGTGGACTGCGACGTCTCACGGGTTGTAGAATGTAACGAGCGCAGGCGACGGGAACTGTGGACTGCGACGTCTCACGGGTTGTAGAATGTAACGAGCGCAGGCGACGGGAACTGTGGACTGCGACGTCTCACGGGTTGTAGAATGTAACGAGCGCAGGCGACGGGAACTGTGGACTGCGACGTCTCACGGGTTGTAGAATGTAACGAGCGCAGGCGACGGGAACTGTGGACTGCGACGTCTCACGGGTTGTAGAATGTAACGAGCGCAGGCGACGGAAACTGTGGACTGCGACGTCTCACGGGTTGTAGAATGTAACGAGCGCAGGCGACGGGAACTGTGGACTGCGACGTCTCACGGGTTGTAGAATGTAACGAGCGCAGGCGACGGGAACTGTGGACTGCGACGTCTCACGGGTTGTAGAATGTAACGAGCGCAGGCGACGGAAACTGTGGACTGCGACGTCTCACGGGTTGTAGAATGTAACGAGCGCAGGCGACGGAAACTGTGGACTGCGACGTCTCACGGGTTGTAGAATGTAACGAGCGCAGGCGACGGAAACTGTGGACTGCGACGTCTCACGGGTTGTAGAATGAAAAAATGAAATTGATGTCAAAATATTATTGCAAAGGAACTTGTTGAATAATAATAGGTAAAATCGCGGTTGATGTTTGCTTATTATTTAAAGAGGGTTTGTTCCCAAAAGGGTAATAACTCGTAAAATATTTGTTATAGAAGTAGATTTAAAAATGGCCTATTAACAAATCCTAAACTAGGATTTAGACTATATTAAACTAAAATAACACACATTTAACATAATTATAAGTATAATTGTATGGCAAACATAACAAAATAAATTGTGGAATCCAGTATCAGTAGATATTAAGCCAGATCATGACATGGGGTGGGTTATTTTAGTTCGTGATTGATTTTTGGACTTTAGTTAAACCACTATTGATGTTCGGTGATTCTGATAAATAGTCTGCTATACAATAAATCGGTGATTATAAAGAAAGAACCTTGTTTATTTTTTTAACTGAATTTCTCTTCCATAGTAGATAAATGGCTAGTAAACAAGAATATGATCTTTTTTAGCGGAAAAGCCAGACAACATTAGAAAATGAGGACAAACGTAAAATTTTCCCCCGTAAATACAGTATAGCGATGTGGGTCGGTTTCAGTAAAGTTGTGTTTTGTTATGATAATGCTTGGTTGGGTATTGATAGGTTAGGATTGATTAGGTTTGGGTATGTGTGGGTTTAATTAGGTTAACCTAACCAAACCTAACATAACAGAACCTGACCAAACCAACATACTCTAAACAAACCTAACATAACCTAAGATACCAATACCTAACCTAGCCCTATCCTAAAAGAACGTTACCTACCAATACCTAACCTAGCCCTATCCTAACAGAACGTTACCTACCAATACCTAACCTAGCCCTATCCTAACAGAACGTTACCTACCAATACCTAACCTAGCCCTATCCTAAAAGAACGTTACCTACCAATACCTAACCTAGCCCTATCCTAACAGAACGTTACCTACCAATACCTAACCTAGCCCTATCCTAACAGAACGTTACCTACCAATACCTAACCTAGCCCTATCCTAACAGAACGTTACCTACCAATACCTAACCTAGCCCTATCCTAACAGAACGTTACCTACCAATACCTAACCTAGCCCTATCCTAAAAGAACGTTACCTACCAATACCTAACCTAGCCCTATCCTAACAGAACGTTACCTACCAATACCTAACCTAGCCCTATCCTAACAGAACGTTACCTACCAATACCTAACCTAGCCCTATCCTAACAGAACGTTACCTACCAATACCTAACCTAGCCCTATCCTAACAGAACGTTACCTACCAATACCTAACCTAGCCCTATCCTAACAGAACGTTACCTACCAATACCTAACCTAGCCCTATCCTAACAGAACGTTACCTACCAATACCTAACCTAGCCCTATCCTAACAGAACGTTACCTACCAATACCTAACCTAGCCCTATCCTAAAAGAACGTTACCTACCAATACCTAACCTAGCCCTATCCTAACAGAACGTTACCTACCAATACCTAACCTAGCCCTATCCTAACAGAACGTTACCTACCAATACCTAACCTAGCCCTATCCTAAAAGAACGTTACCTACCAATACCTAACCTAGCCCTATCCTAACAGAACGTTACCTACCAATACCTAACCTAGCCCTATCCTAACAGAACGTTACCTACCAATACCTAACCTAGCCCTATCCTAACAGAACGTTACCTACCAATACCTAACCTAGCCCTATCCTAACAGAACGTTACCTACCAATACCTAACCTAGCCCTATCCTAACAGAACGTTACCTACCAATACCTAACCTAGCCCTATCCTAACAGAACGTTACCTACCAATACCTAACCTAGCCCTATCCTAACAGAACGTTACCTACCAATACCTAACCTAGCCCTATCCTAAAAGAACGTTACCTACCAATACCTAACCTAGCCCTATCCTAACAGAACGTTACCTACCAATACCTAACCTAGCCCTATCCTAACAGAACGTTACCTACCAATACCTAACCTAGCCCTATCCTAACAGAACGTTACCTACCAATACCTAACCTAGCCCTATCCTAACAGAACGTTACCTACCAATACCTAACCTAGCCCTATCCTAACAGAACGTTACCTACCATTACCTAACCTAGCCCTATCCTAACAGAACGTTACCTACCAATACCTAACCTAGCCCTATCCTAACAGAACGTTACCTACCAATACCTAACCTAGCCCTATCCTAACAGAACGTTACCTACCAATACCTAACCTAGCCCTATCCTAAAAGAACGTTACCTACCAATACCTAACCTAGCCCTATCCTAACAGAACGTTACCTACCAATACCTAACCTAGCGCTATCCTAACAGAACGTTACCTACCAATACCTAACCTAGCCCTATCCTAACAGAACGTTACCTACCAATACCTAACCTAGCCCTATCCTAACAGAACGTTACCTACCAATACCTAACCTAGCCCTATCCTAACAGAACGTTACCTACCAATACCTAACCTAGCCCTATCCTAAAAGAACGTAACCTTACTGAAATCGGCACATTTCTGGCGCTAACGTACTTAGTAATAGTCCGATTGTGAAAAACCTTGATATATTGATTTTTATTTTTACAAAAATTAAACCGTATTTTAAAAAAATATCTCCACTTTATTACCAATAATTTGGCTAGCCTCTTTCCAGATGCGCATTTGTACCGATATAAATTACGCTATCCATGTTTCATTAAGTGTGGATTGTCCCATTATCACCGATTTAATGTCCTAAACTGCAAGTTACCCAGAGTTGTGTACTGTCTTGTCGGACTGTTGAACTGTTTTGTCTTTTATTCCGATTTCTCTTTCAAAATAACGATTAGAGTTATTATGGATACCCTAATAACAGTAAATATGGGTTTTAAATGTAGGCTATGCAACTGATTGTTTGTCAAAGTCAAAACTTGTTCGTCGTGTTACTGATTTGCGGGCTGATAATATACGTAGGGTGGTATTGACCCACCCACCCATCTATACACGTACGGTGTTGAGGACCCGAATCCGCGACACAGGAGCGCCTCTTACTTGGCTAAGGGGTTGTCATAAATAATTTTCGCTAGGGGTGCGACTCAGGAGCGCCTCCGAAAAGGGGAGGGGAGGCGCTCCTGAGTCGCACCTAAAACTACCTGTCCTCTGTACTCTACCTGCTTCCTACCTGCTATCAAGCTCAGCTCGCGGGGGCTTCTAAATACCTACCAATCTAATATCACAACGGCTACTATCACACTAACTTTGTTTTAAGTGCACTGCATATTTTGTAGGAGTAAGTGTAACATTGATTCTGTAGGGGTTATCCTAAAAGACCAATCAAAACTATTAATCACGTTTCTTAATCATATTTCATTTTATTTGAATTAAACTTGCAATAGTGGTTAAACTATTGCAGACTTGTTTTAAAACAAGTTTATAATCGTACAGATAGAAGACATCCAACCTTGTTCATGCACAGTATCTACCTTGGTCTTCGGAGGTGGACCACGTCATGTTTACCACATCAACTCTCGAAGACTAAAATAATGATGTATTTATAGTCATCTTAAACAAAAACAAAAAAACTATAAACTTTATACTTTTTAGTTTTATGTAAAAGGGACACGTAGACACTCTTCATTTGATCATGACTTGCCCCTTTAACCCATGAGTATTAATTATAAAATATTAACCATAGTTTATACAAATTCGTAAAAGCCAAGCAGTGGGTTTTTAAAATTATATTAATTTTATTACTGGACAAGTTGTTTCAAAGAAATTGAAGAGTTACAAAAAAAGGTCAATAACTACAAATAGGCTTGTAAATAACAAATATGTATTTCTTAGTTTTAACACTTAAAAAGTTGTATAACATCAACTTTTTCGTCTCATCAGGTGTAAATAGGTGAGAGTTTTCTTACTCACCATTACACTACAGCGAACTGAGTTGATGTCATATAATTGTCTTCATTTTCTTGAAGCAATCATTGACATACAGTTCCATTAGAGTGGATGACGGAGAATAATCTCAACGTTCTATAAACTTACTCCACTACTAAGATCTTCGGACTAACAACTAGTCCATCTCGATTCAAGTTGTATAACATTCTAAAATAATAAATATACATTTAAATTTAAACTAAATAATTTGGGTTACACTTACTAATATTTAAAATTAAAAAAAAATACTTATACTCAAACAAAAAATACTATTTACACTCAATCTGTAGACTACAATATTCTAAAACAACAAAATATGGAAATTCAAGCAAAACAAATCTATTTTACTTAGCCTACTTAATATTTACTAAAATCTAAATTATAACAAACAATACTTAAACTCAAACAAAAAATACTATTTACATTCAATCTGTAAGCTACAATATTCTAAATCAAACAAAATATAAAATCATTATTAATTTACAAACCTCCTTTTAGTTACCTACTTAAATCTAATAGATTCTCCTACTTTTGATAAAAAGTCATTTATAATAACTTCCCTAGCTAAATATCCTTCACACAACTGTTTTAGTCGACGCTGTAGCTGTTAAGTGTTTTTGGTTGACTTTGTTGCAGAGCGTCTGTTCTCTCTCCAGTGCGTCATTTCGGTGTATGGCCTCGATAACCGTCCACGTAGATGGGTTTTGGAGGCCTACTAAGTTCTTAAATCGGTTATTCCACGCCTCACACATATTGTTTGTTCTGTGTTAGTCGGAAAGAGTCGCTTCATGCACTTTCCAGAGTGATGGTGGAAACATGGCTGGTCTAGGGTTTTCTCCTGCTGTACCGCTCACATAGTAGACGTCGAAGTAGTATAGTAGGTATAAGGGTACGCGCATAGTGAGGAGGTGAAGGTGGAGGTGTAGCTGGATGTGTAGGTGCAGGTGGAGGTACAGATGGAGGTAGCATCGTATAGTGCAGGAGGTTTTACCTTGCCGTCTAGCTCGCCACCTCGCAGCTCTTTCCCCTCCTCAAACACGCGTCAACACAAGCAGTCGAGTGTTGTTTCTATCCATTAATCACAGTGGTAGCTTTTTTGCCTATTGCAACAATTTTCTCTGTCAGTGATGATAAGTGAAAGTAGTGATGATAGCGATGATATGTCTTCAGCATGTAAGTGGTGGCTTACGGGAACGTTAAGTAATCGAACATTTAGTGCACATCCTGTTAATCAAGTGCGACAGGAACTAGGTGAATATCATCATCTTTTTCATGAACTAAAAAATTATCCTGAGAAGTTTCAAAATTATTTGCGAATGACTCCTGAAACGTTTAAGTACATATGTGAAACCATTTCTCCAAAGTTGGAGAGTTGTACTAAATACTGCAACTTGCATGTTAACCCTATCGGTCCAGAAGAACAGCTTGTACTGACTATAAGGTAAGTTACAGTACCTTCTGCCTGCAATTGCACATGTTCTGTAAGTTAAAAAGTATATGCTTTGTTAAAGATAAACAGTGTAAATTGAAAAAAAAAATATATATGTATTGAAGTAAAATCAATAAAATTGTGCAAGATATAAATTTCATATATTCTTCTGTTATTTAATTCTCGAATATGTTTGTTGTATGTAAAAATGAGTTGGTAATAAGAAAGCAATTCCAGTTCATGAAAAATACAATTTATTGGTAAAATGATAGTAACTAACAGGGATCTTTTCAAAGTAAAATACAAACGAAAGATATTAATGTACGCTACATAAAAATGCTGCAAATGTTTGAAAATGTTATAATAGTAGGCCTAACATAATCTTAAAAAATGGTATTATTAAGTAAATTGCGCAAAGGAAAAATAGTAGTACTTATAAAAAACGTAAAGAACTATTAAACTGTCATTAATTTATCGCCAGCTGAACGGCATTACAAAGACATTTTTAAAAGTTAGTGTACTCGGGAACATATGTTTCGCCGCCATCCTGGTTGTAGTTCAATGGTGAAGTCACGTCGCGGACCAGCTGTGCGAAGGTGACTGGTGATGGTGATGCCATGGTACTAGGAGAGGAACTGTCGTAGGGACTGTAGCGATGAGAGCTTGTACTGTGGTCTACTGACGTAGGTCTAGTGACAGTTGATGTTGTTGAGAATGATGATGGTGGTTCGGGTGAGTATGCCATGTCAAAAAGAATTTCTTGAACTTTCATCCTGAACAACATTTTCTTTCTAGGATTCAGGTTTTTAACATGGGGTAGCAGTGAGTTGAAGAACCCAACATCCTCGTCATTTGCCCTGTCCTCACTTTTCTGTTGCTTTAACTTCAACTTTTCTTTCTCCAACTGCACTAATTCCCGTCCAATAGCTTGTTGTGTCGTGATTCTTTTTTTAAATCCTGTTCTTGT
This sequence comes from Stictocephala bisonia, assembly GCA_035578905.1. NCBI lineage: Eukaryota > Metazoa > Arthropoda > Insecta > Hemiptera > Membracidae > Stictocephala > Stictocephala bisonia. Next base: position 89,356 of record JAQJVL010001263.1, on the reverse strand, counting down.
GATCAGGTCCTTCGTATTAAATCTTGGTGGCATTGCAGGGCTTGATGCATGAGATTTCTGCTGCTGGCGTGATTCACTCTCCGGCGCCGGTACTATTGTCAGATTCTCTGTGTCCAACTGTGGATTGTCAGGTTCATCACATTCTTGGCCTATCTCGGTCACTTCTTCCGACTCCTCTTCGTTTAGGTCGTGGTCTGAGTCATCTGCTATTACATCTGCAAGGTTTCCTGTTGATTTGCGGGGCAAAAACTGGTCTTTGAGAAACGCCATGCTGTCGTAATATTTCCATGTGGGTGTTTCTGGTGCTGCAGCTCCAGACTTAATTGTTTTGGAAAATTGTTTTCTGAATTCTTGCCTCAAGTTCTTCCAAATTTGCTTCACAACTTTATCTGGAACAAAACACGAAAACGTAAACGACTAATATTTTTAATATTATGTTTTTGGTTATATTGTGTTCTTTGGTTGCAGGTACTTGGCAACTGGAAGCAGTTTTAAAACTCTTGGATTTTCATTTCGAATGGGAGACAATACAGTGGGCAAAATCGTTAAGAATGTGTGCAAACTGTTATGGGAGACGTTCCAACCAGAGCATATGCCAGTTCCAACTATTGAAGGTTATGAGCAAGTTGCAAAAAGATTCTATGAGATTTGGAAATTCCCACACTGTATCGGAGCGTTGGACGGTAAACACTGTCGAATAAAATGCCCAGCGCATTCAGGGTCTATGTACTTCAATTATAAGAAGACTTTTTCAATTGTTCTACAGGGTGTTGCGGATGACCATTACAAGTTTATATTTATTGATGTTGGCGGTTTCGGCAAACAAAGCGATGGGGGAACCTTGAGGGCGTCAGATTTTGGAAGGTTGTTGGAACAAAACAAATTGTGTATTCCCGAAGAAAAGTGTTTGCCTGACAGCAATATAAAAGTTCCACACGTTTTTATTGCAGATGAAGCGTATCCCTTGCGCGAGAATCTCATGAAACCTTATTCGAAAAAAGCTCTTGGGGATGCAGAAGAAGTGTATAATAAACGGCTATCAAGTGCTAGAAAAACCATTGAGTGTGCCTTTGGCATTCTGTTTGCTAAGTGGCGGATATTAAGTGGTTATATTGAAACCTTGCCTGAGACTGCAGACGATATAATAAAGGCTGCATGCGTTTTACACAATATAATCATTAACAAAGACGGATACTGCGGTGTACAGGAGTCAGAACTCCTGCCTTTCCCTACTGAACTGAACTTACAACCATTGGGTAGATCTGGAAATGCTACATCTAATCGAGCCAAAGAAGTTAGAAATAGTTTCAAGGAATATTTTGTAAACAACCCGTAATCAAGATAATACTTAGTTGCAACTGTGTGTCCTTGTTTATAGTTCATTAAAGATTTCATTCGCAAGTTTCTAATTTTTACCTTATTTCAAACCTTTTACTTACTAATGTTAGATAAAAAATATATTAATTAATTAGAAAGTCTGCTATGGATACTTTTACATTACACTTTAAACTGAATATCCCACATAAAACAGCAAAGCTGGTTTAAGTTTAAATTTAAAGTTTTTAGTTACCTGTAACTTTTAGCTCTTTCGCAATTTCCTTCCATTCCTTGTCCAGAACGTGACGATTGTGATGTTGCTTGTGTCTCTTGTCCCACAAGGCTGGACGACTTTGGACAGCAATAATAATATCTTCCTTCATTTCGGATAACAGGTTATCAAAAACTAACAGAAACCAACAAGCGTAACTAAACGTTGACTTGGGTGAAAGCAGACTGAAGGGAGTGGCGGGGTGTACCGGAAGAGGGGGTTGGGGGGTGCGTGGCCTTGAGTGGACCAATCACGTTAAAGCAGCGAGCAAAGCCGCGAGCTAGGCAGCGAGGAAAATCAAACTAGTTTGTTTTCGAAAAACATCCTGCTAGGCCTCCTTGTAAGTGGCGAGCTACACCTCTACCGCGACCTGCTCACCATGCGCGCACGCATTTAACCTAATGAAATTGTTTTACCTCGCCGTTAACGGCGACCTGCACCTACACCTACACCTCCACCTTCACCTCCTCACTATGCGCGTACCCTAAAGCTTCGACAGGAGCCAATCCCTACAGCAGCTGCATCCCCTGTAGTACATCTTTTTCTGGAAGGAAAGCCAAACCATCCCACAAAACTGTCCAAACTCTTCAGACTCTTTGTAGTTTCGAGTAAGTCCGTACTGTTGGATGTGCCTGCAAATATTTTGGCACAAATGAAAAAAAAACAACATTTGACTTTAAAGCTGTTGCCTAGAACTTGTTGCACAGACGTGATAGCAGCAGTTTCAAAGTCAAAGGTCGAGGAAGGATTTTTGTAGATTCAATACATTTGGCCAACACTGTTCGTAGAACAGAAAATTACAAAAACATGTAAGAGTACTTAAAAAGTCGTGTAGACAACAATTTTTGTTATATTACCAATAAACATTTTACAATTAAGGCAAAGGAATGACTGATAATGTCGGTACTGACATCAAAGCCACAGTATTTTGATTAAATATAGAATATTTTGTATTAATAAATACCAAAACACACTCCACAAAAATCTGTAATATGTCCTTGGTGGTGTGTATCCTGTTTAGAAGGAGGGGTATTTTTCTTAGTAATACTAATGTTGTCCTTCAGGGATTTCCATATTTTACGCGGAATACCTAATGGCGCATTCCAAGCGGTATCACAAGAGGGTGGAAAGTGTAGAAAATTCAATGAATTCATCACATCACATACTGCCGGCCATGATACCTTCCGGCTGTGGTTTAAATCTAGTTTCCAACAAAGATATTGTTTATCTTAAAACAAAAATATCGTTTTTTCCTTGTGAAAAAATTTTGCTTAATGTTTAGTTACTTTATTTAAGAAGAAATGATTAATTTTAATATAATGAGATCTATGTTAAAAACTTTACTATGTAAGTAAGCCTAAACCTTACATTTATTAGTAAGGATAATTTTATTACATAGTTGTATGAATTTTGTTTACTGTTCTATGAGATATAATTGATACTAAAAACTTTAATGTACTATACTGTAGGCCTACATTATCAGAATTTTCAAATAAATGTGTTATTTGCTTGAGGTATTTCGCCTACAAGGTAGGCATTACTGAACAAAAATCAAATTAAATAAACTTGTTTCCAAAATATAATAATATAACTGATATAACATAAGGTGTAATTTTTTTTTAAATTAAAAAAAGAGTTTTACATTTGAAAGAAGATAAATAACCAAGTTATCAGTTTTATCTAATTAAATCAAGAATTTTTTGTGCAGGTGTAAAAATGTTCTGAGATTATAGGACAATATAAGATATTTTATAATTTAATTTGATTTTGACGCTATGCGTATTGAATTATCACTTGCTAATAAACGTCTTTTGATAATTTACGCTATCTAAAGACTTCAATGATTTGAAATATTTGGTTGTCATCTCTACTTGTTGGTTGGTATGAAAATAATGTATTGGATAACCTCAATGATAACTGATTCTATTTACATAAATTTTATAGAACAGTATATGTTAAAGGTATTATTTCGTTTTATTACAAAACTGAAAACATATACCGCAAACAGATGTTCTATCAACTTATTACTTTGTTTTAAATGATTTCAATTATTTAATGGCTATTGTTCAAATGACTACATTATTGACGGTTCAACCTGCTTAGCCTTGATTTAATAGAAAGGACCATGAAAAATAGTTACTTAGGAATACGTCAAACGCCAACCAATCCACGATTTTACGTCTTATACAATACTCGTTTTCTATTACTTAGAAGCGTGTCAATGAATCGGACTATAACAGCTTATTTCAATGTAGCTTATATTTACAATTTCAATACCTGAAGGCTTTTTTATTTCTAAAATAATTATTTGAAGTGTAAAATTTGTTAACACACCCGGATCTTATGTAAATACTGTAACATGTATGCTTATTTTAATAAATATATGTCTATTGCTCTCAAGTTAAACACACTCTCACCATAGATATTGAACCACCCCTTAGTTTTTGAACCCTTGTCAAAATCCTTGTCACACTAGACCCGCGAGGGTACGACAGTGGAGCGCCTCAAGGTCAGGCGCTCCAATGTCGCAGTTTTGCTATTTCTTAGCTGACAGTTTTATTAGTTTTTGCCAGGCGCTCCACTGTCGCTCGCCCTGAGGACCCTCTCCCAACCATACGCGTACGGTGGTGATAACCCACTCACCCATTCCTACACTCATACTCATGAGGTAGTGATGACCCACCCATATACGAATGCTGGAATTAGTGCACTGTACCCTTGGTTGTAAGAAATCCCTTCAAGTTTCAAAGTACCCTAATTTAAATTATATTTAAATAAAGAAAAGTATCAGTAATCAGTGCTGCTGCTGTATTTGAGGTAAACATTGTCGAGAAGAATCGCTGGAAGGGAACATAAAATAAATATTAAAAATAACACCCTTAAGGTTTGCTAATTTTTTTCATGATATGTTACTTTATGTTTTATTTGCATGATTTGTTTGTAAAAATATTCTTATATTGTTTCAGGATTTTTTATTTGAAAGTTGCAAAGTTTAACTTTGCAATCAAGTATAAATTGGCGTCTAGCAATTGCAAATATTAAGTATCTAGGCGACACCCCTTCACGCTCCGCATGGCAACCCTCTTACTAGATCGTGAAATTTTACTTCATATTGCACACTTGCATTATTAAAAATAACCTTTATGTCAAGTTGCACCGCCTTAAGCTCTCTCATTTTATGGTGAATGGCATCAAAGTCTCTGATTATCCGGAATTTGGATAAGCCTATTTCTTTTCTAACTCATTTCAGCTCTGTAAGAAAAATAAATGTTATACTTTTTAAGCACGCAGCTATAAGCATATAAGGAATTTCTGGTCCAAGATTTATGTCTAAAGCCTTATAGGATTGAAGAAACTGTGATCGGTCAGTCATTGGTATTTGGCTTTTATACAGTATATAGATTGAGTTTGATAAAATTTGTTTCTTCAGATTAAAAAATCAACAACAATGAAATTTGAAATTACATTTCGTGTACGGCTATATTTAATATACATGTGAACATGAAATGTCCCTAAGAACAAGTTTGCTATGCTCTCAGTGTGTTGTTACCTCTTGTTGCCAGACAACATTATTTATGAAGCCCGCACAATAAACATAACCAGTTTAGAACCAACTTCATTACTTGCCGGCGTTAAAATCTCCAGACACCTTTATTCTTTAATGCAAACTTTTTTGGCTCAAATAAACGATTTTGTAGAGGAGTACAAAAACCCCCTTCTTGACAACTGAACAAGAATCTCTTGCTGACTTAAAAGTCAGTCTCCGCGCCGAAAAGTTTGTCTCTGAGATCGAGAGCGACTTTTAATAGATTTGTTTACGATGGGCCTTTTTCTCCTCTCTCTCAGCAAATAGCTTTTGCGTCTGTTCCATCGATTAAACATTTACAACACAGAAGAATTTCAACTCGAATGTTAGAGAGTTAAATGAGGATAATTGTAATCTGAATGAGAAAATAAATCACAATAAATTATGGATACTATAGTAAACACGACAACTTAAAAAATTATTTACGTAATTATTCACTATATCACTTAAAAATATTGATTGTTCTAAGTTGGTTGGTTTACAGAGAGTATCCAAGTTTGACTATGCCCAAGGTGCCAATCGGTATTCGTTAATAGGCCTATACGCAGAAGTTCGTTGAGGATGTGGGTGGACCAAGCAACAAGGGTGTGAATGAGGGTTTGTAGGGTGCCAACAGTTAGCTATGTTCCATACGTAAACACGACAATATGGGAGTCGTGTCGTGGAGAACCTAGATGGGCCCAGATAAACTGATTTCCAATAGACCTCATGTTCCATAGCGGAAATACGATAATTTGGGAGTCGTGTCGTGGAGAACCTAGATGGGCCCAGATAAACTGGTTTCCAATAGACCTCATGTACCATAGCGTAAAGGCTCCATACGTAAACACGATAATTTGGGAGTCGTGTCGTTGAGAACCTAGATGGGCCCCACAGACTGGTTTACAGTAGACCTAATGTTCAATGGCGTAAACCTCCATACATAAACACGACAATTTAGGAGTCTTGTCGTGGAGAACCTAGATGGGCCCAGACAGACTGGTTTCCTATAGACCTAATGTTCGATGGCGTAAAGGCTCCATACGTAAACACGAGAATTTGGGAGTCGTGTCGTTTAGAACCTAGATGGGCCCACACATACTTGTTTACAGTAGACCTAATGTTCAGTGGCGTAAAGCTCCATACATAAACACGACAATTTAGGAGTCTTGTCGTGGAGAACCTAGATGGGCCCAGACAGACTGGTTTACAGTAGACCTAATGTTCAATGGCGTAAAGCTCCATACATAAACACGACAATTTAGGAGTCTTGTCGTGGAGAACATAGATGAGCCCAGACAGACTGGTTTCCTATAGACCTAATGTTCGATGGCGTAAAGCTCCATACATAAACACGACAATTTAGGAGTCTTGTCGTGGAGAACCTAGATGGGCCCAGACAGACTGGTTTCCTATAGACCTAATGTTCGATGGCGTAAAGGCTCCATACGTAAACACGAGAATTTGGGAGTCGTGTCGTTTAGAACCTAGATGGGCCCACACATACTTGTTTACAGTAGACCTAATGTTCAATGGCGTAAAGCTCCATACATAAACACGACAATTTAGGAGTCTTGTCGTGGAGAACCTAGATGGGCCCAGACAGACTGGTTTACAGTAGACCTAATGTTCAATGGCGAAAAGCTCCAAAGATAAACACGACAATTTAGGAGTCTTGTCGTGGAGAACATAGATGAGCCCAGACAGACTGGTTTCCTATAGACCTAATGTTCGATGGCGTAAAGCTCCATACATAAACACGACAATTTAGGAGTCTTGTCGTGGAGAACCTAGATGGGCCCAGACAGACTGGTTTCCTATAGACCTAATGTTCGATGGCGTAAAGGCTCCATACGTAAACACGAGAATTTGGGAGTCGTGTCGTTTAGAACCTAGATGGGCCCACACATACTTGTTTACAGTAGACCTAATGTTCAATGGCGTAAAGCTCCATACATAAACACGACAATTTAGGAGTCTTGTCGTGGAGAACCTAGATGGGCCCAGACAGACTGGTTTACAGTAGACCTAATGTTCAATGGCGTAAAGCTCCATAAATAAACACGACAATTTAGGAGTCTTGTCGTGGAGAACATAGATGGGCCCAGACAGACTGGTTTCGAATAGACCTAATGTTCGATGGCGTAAAGGCTCCATACGTAAACACGATAATTTGGGAGTCGTGTCGTTGAGAACCTATATGGGCCCCCACAGACTGGTTTACAGTAGACCTAATGTTCAATGGCGTAAAGCTCCATACATAAACACGACAATTTAGGAGTCTTGTCTTGGAGAACATAGATGAGCCCAGACAGACTGGTTTCGAATAGACCTAATGTTCGATGGCGTAAAGGCTCCATACGTAAACACGACAATTTAGGAGTCTTGTCTTGGAGAACCTAGATGGGCCTAGACAGACTGGTTTCCTATAGACCTAATGTTCGATGGCGTAAAGGCTCCATACGTAAACACGACAATTTGGCAGTTGTGTCTTGGAGAACCTAGATGGACCCCCACAGACTTGTTTACAGTAAGTCAGACCTATTATAGTGTTCGATTGGACAAAACGACAGGTTAAACTAACTCATTCTATCTCAGAGAAAGTTGGTTTTTGTAAGTAACAAGACTATTTCATAACACAGACATTTGTAATCGTCGTGTACCGTTTGTATTCTTTGGCGTACCTGTATGCCATTAATTTACAAAGAAGTTGATTCGGAGTAATGAAGTTGTCCCTTAGTCTTATAAACTATCAAGTGGTGCTTGATTATTATATTAGAAAATTTCCTATGGAGGAACGCGAATATGTTGAGGAATGTACACAGCGCTAGTGCCTTGTTTTTATCTATGTTGTATGAAATAATATAAGAAATTATTATTTGTTCTATCATTTAACAATTATTGAAGAATCAAAAGACAATGGAGATTTTAGGCGATAGGTTCCATCCTCGGTCCTCTTTATACCGACACGGCGTCCGCTCAATGGTTGCCATTGACCTGGACACTATTAGAGAAGTCAGGGGTGTCCATGTTGGATGGTAGCCAAGGTTCGGATATTGAGTATAGAAGGGAACTGAGTGTCAGACTTGTCAGTTATTTGAAAATCAGACCAACGTGGTTAGGATTCCACGTAAAGCAAAGCTGTAGGTCCCATAGTTTACTATTAATAAATAGTCCTTTCTGAGCTAAGTCGAACTCAGATAGTAACAATGTCCACACTCGTTCATCTACACTCATTCGAAATCCGTATTCGCCCATGTCTTGACGATCGGCGTCTTAAGAATAAATTAATAAAAATAAATAAATGCTTTTAAGACTCCAAAATCATTCAAAATGAGCGGTTGCTAAATAAAGTAAAATAGCTTAGACTATTAAATAAAGTTCTCAAAAGTTGTATTGAATATGAACGATTCCTTTCAAGTTAGTGCATGGTCTACTGATTGCTCGTCTTGTTGATAGTTTATCTTTTAGAAGAAAAAAAAACAAAAAAAAACAATGCTCCATGGCTAATTTTAACTCTCAACTATAGATTGTGATAAAAGAGTAATGTTAGGACTATAAGATAAATTAAGTATGACGGATTTCAGAGGTTCATAGATAATGGCCTATGTTTTCTTGGTAGCATGCCCAGACATATTCCTAAACGGTTCAATGAATTCGTCATTTATAATCCTTTAGTAATAGGCAATTTTTTTAATTATGTTAGAGTGAATATGTAATTTTTTTTGTCAATATTGCTTGATTTGAAAGAATATAGGCCTAAACATACTACTGTAATTACTAATCTAGTTGTGTTTGTATTGCAGATCTCGGGATGAGCGCGAGTGTGAGCGGGGAGGAGTCTCAGGCGAGGACAGAGGAGGATCGTGCGGCGGCCGACACCATAGACCAGCTGAACCACAGCCATCACGAGCGCAGTCCGTGTAGCGAGAGCGCATGCGCAGATGACAGCCAACCAGAAGGCGTGTACGGGTCGCCGCCACCGCAGGCAGACATCCTGGCCGAGCAGTATACACCAACACCGGCGGCGTCGGGGTACCTTCATCGAGCGGCCGGCGATGTGTGCGACCTCAGAGTGACAGATGCTCAGAGTATGCAGAGGGAGTACCTAGAAGCAGACAGGAGGGACGAAGACACTATGATCCTGCCCGGACAGTACCGCAGAGACCCTTATCAGTTCACCGGAATGTTTCCCCATGTTAAGGGCTTCCCTGAAGAACAATATCACCTGCAGCAGTTCGCGCTCCAGGGTTACCACGAGAAGGTTGAGGAACGGGAGGACCAAGAGAATCGCTACGATGATATTCTGGTGTTAGGCGAGAAGGGCAGGAGTCTGGACGTCTGTAGCAATGCGTCCGGAAGATCGTCAGAAGGTCTAGAGCACGGCACTCCTCCAGGACTAGAGTACCCGGAAACCAAAGAAGGCCTTCTGGATCTTCATCTGCCCCAAGGTACCCGGGAAATTCCCAACAACAGCTTCGTGCATCTGGCCGCAGCTCTTCATTCGCCTTCCTCGACACCCAGTCAAGACCAGGAGGAATACGGCAGTGCCGAGGGTCTTCATCGTCTCCAACCCGCCTACCCACCGCACCCACACCCTCACTCACATCAGCAGGAGGTCATACAGCATTCTAACAACTACCAAACGTAAGTACCTTAACCAGCCATTATACATAGAAGATGACATAAGCCAGTATAATATATCTAAAATCAAGCAAGTTATTTGGCGTTACATTTTTCGGAGGATAAATTTATTGATTTGATTAACGAATTCTAACTTAGTAAAAAACGAAATATTATAAACAGATTTTTATTAATTGTTAATTAGGCCTACTCTACATAGAAACGGAGTAAAGACTACTAAACTTTCCATAATATTTAAGTTTTTATTCACTATTTAAGATTAGCCTACTCATTAGATAAACTAAACTTTGATCAATGAGGTTTGTACTTGCATGTTAATTTTCTGCGCTTCCATGTCATTATAGAACAACTGGGAAATCAACGTCTATCTCATAATAATAAACAGCATTTGGTTTTATTAATGATGTATTAAAATATTGCCTAAGACCTTATTTGTGTTTACAGTATTAATTTAAATTGGTTTTTTTGTTAGTTTAGTTGCTAAAATGTTTTGTTATCAAGCAATTGATATGTAGGCCTACCCATAGTTAAATAATGCATTTTTGATAAGGGGCCTTCAGTTATTGGAATTTTTTTAAATCTACACTTCACCAAATGGTGGTGAAGTGTATAATTCAGTCAAAACATTGGTAACTTTGATGTTTTGTGACATTACTCTAACAATTGGAATTTGTTTACAATACTTTTTAACTGAGCTAAAGTGGGATAGGGGACCTTTGGCCTATACTAATTTTGGTCATAATATACCATACCGTTGAACCAAAGTTAATGATATTATAATGAGGTTCGAGAAATTTGGTTACTTTTTTGAGTAATTTACAAAAAAAGAATATGACTTAGTACGTGAAATGTCTTAGTGGATATGAAAGAATTTATTGAATCGTCAACCCAAATACAATATTTTTATTGATCAAGTTTTCAACATAATATACTTAAATTTATGCTATATGTTTACAGATATACATTTATAAGAAAAGTTTATTTTGTTGACTTTTAATTTCTTAAATTAAAAAAAGAAGAAAAGCTCTTACTTCCAAACAAATTTATAAAAAATACTTACATTAAAATCGATAATAGAAAAGGATTTAAAAATGTAAATACTCAAACCAGTTGAAATATTTACTATAAACTATAGTAATTAGAAAGAAATCTAGTCATGAAACGGTGGAACTGGTACTTTAATACGTGAGGAAAGGTGAACCCTGAACTAAAGGAAAGTGGCTGGTCTGGTGGTGGCGTTTGGCTCCACTCAACGACGACTAGTGATAATAACAATGATAATAATTAATTTAGTAAACGTTTCTAATAAAACCATTATTATTTTTTTAATTAAATATGAATTATTTTATCGTAAATTTGTCGAAAACCCACCAGTTTATAATTTTTGCCAGAAATTAATTTGTGGATGAAATACGGTACAAAATTTGCATTTTACTGATTAAACATTTCCTATTTCGATTTTGTATGATTTTTTTTCTAAATTCCAATCACAAAATATAAATTATGATGGTTTTTAATACTTTTGTACTATAAATAAACTGAACATATCACTATTTTTATTGGCTGGGTTATGACGACCCATAGGGCACTAATGTTAGTTTACATACCACATGGTGCCAAGAGAACGACTTGTCGATTTAACTATGTCGTAAGTACAGTATTTATTTTTACAGCATTTAGCGTGTTGGTCTTCAAAAGACGATAACTCCAGTCGGTATATACGATTTAAGAGTTTCAAACTATCCATTGATAAACTTTGACATATCTTCAAACAAGAAGCCGTTTCACGTAAAAAGTACATTTTTTTCACACGCATAGGCCCTACACAGCGTAAACAGGAAACAGGCTTTATATTAGAGAATTACATTCGCTATTTATTAGAGAGCATTATAATACCATATATTGATAAACAGCTATTTATTAGAGAGCATTATAATACCATATATTGATAAACATTGACCGGAGTGTAGAGGGAACAATATCCAAACATCAAACTACAAAGTAGTTTTCCCTCAAACTATTGGCCTACAACGCTGGACTGAGTCAGGCTCTACAATACCATATATTGATAAACATTGACCGGAGTGTAGAGGGAACAATATCCAAACATCAAACTACAAAGTAGTTTTCCCTCAAACTATTGGCCTACAACGCTGGACTGAGTCAGACTCTACAATACCATATATTGATAAACATTGGCCGCAGTGTAGAGGGAACAATATCCAAACATCAAACTACAAAGTAGTTTTCCCTCAAACTATTGGCCTACAACGCTGGACTGAGTCAGACTCTACAATACCATATATTGATAAACATTGACCGGAGTGTAGAGGGAACAATATCCAAACATCAAACTACAAAGTAGTTTTCCCTCAAACTATTGGCCTACAACGCTGGACCGAGTCAGGCTCTATAATACAGTCGGTACTTACAAGGAGGCCTTCTATTTACAAACACTGACCATCTTCAACAACAAACGTGTGTTCGGTCACAAATTGCTGGAGTTTACTGAATACCGTATTCCGAACTAGACTTAGTTCCAGAAATGAACGTCATCGCGTGTATGTACCCAATTGTTGGAATACAAGATGAAAACAAACAATTGTTGTTTTTACTTTCCACAATATTGAATTTGATTAATAAACAGCTGTAACATAAACTACATTCGCTTTATAAACCACCTTACATCCAGTGGCCTGACGATAGGATTTGGCCAAAGTTTGAACACCCTGTCCTGTCAATGGGGCTATAATACTGACGATGAGAACGGCAGAAAGCTTACTGACTTGACTGAAATAAACGACTTTTTCTGATATTTGATGCTAAAGATTCAGCCACTTTATATTCAGTCTTTGTGTCGAGGTTACTCACCTGACTCACCTTCTTCTCGTGTGAACGATCTTTAAAACCAAAACCAATTAGAAGGAAAGTTCTTGTCGTTTTTCCCCACTCTCAACATAGACCATTATTGGTTATATTAGAGATCCAAATTCCCATAATTCGTTATTTTCTAAGGCATAGATGGAATTGTAATTAATCACACTAAGAGACCTTTACCAACAGGCTTGAAGATAGCATTAGGTTAATTCTTCATATAATAAGAATTTATTATCGTTTCACAAGTCTCGTATTGACCATTACCAAAGCTTGTACTCTGAGAGGATACAGAGCATTTCGAATAAATGCCACCGTACGTGTATGGGAGGGTGGGTGGGTAAATGGCACCTTACGTGTATGGGTGGGCTGGTGGGTAAATGCCACCGTACGTGTATGGGTGGGCGGGTGGGTTATCGTTAGAGCTGGTAGTATATACCAGAATGAACTAGGCAATCAAATGACCGTTACAAAGACTTTAATGTCATCGGAAACTCTGACACGGCTGATCTGCTGCTACACTCTCTAGACAGTGCCAGGAGAGAAAATTGGGTTAAAGCTGTTGAAAATATAAACTTTATCCAAAGCAGTAGAAAAGCGTGGTCACTTTTAAGGAAACTACTGGTAAATCTTTAAATCAAAAAGAAGTGCCCCGCCTTCCGAAGGCCTCTATAGTTCGAATAAAATAACTTTGGTACTGGCGGACCGGCCTCGCGCCACTGTTCTGAAATGACAAAACTCATAACTTTAATTCGCTGTCAAACTTAAAATAAGTAAGCAATAATTTTCAAACTAATTGTATAGTGTTCACCATGTTATATTGTTTAAGGAAAAATTATGCTGGATATTTTGCTTAAACTAATTTGCTTTTTATTATGATATTTGTATTTAAGAACACGTTTTTATGAGTGAAATTGCGCGTGAGTCGTCCTTAACCTGTCACTGTTGCGAGAATAATAATAATAAAATCATTTCTTGTGTATGGATGACAGTTTGATTCATTGTGATTAGTTTTGTATAAGTCATTTAATAATTCAAACAGGTTAGTGAGAAATTAATTTTTTTGTAAACCTTTGCAAACTAGATAATGACAAACCCTAATCAAAATGTCTTTAAACCTAAATTAATTGTGTTATTTAAGTGACACTAAAATCTTGCTCTCGTATTAAATAGAATTTTCTTGAATTAGGAAGAAAGATCGAGGGAGATTTCAAAACTAGATTGTCAACAAGGCGGCGGTGACGCACAATGTACAGTCACTGGCTCAGCTCTGGCCTCTTCCATTGCAAACATATCTTTTCAATTAATTACCAATAGAACAGAACATTACCTAAAATTTGAAAGAGCCTAAATATTAGAATTGCAATAAACACTGATAATTATATATACACTGAATCCTATAGCATTATTGTCACATCTAAATTTAAAAAACTTGTAATATCACTCAAACTAAATAACTGTAATCAAAATGAACTAGTGATTATACTGTACTAAGCACTGTTAAATCGATAAAGAACTGAACACGAACACACCTCAGAGTGAAAAGTCAACTAACTTACCTTAGTTATTACTGGAGAAACATTTCTTATTTGGAAATATCGTCGATCGGAATTTGTTTTACGCTTGGGCTGAATATTCAGTCTACACTTTCCCTTGAGCAGAGTATACCTTACGCGTCCGAGACAGCCTCGACGTAAACGAACTATGACTTTACTTCATCTACTCTTCATTATTTTTCCGCATGTTTTATTAGTACCACAGTATTATTTAAGTAATACATAAATAACACAGTTAATGTTTGCTCAAAGAAATTTTGTCTAGCGTTTTTCGTTTCCGAGTTTGCAAGGGTTTACAAAAAAATTAATTTCTTATTAACCTGTTAAAATTATTAAATGAGACTTATACCAAACTAATCACAATGAATCAAACTGTCATCTATCCACAATAAATGATTTTATTATTATTATTCTCGCAACAGTGACAGGTTAAATACGACTCACGCACAATTTCACTCATAAAAACGTATATTTAAATACAAATATCACTATAAAAAGCAAATTACCTTAAGACAAATCTCCAGCATAATTTTTCCTTAGTTTGAAAATAATTGCTTACTTATTTTACGTTTGACAGCAAATTAAATCTTAGAGTTTTGTCATTTCAGACCAGTGGAGCGAGGGCGTTCCGCCAGTACCAAAGTTATTTTATTCGAATTATAATATAGCTAAACGGAAGTCAGCTTATCAAATTCAGCCCGCCGTTCTTCTGACAAACGTGTGCTTTATAAGTTGAATGAAATAAAAAAAGCCAAATGACATCTCTGGAAGTTTCAAGGAATTTCAAGGAGGAAGAGATAGACGAGGCGATTTCTGCTATTTCTGCAGGGAAAGTAGCCGGTCTTTACGGTATCTTTACGGCATTTATGTTTATCTGCTGGTACCAAAGTAAAACAGCGACTTCAAATAGTCCACAATAAGATACTAGCTACATGCAATTTGCCAAAAGCATTTAAGTGATTTAAAGTAGTAGCTGTAAAAGATCCCGATCGAGCGGAAAGTTATATATCTTCGTAATGTTTGTTATAAGTTGCTAGAATGGCTGTTATATAACAAAATATCACACATTCTTGATTCTACTGTCTCAGTTGAGCAGGCTCTGTCCGAAGTTGTAGTGACCAGATTATAGTTCTGACATCATTTTTATCGATAATGGGTTAGAAAAGAAGTCTAAAACTTCTGAAGCTTTTGTTGGTCTCACTGCGGCCTATGAGACAGTAAGAAGCAAAGGTTTATTGTTAAAGTTCTACAACCTCCTTAATTGTTCCTTGCATTTATGACTTTTCGATTCAATGCTTAGTGCCAGGCTAATAAAGGTTTATCTCGATCGTGAAAGAAAGCTCCTTTATACAGCTGTAGGATGGTCTGTCACAGGGTTCTGTACTTCCTCCAATTTTGTTCAACGTTTACACCTCTGTCATCCCAATCAGTCTTGCTAGAATACATGTATATGCAAATTTAATTTATCAACAAAAGGACTTTATTCTTACAACAGAATGAAACACTTACAAGTGACCTTGCAGCACTCGAAGATTATTTTAGAACCTGGAAGATAAATCACAACACATCATAAAACGAATTGGCTTGTTTCCCATAAGTTACAGACTAGCTTATTGGAAACTGAAGATCCTTTTAAATGGTAAGAAACTCCACCACAATGACCATCCATGTTACCTGGGAGTAACGTTAGATCGATCGCTGACGTTAAAAGGCCATCTTCAAAAAAACAGCAGCTAAAATTAAGACAAGGGCAAATATTCTGCATCATATTGCTGGAACAACATGTCCTGCTTGCTTTACCACTGGTTAATTCAGTTGCTGAATTCAGTGCTCTCGTATGGCTAAATAGCGCACATTCAAAAGCGATTGTGTTCACCTTAATAGAGTCACGAGAGCATGTACAGTAAGTGGCACTCTCATGGCAACCTCACTACCTTGGCTCCCGGTGCTGTGTAATCCGCCAATACTCGTAGGGAATGGATACTGTTAAATCGCTTTCGAACTAGCATGGGAAGATGTAACTACTAAAAATGTATTACAGTCTACTTAGACTAACTCCTACAATATACCTCACTACTTTCACTTCCCTCCTTTCTTCATACACCGGTCCACCATTTAAAAACGCACTTTCCTAAAGTCTGATGTTGTAATTTCTACTTTTTGTTATAGACCTATCCTTAAGGAAAATGTTTTTGTAAGTACGCTCCGCCATTACATTTTATTTTGAATAAGGAAATGATTTTTCTAAATTTGTAGCCTATACTCTGATAAGTTTGAACGTAATATGTGTTGAACGTATATTTGGTTCAAGTTTAGAATTGGTGAACCAAGTCAGTTTTAAGTACTACATGAATGCACAATCTGTTCTCCCCTTTAAAAAGAGCTAAACAAGTAGATTACAATAATGTTTAAGTCTTCAAAGATAAGTTGATAGTTTCGTGGGTAGAGTGTATGGGCCGTCACGTTTAACCTAATCAGAGTAATTATGATTATTTTTGAAATTTTTTGTTTCATACGTTATCTACAACATTAATAATAACAATTTTAAATGTTAGTTCAATGCTCAGCTTGAGGCCGGACCAAACATTGTATGCACGAGGCGTCTTATCTGGCGCTTATCAGCTATTTAGAGAATAACTCCAAACATTAGGTGTTTATGAATTGATAACGGGTCAACCGGCTGGGAGCTGCCGTGTTTACTAAACACCGCGCGTTGTTACGGAGATAGCCACTGTTTCTGCAACATGATAGTCCTGATAAGAGATTTGGGAAACTACTTCTGGTACAGTGCAGATAAATTGTGTCTCAAAACAAAGTTCATGATAACATTACTCATTTAATCTCTTAAAATTCTTGACATTTTCAGCTCTGTTAAATTTTTACTAAATATGAAAGGTTGGGTTTTAGTGCATGTGAAAATATTATAAGTAATAGGGATTAAATAAGTTTTTTAACTAAGTGAATGCATATTTTGAAGACTATATATAATTACGGTACATATTTAAATAAATTCTTTAAAGTTAATTTAAGTGTTTGGATATTTTTAATTTTAACGCTGTAGTAGGATATTTAGTTATTTTAGTGTATAAAATCCTTATATATAATACGTGAAGCAGTATTTTGTCAACGCAACTCCTCCCTATATTTAATACGTGAAACCGTCTTTTGTCAACGCAACTCCTCCCTATATTTAATATGTCAAGCCGTCTTTTGTCAACGCAACTCCTCCCTATATATAATACGTGAAGCCGTCTTTTGTCAACGCAACTCCTCCCTATATTTAATATGTGAAGCCGTCTTTTGTTAACGCAACTCCTCCCTTATTGCTTAACTAATTTGAACGGTTAAGGTGTCCAAAAAATTGTATCTGTTCGTAGTTGTGCAAAAAAGTCTTAATTCTTCAATATTTTCATCCTGAAGGGCACGGGAAGCCCTCAAAGTACGTTTTTCGGTCATAAGAATAACATGGCGAAGGATTTAAATGAATCGAACAGTAACAGCTGTTCAAATATAAATAATGGTTTTCATAAAGTTTTAACAGCTGTTTGTAACAAACGTAACGGAATGTAGACAATGGTGTTTGTAATATTGATAAGGTTATCTTTCATAACCCGTGAAGGTTCGTTATAAGCATCGTTTTATTCAAATTCGAATGTAGGGCTCCGCTATACTGAAATTGAAGGTTTCAATGGAAATCTAATACATTAATTTTATTTATTCAATTAATCTTAAGCTGTTAAAGAAAACAATTGAAATTAACAAGTTTAAAATAAACTAAGGGGTAATATAATTTGGTGTTTATACTAATTAATAGGTAGCAACGCAAGTAATGTCAGTGAGATGCTATAAATACATTTAATATTGTGATTTTACTTGATACAGTTAATCTACTATTACTTGTAGTCAAAAGTCACATGCCGAGGCCGAAGACCGAGGTGTAACGAGCGTAACGAGTGATGGGAAGGCACGCGAAGCGTGCAGGGGTGTTCCCTAGTATAGTTTGTTCTGTTAAATAAGCTTATGAAATTAGCTTTTTATATTAGGTCTGACCAGTTAAAAATGTCCGGATTATGACGTTTTTAAGGCTGTCTTCAAATGTATTTTTAATAGTTGTATTAAGTCCACGCTCATGTGTGGGATAAGTAAATAATTGGTTTAATGAGGTGGTTGGTACGATACCGCCAATTAGACAAGACAATTAACTAGGAACTGATAAGGCGGAGTTTCCGCTATTACAGCCGAACGTGAGTAAACGCATTTTGATAACAGCTCGTAGTTTTGTGCAAGCGTTCTGTTTAAGGGGACTTAAAATCAAATAATATATTATTTTGTAACTAGTCACTGCCTGGCTTTGTGATGTGCCAACGTAGTCCTCTTGACAAACATCAAGATTTTTTTGAGAATTGATTTATGCAAAATTAAACTTTGATTACAAAATATTTACAAGTAGCCTATTGAATGATTACAGACTTGATATACCTATCTCACATACCGACTGAACGTTCTGGTAATAGCCTATACAGTGAACATAAGGTGTTTCATCTTCCCTTGACAGCAATGAACATAATAAAAACAAGGAACACATATGGAAGAAGGAATTATTAAAGAGCTTCGTAACATTATTTACGTAAAGAGTCCTGATTATTAGATGCTCTATGAATCAGGACTGGAAAAACTGTCAACTAGTTGTAATTTATGCCACTTATTATTATGACTAAGCACAGTACAAGATATTCTGTGCTCTAAGGCTAGATTCAATTAATGACATACACAGTGGAAGATGGCTGCTTCCCAAACTCCAAGTTGGGAAGTCGACAACGTCAGCGGGCTAAAGCATGCTGTTCTACTTCAACTATACGGATCGTGTTTCTTATTATAATGAGTTACAGTGGACTATGTATGATTACTAATGGTCCAACCTTGTGCACCATCGGTTGATGTTGATTTTTTTAAATTAAAAAAATCAAAAATTACATTTAATGTTTTACTATGTTTGTAGTAAAAGAAATTTAAAATACACAATTTTGTTAAAAAGCAACAGATGCTTGACTCTAACGGTTCATACCTATAAAATGACAGTTCATGTTTTACGATACGACCACTATTACGGACATCGGTATAATGGTCCGTCGGATAATGGTACATAGGTCCGTCGGATAGTGGTACATTGGTCCGTCGGATAATGGTACATCGGTCCGTCGGATAATGGTACATCGGTCCGTTGGATAGTGGTACATCGGTCCGTCAGATAGTGGTACATCGGTCCGTCGGATAGTGGTACATCGGTCCGTAATAATGGTCGTAATTTCATAAATTTCAGGGAATCGTCCTTGAAATAGTAACACATGTTTTTTTCTCGTGAAGTGAGACGGCCTCCTTAAAACACAACAGCTGGGTGTTGTTATTAAGAATTGCCGGTCTTATATGTAACTCCGGAAAGGGTCGACCGGTTATTAGTGATGATTAGTATAGTCAATCTTGATACTACTCACGGTTGACGTCAGTAGGCCTACTTCGACAACTTATGTATACATTTTTATAATTAGTTTTTAATTATATTCGTTAGTTCACATAGGCTAAAACGCAAATTTGTTCAACGACTCGAGCAGGCCATTGGCTCAATTAGAGGAATAGGCATTGGACTTTTGGCTCCTGAGTCCGAAACCTTAACCACAGAGTACAGATAAACTATACTCTTTGGCTTGACCATAGAGCCATCACGTTTGTAGAATATATTATTCTAATCTCTAAGAAAAAGTCTTAAACAGGCTTTTACTCTATTAACATTTCTTTCAAACCTTAATTGGTAAATTTTTTAGAAAATGTATCCAAACTAAACCACCAAATGTTTATAATATTAAACAATGCTGTACATAGTCTACTTAAATGCAATTATCTTTTAAATCCACGGTCTTAAAAAAAAAAAAAAAAAAAAAAAAAAACACACACACACTACTATTGTGCATTTCTGAAAACAACTCAAGAACTCTATGGGTCTGCAATTACTTAACCAATTTTGCACACCTTGTCGTCTCCAACCGTTACCCCGCAGCCAGCAGTCACGGTCGGTACGGCAAGGCGCAGATGTCCGCGCGTGTCACCGCCGCCACTGGAGCAGGACGAACACCGCTCGCCACTCCAGCAAGAGTCAGGATGTGGGCACGAGCCGAGCACAAGGAGGAAGTACATCTGGGGCGGAAAACTTCTAATTACCGGTCGAGCACACGTCCAAGTTGACCCTTTCCTCAACAAGTTTCACCAAGAGGAAAAGGACAGTTTTTATTTTCTCCAGAAGTTACATATCAGCCCGGTAATTGTTTTTAACAACTACCCATCTGTTGTGGTTTAAGGAGGTTGTCTCACTTCATGAGAAAAAAATATGTGTTACCATTTTGAAATGTATGAAATTACGGACATTATTACGGACCGCTGATATAAAGTTAATAGCGTCATGTGAGTATAAGTGGCAACTTGTGCAATATAGAACCTCCAGATACAAGACTTCAGGAGGCGTTATTTAAAGAATTCAATAAGAATATGAATGCCCCGCACCTCCCCATTACACAGGACCTCCAACGTCAAAACGGTCGCTTCCACTTCAACGTAGCGTGCTGCTTTTCAGTTGAACAGATCAATTTCTCACCCAGTATTAGCTATTATATACCTGTCAGTTCATTATTCATTATGAACTGTTGTAATGGAACACTGTTGCTTTTTGTACAAAATTGAGTATGTTATATTTTTGCTGCAAGTATTGAGAAAAATTACATATAATTGTTGACATATTTTGTTATTTTAAATTAAAAAAAAAAAAAAATCATCAACCGATGGTGCACAAGGTTGGACCATTAGTAATCATACATAGTCCACTGTAACTCATTATAATAACAAACACGATCCGTACAGTTGAAGTAGAACAGCATGGTTTACCCCGCTGACGTTGCAATGGACCCCAACTTGGAGTTTGGGAAGCAGCCATCTTCCACTGTGTATGTCATTAATTGAATCTAGCCTTAGAGCACAGAATATATTGTACTGTGCTTAGTCATAATAATAAGTGGCATAAATTACAACTAGTTGACAGTTTTTCTCGTATAGACTATTTAATGAAAATAAATCAAAATATTTTGTTTCACAAGTCAGTAAAATAAACTTTTGAACTGTAGTATTAGTGTAAATAGTTTTTGGCCACTTTTAACAGCTATTTCCCCCCCCCCTCTTTTTAAGTAGAGTTTTGACGATGCTGTTAATATTTTTTAAGTTTTCTACTAATGAATAGATATTTGTTTATCAAATATAAATGTCCCAGGATCATAGCTCCAGAGAAAAATACAGGGGAGGGTCGTGAATAAATGATTTTTTAATTTTAATACTGAGAAAATTCATATACGTTTATAATGGTAAATACACAACAACTTGGTTTAAAATAAGAAAATGTTCATTTTGAACTTTTACATATTAAGTAAAAAAGATGCTGGTGAAAAATCTCTAAGATTTTCGTAGATCAAAGAATGATGTTTATAATTGTAATGGCAGTTTTGAGACAGACAATTTGCAGATATTGGCCATCAGATAAGGACATAAAGATAGCTTGTTAAAATATCAGTGTTATAATAAATTGTTTTTTAAATAAAACATAATAAATTAGTTTCCTTCAAATTGTCGACGTCCTACTGAAATCTATTTAATATTTTTTTAGTGATATTTTAACATGAATACAGCCACATATAGCCTAAACCAACCACTCATGCAAAACGATGAGCTTTTTAAGGAAAGAGAATACTTCTGTTTTAAAAGACCTGTAAGAAGCTATTTTCGTTGGATTTATCATGTTTGTTAATTTGCTAAATATTTTCAACCATGCGTTAAATATCCAATTGTCACTACTAAATTGCCATGTTAGTTGAGATATAAGTAGTGCCTGTGGACCGAATATACTGTAAGTAATCCTAGCGCTGTTAGATTGAATCTAACATTTTTAGTTCCTCTGAAGAAACATTTTTTAATTAGCCTACGATTGTATGTGCTTGAGCGTTTAAGAATGCTTTCTTTAGTCTCCTAGCCACCTACCTGAGTAATTGGGAAAGATTAGTGTGGTTGGAGGGGGTGTTAGTAAAGGGAGAAGTGGCGCGACTCCGCTTGGTTAGAGCAATGACTACAAATACACTAAGACGAAAAGTAGCCATGTTAAAATGTTAGACCAGTCGTCCAGGTAGAAACTCGACTTTACGCAAACGGCCACTAGGAGGCACGAGCGCTCGCCCGCCTGGTCCCTGTCTTTCGGAGCAGCGCTCGTAGCGGCTGTTTGCGTAAGCTTCCCTCCCGCTTGTCTGAAAAATTCCCATAAGAACTTTTCGTCTTAGTGTATTTGTAGTCATTGGTTAGAGTCCTCCTAACTGCGCGAGCGATCACGTTACTGCCAGTGTAACGGTGCGAGTGATCACGGAACTGTCAGTTCGGTGTTTATAAATTAATAAGTTGAAAATTACAATAAAACATGATGTTGTGTGTTTTAAAATGTGTCAACGATTTCTTGATCTCCTTTCCTATACGTATATACAACATATACTTCGAATAGTTAGAGGATGTCAGTAGTTAGGAGCGCCCTAACGGCGCGAGCGGTCACGAAAGTTTCAGTAACGCGAGTTATCCCGGGGTAGACACGTTTAGTTTTTAAGCAATTAGTTGAATCGTTGGACATCTAACGAATTAACAATCAGCGTAGCTGAACTATTTGAGAAGGGTGTTTTCCTCGAGGTTAATGTGTGTTTGGACCAATCGGCCCTGCCACTCTAACGACGTCCAAACAACCTTACAACGTCGGGCAAAATCTCGCTGCCTTCAGACGTAGTAAATGTCACCAACGGGTTTGTTTGGTCAAATAGTTCTTATCTAAGGCCGTTTCGCTTCACAAAAATCGCCAAAAACATGACTTTCAAGGATTCAGTCCGTAATAATGATCCTAACGTTATTGATATAACAATTTGAAATGTTATTTGATAGGTTTGTACGGTTTCTGTCAAATACCACTAATCAATTAAAAAAACAAGCAGCAATCCCTATGTGGAACAAGATCCAAAATTGTATAATTTGTTCATAACAATAATAAATCGATCTCCTGATAAAAGGTTGTTGTGGGGTTGATGTTCGCGTACGTACCCCTTGGGTAGTTGTAACTCGCAACAACCTGGTAACTGTCCCAGCTACGGCAGCTACCAGTGGATCCAACTATCGCAGTGGATCGTCAGTAGTTTTTGTAAAAATATTTTTGGATCCGTAATATATTGTAAAAATAACGTTATGAAACTTAAATGTTATTATTATTATTTTACATTGAACATTGGGTTGGTTGATACACTTGACCGTCCTTATCTATCTGCAGATGTGTTGTTGATTGATACACTTGACCGTCCTTATCTATCCGCAGATGTTTTGTTGATTGATACACTTGACCGTCCTTATCTATCTGCAGATGTGTTGTTGATTGATACACTTGACCGTCCTTATCTATCCGCAGATGTGTTGTTGATTGATACACTTGACCGTCCTTATCTATCCGCAGATGTGTTGTTGATTGATACACTTGACCGTCCTTATCTATCCGCAGATGTGTTGTTGATTGATACACTTGACCGTCCTTATCTATCTGCAGATGTGTTGTTTATTGATACACTTGACCGTCCTTATCTATCCGCAGATGTGTTGTTGATTGATACACTTGACCGTCCTTATCTATCCGCAGACGTGTTGTTGATTGATACACTTGACCGTCCTTATCTATCCGCAGATGTGTTGTTGATTGATACACTTGACCGTCCATATCTATCCGCAGATGTGTTGTTGATTGATACACTTGACCGTCCTTATCTATCCGCAGATGTGTTGTTGATTGATACACTTGACCGTCCTTATCTATCCGCAGATGTGTTGTTGATTGATACACTTGACCGTCCTTATCTATCCGCAGATGTGTTGTTGATTGATACACTTGACCGTCCTTATCTATCCGCAGATGTGTTGTTGATTGATACACTTGACCGTCCTTATCTATCTGCAGATGTTTTGTTCATTGATACACTTGACCGTCCATATCTATCTGCAGATGTTTTGTTCATTGATACACTTGACCGTCCTTATCTATCTGCAGATGTTTTGTTCATTGATACACTTGACCGTCCATATCTATCTGCAGATGTTTTGTTCATTGATACACTTGACCGTCCATATCTATCTGCAGATGTTTTGTTCATTGATACACTTGACCGTCCTTATCTATCTGCAGATGTGTTGTTGATTGATACACTTGACCGTCCTTATCTATCTGCAGATGTTTTGTTCATTGATACACTTGACCGTCCATATCTATCTGCAGATGTTTTGTTGATTGATACACTTGACCGTCTTTATCTATCTGCAGATGTTTTGTTCATTGATACACTTGACCGTCCTTATCTATCTGCAGATGTTTTGTTGATTGATACACTTGACCGTCCTTATCTATCTGCAGATGTGTTGTAGATTGATACACTTGACCGTCCATATCTATCTGCAGATGTGTTGTTGATTGATACACTTGACCGTCCATATCTATCTGCAGATGTGTTGTTGATTGATACACTTGACCGTCCTTATCTATCTGCAGATGTTTTGTTCATTGATACACTTGACCGTCCATATCTATCCGCAGATGTGTTGTTGATTGATACACTTGACCGTCCTTATCTATCTGCAGATGTTTTGTTCATTGATACACTTGACCGTCCATATCTATCTGCAGATGTTTTGTTGATTGATACACTTGACCGTCCTTTTCTATCCGCAGATGTGTTGTTGATTGATACACTTGACCGTCCTTATCTATCCGCAGATGTGTTGTTGATTGATACACTTGACCGTCCTTATCTATCTGCAGATGTTTTGTTCATTGGTACACTTTACCGTCCATATCTATCTGCAGATGTGTTGTTCATTGATAGAAATATATGTTAAGTATAAAGTTTAGCCGCTTTTAAAAATGGATATTTTCATTAGTTACCAAATTTGTAAAATTCAGTTTTTAAATTTACAAACGTTATTTGTAAATTTATTTACATTTGTAGCCGTAAAACAATCAAACTGTTAATATGTTTTTAGAAAAATAAAATAGTTTCGATACATTTTTCTTAAAATATATTTCAACGAAATCATAATCAATTTAATCTTTTATTCTAATAAAATGGAGTATAAAATACATGTTATTATATTGATAACATGTAACGTGGATTGCTATTTGTAGTAACCTTATCACCAATAGTCAGTCAGGGACCTAGATGAATGTAAATAAAACTCCTATTTAATATTAATAACATTAATGTTAACATGTTATTAATATTGTTAATAGAACTAAACAAATGTATTCTCATACGAGATGTTACCAAAATATACTTATAAATTTACGAGTGTATAATTAACGATAAGCAAACATTTGCTGCTTTAGTACAGTACAGAAAGTCGTGGGCAAAAACTGAGGACCTTTCGGAGTGGCTTACGTGAAAGGACGAACTGAACCATTTCTGATTTTAGCACATATAGGACAAAGTGACCCACCGACAACCTATACCATTCCGGAATGTGGTCCAGTTTGTCCGTTTATGAAAGCCTATGCATTTTACATGTTGCGGACAAAGTGTCACACCTAAACTGGCTCAGTTTTTCGTTGGGACGTAATATACGTGGAATGGGTAGTAGAGGTCATCAAGGTGTAATATTTAGGAATTGTAGTAATGATCCTAAAGCCCCAGTATACGCAGATTGGGTTGTAGACGGTCGTCTATACTCTATTTCACGTTGAGAGTGCAGTACGGCTATAATGGACAAACACAGCGCTACTAGCTGGTGCAAAAATATAGAACACTGTCTGTCTGCCCACTGCCATATAGCATCCTCACGGTTTTGCTCGGATATTATATTACAGTATTTTTTTGTATCTAAAATGTCTCATAAAATTGAATTAGATATTAAACAGTGTACAAATCAAATATCGTTAGTTAAAAATTTATGTAAAAAACAAATTGCTAAATATAAAAATCTGAAGATTTTTCACATATGTTTGTTTATTCATTTACAAGAAAAATTTTACCGATAAGAAGAGAAATATAGTAAAATAGAAAATAAATTATCAAGTATAATGCTGTAAATTAATATCTACTTGAAGCAATCAAGTTTTAATTAGCCTATTCCAAGACAACAAATGAACGTTTATTTAATGGTACTACCCATGTTTTGTACCTAAATTAGCGAGTGTTGACATTATTACATTATTAATTTATTTAATACAATTATGTTTGTATATAATAATTTATGTTAGGTTATTAGGCGTATTTTATAATAATAATTGGGAAGTGTATGAATTGTGTTACAATAAATATATAATTAGGTTTAGTAAAAATAAACTTGTAAACAAATGAAAACCAGCTCAGTGTGTGTTCTATGTTGTCTCAAACCCATCAATAACTCAACTGAGGTCAAGGTGGACGTGTGTGACTCGTTTGGGCCTTTCGCTCCTTTCATCTTATCTGTTGATACAAAGGAATAAACAAACATCCCCCAAGAAGAAATTACAAGCATTAATGTTTTTCAGAGTGTCTTGAAAAAGTTATCGAGTGAATTCAAAAATTATAATTTTAGTGATTTCATGTGAACTTTTACAACGGAAAAGAAAGCCAAAGGAAAAATAATTAAAAGTGGTGAGAGGAAAATAGTGTTAAATGTATACAAGTATTTGGAAAAGTGTTACCCTGATAAAAATGTCACTTTTTTATTAAAGAAACCAGTGAGGCTATGTTAATTAGTGAAAGAACTAGGATTAAAGAATTATAAATTAAGAAAGTAAGGAGATTGTCACGTCAACAAAAATACCTCAAGAAATAAAATATCAAGCAAAAAATAACAGTTAAATTTGAATTTTGACTACGGTATGTTTTTTATCAAAATAAAAAAAAATAAAAAAAACTGCCTCCAGAGGAGATAGGGTGAAATCACATAATTGATTCAAATTCCTTGTATAATTAAATGAGCAAACTAAACTAAAAATAGTATTTATAAATATGTTCAAAGAGAGTTAATAAAGAGCAATAAGTAAACAGCAAGCAGTTTACTTTTGGAACGGGTGGGTTACTGACACATAAATGTGACACTCGTATACTATAATACACCTATTGTAAATTATTTGATGCTCTATTAAAATAACCGAAAAATAATAATTGGCTTTATGCCTGTACTTTTCACTGCCCAACATTATTAATTCAACTTTAGGCAACGTATTTTTAGTAGAATAGGTTTTATATAAAAATCCTTATATATAAAGCCGATTTTTGTCAACGCAACTCCTTCCTTATTACTTGACCAAACTGTTGAGTTGTCAAAAACTTTTCCTCTGGTCATAGTTGTGCATTAAGGTACTTAGTTCTTCAATATTTTCACCCTGAATGGTGTGGGAAGCCTTCAAAGTACGTTTTTGCCATAAGAATAACACGAGGAGGGATATAAATGAACAGAACATATGTTCAAATGTAAATATTGATATCTAAAAAGCGTTAACAGCTGATCGAATTTAAACAATGGTTGTTATAGTGAGGAGGTTAGATATTTCATGACGATAAACCAGGGAATGATGTAATGAACACGTTTTAAGTAGGCTCAGTAATATCATTGGGTGTGTATACTAATAAGCAGGTAGCAACGCAAGTAATGTGAGGCACAGTAACATCATTGCGTGTTTATACTAATAAGCAGGTAGCAACGCAAGTAATGTGAGGCTCAGTAACATCATTGGGTGTTTCTACTAATAAGCAGGTAGCAACGTAAGTAATGTAAGGCTCTGTAATATCATTGGGTGTTTATACTAATAAGCAGGTAGCAACGCAAGTAATGTGGGGCTCAGTAACATCATTGGGTGTTTATATTAATAAGCAGGTAGCAACGCAAGTAATGTGAGGCTCATTAACATCATCGGGTGTTTATACTAATAAGCAGGTAGCAACGCAAGTAATGTGGGGCTCAGTAACATCATTGGGTGTTTATACTAATAAGCAGGTAGCAACGCAAGTAATGTGAGGCTCAGTAACATCATTGGGTGTTTATACTAATAAGCAGGTAGCAACGCAAGTAATGTGAGGCTCAGTAACATCATTGGGTGTTTATATTAATAAGCAGGTAGCAACGCAAGTAATGTGAGGCTCAGTAACATTATTAGGTGTTTATACTAATAAGCAGGTAGCAACGCAAGTAATGTGAGGCTCAGTAACATCATTGGGTGTTTATACTAATAAGCAGGTAGCAACGCAAGTAATGTGAGGCTCAGTAACATCATTGGGTGTTTATACTAATAAGTAGGTAGCAACGCAAGTAATGTGAGGCTCAGTAACATCATTGGGTGTCTATACTAATAAGCAGGTAGCAACGTAAGTAATGTGAGGCTCAGTAACATCATTGGGTGTCTATACTAATAAGCAGGTAGCAACGCAAGTAATGTGAGGCTCAGTAACATCATTGGGTGTTTATATTAATAAGCAGGTAGCAACGCAAGTAATGTGAGGCTCAGTAACATCATTGGGTGTTTATACTAATAAGCAGGTAGCAACGCAAGTAATGTGAGGCTCAGTAACATTATTGGGTGTTTATACTAATAAGCAGGTAGCAACGCAAGTAATGTGAGGCTCAGTAACATCATTGGGTGTTTATACTAATAAGCAGGTAGCAACGCAAGTAATGTGAGGCTCAGTAACATCATTGGGTGTTTCTACTAATAAGCAGGTAGCAACGCAAGTAATATGAGGCTCAGTAACATCATTGGGTGTTTATATTAATAAGCAGGTAGCAATGCAAGTAATGTGAGGCTCAGTAACATCATTGGGTGTTTATACTAATAAGCAGGTAGCAACGCAAGTAATGTGAGGCTCAGTAACATCATTGGGTGTTTATATTAATAAGTAGGTAGCAACGCAAGTAATGTGAGGCTCATTAACATCATTGGGTGTTTCTTCTAATAAGCAGGTAGCAACGCAAGTAATGTGAGGCTCAGTAACATCATTGGGTGTTTATATTAATAAGTAGGTAGCAACGCAAGTAATGTGAGGCTCATTAACATCATTGGGTGTTTCTTCTAATAAGCAGGTAGCAACGCAAGTAATGTGAGGCTCATTAACATCATTGGGTGTTTCTTCTAATAAGCAGGTAGCAACGCAAGTAATGTGAGGCTCAGTAACATCATTGGGTGTTTATACTAATAAGTAGGTAGCAACGTAAGTAATGTGAGGCTCTGTAATATCATGGAATGTTTATACTAATAAGCAGTTAGCAACGTAAGTAATGTGAGGCTCTGTAATATCATGGGATGTTTATACTAATAAGCAGGTAGCAACGCAAGTAATGTGAGGCTCAGTAATATCATGGAATGTTTATACTAATAAGCAGGTAGCAACGTAAGTAATGTGAGGCTCTGTAATATCATGGGATGTTTATACTAATAAGCAGTTAGCAACGTAAGTAATGTGAGGCTCTGTAATATCATGGGATGTTTATACTAATAAGCAGTTAGCAACGTAAGTAATGTGAG
The DNA here is from genome assembly GCA_035578905.1 of Stictocephala bisonia. NCBI lineage: Eukaryota > Metazoa > Arthropoda > Insecta > Hemiptera > Membracidae > Stictocephala > Stictocephala bisonia. Next base: position 59,534 of record JAQJVL010001263.1, on the reverse strand, counting down.
GCTCTGTAATATCATGGGATGTTTATACTAATAAGCAGTTAGCAACGTAAGTAATGTGAGGCTCTGTAATATCATGGGATGTTTATACTAATAAGCAGTTAGCAACGTAAGTAATGTGAGGCTCTGTAATATCATGGGATGTTTATACTAATAAGCAGTTAGCAACGTAAGTAGTGTGAGGCTCTGTAATATCATGGAATGTTTATACTAATAAGCAGTTAGCAACGTAAGTAATGTGAGGCTCTGTAATATCATGGGATGTTTATACTAATAAGCAGGTAGCAACGTAAGTAATGTGAGGCTCTGTAATATCATGGGATGTTTATACTAATAAGCAGTTAGCAACTTAAGTAATGTGAGGCTCTGTAATATCATGGGATGTTTATACTAATAAGCAGGTAGCAACGCAAGTAATGTGAGGCTCTGTAATATCATGGGATGTTTATACTAATAAACAGGTAGCAACGCAAGTAATGTGAGGCTCTGTAATATCATGGGATGTTTATACTAATAAGCAGGTAGCAACGCAAGTAATGTGAGGCTCTGTAATATCATGGCATGTTTATACTAATAAGCAGGTAGCAACGTAAGTAATGTGAGGCTCTGTAATATCATGGGATGTTTATACTAATAAGCAGGCAGCAACGTAAGTAATGTGAGGCTCTGTAATATCATGGGATGTTTATACTAATAAGCAGGTAGCAACGTAAGTAATGTGAGGCTCAGTAATATCATGGGATGTTTATACTAATAAGCAGGTAGCAATGTAAGTAATGTGAGGCTCTGTAATATCATGGGATGTTTATACTAATAAGCAGTTAGCAACGTAAGTAATGTGAGGCTCAGTAATATCATGGGATGTTTATACTAATAAGCAGTTAGCAACGTAAGTAATGTGAGGCTCAGTAATATCATGGGATGTTTATACTAATAAGCAGTTAGCAACGTAAGTAATGTGAGGCTCTGTAATATCATGGGATGTTTATACTAATAAGCAGTTAGCAACGTAAGTAATGTGAGGCTCAGTAATATCATGGGATGTTTATACTAATAAGCAGTTAGCAACGTAAGTAATGTGAGGCTCTGTAATATCATGGGATGTTTATACTAATAAGCAGTTAGCAACGTGAGGCTCTGTAATATCATGGGATGTTTATACTAATAAGCAGTTAGCAACGTAAGTAATGTGAGGCTCTGTAATATCATGGGATGTTTATACTAATAAGCAGGTAGCAACGTAAGTAATGTGAGGCTCAGTAATATCATGGGGTGTTGAAGCCTAATGTACATAGGGTAGCTAGAGGACCGCAAAGACATCCTGTAAATAGGATGAGTAGTAGTGGGTCGTCAAAGCCTAATGTACGTAGGGTGGGTAGTAGAGGGTGGTTTTGGTCTATATATATATATATATATATGAGTAGTAGTAATATTAGATGATCTTTTTCGATCTAATATAGGTATATATATATATATATATATATATATATATATATATATATATATATATAGGATACCGAAGTTAGGAATATTAAGTTACTGGAAAACTTAAGTTTACAGGCCCATACACGTACAGCGAATGGTAAAGGTGCTTCCTGTAGTCGTACCTGGAGCCAGTACATCTGGCTTTCGGCGCCTCGTGTAGGTGTGGCGTGCTGACTTGCTGACGACTGGCACCCCTCACTCCACCTTCCTCAGCATCCTTTACTTCATCTGCGTAACTCAGTCTAGTTCTCAGTGTCTTAGTGCCAACATGTATTTCGTACCTGGATTGTAAGTTTGCCTTCATTTTCATCTAGTTTTCTATAAATCTGTAAAATCATGAAACAATCACATATTATTGATTTTCCCTAAGCGCGTGTCGTTTACAAATGTTTCTAATAAGTGACATAAAATATTTTGTCTTATAAACGGGTTTTTGGAGTAAACATTGTTGTTTCGTTTTTCGTTGTTTTGAATTCGTTAGACTTTGGACAAATGACTGAATATTGTTATTCGTTAGACTTTGGACAAATGACTGATTATTGTTATTCGTTAGACTTTGGACAAATGACTGAATATTGTTATTCGTTAGACTTTGGACAAATGACTGAATATTGTTATTCGTTAGACTTTGGACAAATGACTGACTATTGTTATTCGTTAGATTTTGGACAAATGACTGATTATTGTTATTCGTTAGACTTTGGACAAATGACTGAATATTGTTATTCGTTAGACTTTGGACAAATGACTGAATATTGTTATTCGTTAGACTTTGGACAAATGACTGACTATTGTTATTCGTTAGATTTTGGACAAATGACTGAATATTGTTATTCGTTAGACTTTGGACAAATGACTGAATATTGTTATTCGTTACTGAAATTAAACAGTTAAGGAAAATTCAGTTTTAATTTAAAATATTTGATGTTACTGTACTCCCTAAAATTAATTTCCTTTAGTTTTATTGTGTTTTTAATGAATAAGAAAACTAGATAAACAATAATAAATATAGAGATTATCATTTTTATGGCTTTAATTCGTTCAAACAATTTATAAGATAAACTACTTAAAGAATCAACCGACAGTATAAGGTGTGCTAATGTGGTGATAAATTCGCTTGTTGTATGGACTTCCAATAGCGGTAAACAGGCACGACAATTTAAAGACTAAAACGTTCATTCAAAAAAAAATATAATAATAGTCTATTCGGCCATAATAAATTCAATTACGATACAATAGCAATAAAAAATTAACGATTAAAACTTTCATTTTATAACATAATACAATAATAATGAACCTTAATAATATATTGATAAATTCATTCATGATATAATACCAATAAAAAGTCTAGAAAACCTAATGATAAAAAAATGTTATTAATAAATACAGTAATAATGAGACATAATAATATATTGATAAGTGCAATCATTATATAATACTGTAGCACTAAACAATGTCAAGAAACACTAATGAATAAAACTAACATTTCATAAATAAATACAATAATAATGAGGCATAATAATATATTGATAAGTGCAATCATTATATAATACTGTAGCACTAAACAATGTCAAGAAACACTAATGAATAAAACTAACATTTCATAAATAAATACAATAATAATGAGGCATAATAATATATTGATAAGTGCAATCATTATATAATACTGTAGCACTAAACAATGTCAAGAAACACTAATGAATAAAACTAACATTTCATAAATAAATACAATAATAATGAGGCATAATAATATATTGATAAGTGCAATCATTATATAATACTGTAGCACTAAACAATGTCAAGAAACACTAATGAATAAAACTAACATTTCATAAATAAATACAATAATAATGAGGCATAATAATATATTGATAAGTGCAATCATTATATAATACTGTAGCACTAAACAATGTCAAGAAACACTAATGAATAAAACTAACATTTCATAAATAAATACAATAATAATGAGGCATAATAATATATTGATAAGTGCAATCATTATATAATACTGTAGCACTAAACAATGTCAAGATACACTAATGAATAAAACTAACATTTCATAAATAAATACAGTAATAATGAGACATAATAATATATTGATAAGTGCAATCATTATATAATACTGTAGCACTAAACAATGTCAAGAAACACTAATGCATAAAACTAACATTTCATAAATAAATACAGTAATAATGAGACATAATAATATACTGATAAGTGCAATCATTATATAATACTGTAGCACTAAACAATGTCAAGAAACACTAATGAATAAAACTAACATTTCATAAATAAATACAATAATAATGAGGCATAATAATATATTGATAAGTGCAATCATTATATAATACTGTAGCACTAAACAATGTCAAGAAACACTAATGAATGAAACTAACATTTCATAAATAAATACAATAATAATGAGGCATAATAATATATTGATAAGTGCAATCATTATATAATACTGTAACACTAAACAATGTCAAGAAACACTAATGAATAAAACTAACATTTCATAAATAAATACAATAATAATGAGGCATAATAATATATTGATAAGTGCAATCATTATATAATACTGTAACACTAAACAATGTCAAGAAACACTAATGAATAAAACTAACATTTCATAAATAAATACAATAATAATGAGGCATAATAATATATTGATAAGTGCAATCATTATATAATACTGTAGCACTAAACAATGTCAAGAAACACTAATGAATAAAACTAACATTTCATAAATAAATACAGTAATAATGAGACATAATAATATATTGATAAGTACAATCATTATATAATACTGTAGCACTAAACAATGTCAAGAAACACTAATGAATAAAACTAACATTTCATAAATAAATACAATAATAATGAGGCATAATAATATATTGATAAGTGCAATCATTATATAATACTGTAGCACTAAACAATGTCAAGAAACACTAATGAATAAAACTAACATTTCATAAATAAATACAGTAATAATGAGACATAATAATATATTGATAAGTGCAATCATTATATAATACTGTAGCACTAAACAATGTCAAGAAACACTAATGAATAAAACTAACATTTCATAAATAAATACAATAATAATGAGGCATAATAATATATTGATAAGTGCAATCATTATATAATACTGTAGCACTAAACAATGTCAAGAAACACTAATGAATGAAACTAACATTTCATAAATAAATACAATAATAATGAGGCATAATAATATATTGATAAGTGCACTCATTATATAATACGGTAGCACTAAACAATGTCAAGAAACACTAATGAATAAAACTAACATTTCATAAATAAAGACAATAATAATGAGGCATAATAATATATTGATAAGTGCAATCATTATATAATACTGTAGCACTAAACAATGTCAAGAAACACTAATGAATAAAACTAACATTTCATAAATAAATACAATAATAATGAGGCATAATAATATATTGATAAGTGCAATCATTATATAATACTGTAGCACTAAACAATGTCAAGAAACACTAATGAATAAAACTAACATTTCATAAATAAATACAGTAATAATGAGACATAATAATTTATTGATAAGTGCAATCATTATATAATACTGTAGCACTAAACAATGTCAAGAAACACTAATGAATAAAACTAACATTTCATAAATAAATACAATAATAATGAGGCATAATAATATATTGATAAGTGCAATCATTATATAATACTGTAGCACTAAACAATGTCAAGAAACACTAATGAATAAAACTAACATTTCATAAATAAATACAATAATAATGAGGCATAATAATATATTGATAAGTGCAATCATTATATAATACTGTAGCACTAAACAATGTCAAGAAACACTAATGAATAAAACTAACATTTCATAAATAAATACAATAATAATGAGGCATAATAATATATTGATAAGTGCAATCATTATTATAATACTGTAGCACTAAACAATGTCAAGAAACACTAATGAATAAAACTAACATTTCATAAATAAATACAATAATAATGAGGCATAATGATATATTGATAAGTGCAATCATTATATAATACTGTAGCACTAAACAATGTCAAGAAACACTAATGAATAAAACTAACATTTCATAAATAAATACAATAATAATGAGGCATAATAATATATTGATAAGTGCAATCATTATATAATACTGTAGCACTAAACAATGTCAAGAAACACTAATGAATAAAACTAACATTTCATAAATAAATACAGTAATAATGAGACATAATAATATATTGATAAGTGCAATCATTATATAATACTGTAGCACTAAACAATGTCAAGAAACACTAATGAATAAAACTAACATTTCATAAATAAATACAATAATAATGAGGCATAATAATATATTATTAGATACATAATTATTACAATAATCCTTGTGGGTTTGGAGGGGGAGAGGGAAGGTACTGACACTGTGTTGGCTGGAGACATCTACACGGCAAACTGGAGAACTACAGTAGTACTCGACACCCCAAGGTTCTAACTCGAAATTTATGTAGCACACTTTGTGATGTGACCTCTGTTTTTTCTTCTCTGTAGTATCTTACAAAAATTATCATCATCTAATTAAAGAAATACTGGGTAGAAACAAATATGGTAACGCTTTCACAACTTTTGTATGACTTCACTTGTAAAAGTGAAATCTTGTACATGATTATGATTACAAAGAACATACTTTTTAACGCCATTAGCGACATTTCATCTTTTCAGGGGATGGCTCATGAGGAGTTGAACGAAAATCTTCAACATAAGCCTAGGTCGAGTTTGGTATCAAATGAGGGTCTATTCAAGAAAAATTAACTGCCGCAAACAAGAATTCTCTCCAGAGTAGCGGTTGTTTTAATTTTAACAATATTATTTATCCGCTATTTTACGGTTTTAAGTAAATTATTCCGATCAAAAGTATACTTTATGGAACACAATTATTAATAAAAATTAAACTATCAAATTGTCTATGGAAAAAAGGAAAAATAACGTGAGAGCGTTTCCATATTTTTCCACCCTGTATAAGGGTTACTACGTACTTCAGCGCATAAATTATGTGTACCCGAGTTTGAAGATTATTTACTAAGAAACTAAGCCCATGAAAACTCCAATCATACCATTGTTTTCCTTGTTTAAATTTACGTTACGACATATGAGTTTCAAAATGTTATAGTAAATTTAGTAATTTTTATCCCAGTTAGAATCAAAAAGTACCTGAGTTTTATTAGCTTTTACTGTACCAAAATTTTACACGTGTATTACTAAAAAACACGTAAGTGTATCGCATCAGTACTTTACTGCCTGATTGACAGGACCGTGTTCTAAACGAGTTATTAATTTCAGAATTTTGACTTTTCAAGAAAAAAGGTTCTTATCCATTTCCTGAAACAACGCTTTCTTGGCTTCTAGCGGTCACGTCGTAATCTTTATGGTACGTGTTGTTACGATACATCACTTTCATATGCGTATGTAAATGCAGTAAGTTTTTATTGATTTAAATTGATCAATATAACACGGTTTTAAATTGATTTCATCAATTTATGAGACCACCTAATGAATTTTACGACCTTTAGAAGCCAAGAAAGTGTTGTTCAAGGAAATTCATAAAAACAAAAACTCTTTTCCTTGACAAACACAGTCATGTCAACTAAGCATCAAAATATATATTCGATACAATGACATGGTTTTGAGTACAAGTGTACATTTGATGTACAGTGAAAGCTAGTTAAAATTCCTGTAAGTTTTTTGTTCCAAGTATGATCAAAATTGTTAAAACTTAATCATAACGTACAAATAAACGAGGAAAACAATGGTGGTTCATAGGCCTCTTATTGAGGTTAAGTGGTAGAGGGCTTTGCAGCCCTAACTTCGCCTCATGTTTCAATAAAAACGTTTTTCATTTCATTCGTTATTTTCTTTGTAAACAGCAACTCGTATACAAATAATATCTGCGTCGACAACAGTTCAATGTTGTGCAGATAAAAACAAGGGACTCTCCAGTTAGTCGATAGTTGAAATAATAAGAATTGTGCACAATTTTTGTATATTTCAACAAATGTGTTTCTGAGTTCCATAATTACGTCGGAATTGTACCTGGATTTTGTACTTGTACACTCAACATACAATATACTTGTAGTATACTTCAACGTTCTTACGTTTTATTTTTCTTTAGGCATTACAAAATATGGATACTCCGTTCTCTGTAAGTTGGTAAACATTCTGTCTTCAGTTAGTAAAATATTCTCTTTGCTGATTTGAATCTATTATTTGTATGAATTAGGTAATTTTTGTATCAAAGATAAAAAAAAGACTCGCAAAAATAATAGAAGTCACAATCATAACAGTATAAACTTCTAACTTACATACTTTTTAAATAGTTAATAAGTGACATTTTTGTGTTTTCTTGGTTCCGTCAAAATAAATAACAAGCACTTTTTGCATGATGCCGAAATGAATGTAGGCTTGTTACTTAATATCATCTAAATTTGTATTGTCAAAATAGGGGGTTGCAGAATTCAAATACATGATTTATTATTATTATGATATTATAACTTCCTAAAATTTAAATAAACAAAATTCCAAGATTAAAATATGATCATACGCTTAGAAGTGAAAAGTTTACGATAGTTAAAAATGAGAAAACTAGTAACTAAGTAATGTTGTAGTTGACATATAACGTGTTAGTATAAATGCAGGAGGTGTACAAGTGTCCGTCCCAGAACACAAATACAGTGGTGTTACACCTTGCACGGTCTACAGTGTCCGTCCCAGACACAAATACAGTGGTGTTACACCTTGCACGGTCTATAAGTGTCCGTCCCAAAACACAAATACAGTGGTGTTACATCTTGCACGGTCTACAAGTGTCCGTCCCAGAACACAAGTACAGTGGTGTTACATCTTGCACGGTCTACAAGTGTCCGTCCCAAAACACAAATACAGTGGTGTTACATCTTGCACGGTCTACAAGTGTCCGTCCCAGAACACAAATACAGTGGTGTTACACCTTGCACGGTGTACAAATATCCGTCCCAGAACACAAATACAGTGGTGTTACACCTTGCACGGTGTACAAATATCCGTCCCAAAACACAAATACAGTGGTGTTACATCTTGCACGGTCTACAAATGTCCGTCCCAGAACACAAATACAGTGGTGTTACACCTTGCACGGTCTACAAATATCCGTCCCAGAACACAAATACAGTGGTGTTACATCTTGCACGGTCTACAAGTGTCCGTCCCAAAACACAAATACAGTGGTGTTACATCTTGCACGGTCTACAAATGTCCGTCCCAGAACACAAATACAGTGGTGTTACACCTTGTACGGTCTACAAATGTCCGTCCCAGAACACAAATACAGTGGTGTTACACCTTGCACGGTCTACAAATGTCCGTCCCAGAACACAAATACAGTGGTGTTACACCTTGCACGGTCTACAAATGTCGGTCCCAGAACACAAATACAGTGGTGTTACACCTTACCTCTAGAGAGATGAAACAGTAAACCGTGTGAGAAGTATGTTGCACACACAAACAAGTAAATTGAAAATTACACGATTTTTATTAATTTACTTCCGTCAAGAGTACAGAGGTATTCGCCATGTTGGATTGTTGTCCCATAAGAGCAATGTCAAATGCGGTACGGCATTGCGGCTTAACGAAGTGTCCGAATATAATTTTTACATAGTTTGAAAGAGCGTAACAGTTACTAGAAAGAGCGTAACAGTTACTAGAAAGAGCGTAACAGTTACTAGAAAGAGCGTAACAGTTACTAGAAAGAGCGTAACAGTTACTAGAAAGAGCGTAACAGTTACTAGAAAATCCAATTGTTCATATTTTGATTGTTCATTTGTATTTTCATAAAGTAATGCACTAAAATTCAATATTTTTATTTAATAACAAATCAATATTTTTTTAATTAGGAAGTGAATTCACTTCTATCTTGCTCTCTTTCGAACGATGTAAAAATTATAATTTTCCAACAAATCCTTGTCACGATGTTGTTCGCATTTCAACATTGCTCTTATGGGATATAAATCTATTATGGCTATTATCTCAGTTGGAAGATTTATCATTTTTCGACTGTAAGGTGTGCCGTACTTGTTTTACCTCAGTTTGAAGTGTCCCGCAGACCTTGGAGACCAATGCCGGGTTTGTTGTATTCTCCGCAGTTGTAATGTGTGAGCAGTCACGACCGGCTTTGTTCACTTTCCTCTCGTAAGGCAGTGAAAACATCTAACTAACATCTGTTTGCACAACTCAACTGACATTTCCGCCAACGAACGCTCACTGGTCACCATTGAAAATCTAGCCTTTTTCACAATGTTTATCATAAGATTCGTCCTAGATTACTTGCGTCTACAATAGCTTCAACATTGGGAGCTCCTAGACCACATGCGTCTACAATACCTTCAAAATTGGGAGGTCCTAAACCACTTGCGTTTACAATACGTTTAAAATTGGGAGGTCCCAAACCACTTGCGTTTACAATACCATAAACATTGGGAGGTCCTAGACCATATGCGTCTACAATACCTTCAACATTAGGAGAGGGCGTAGTGCTGTGATCCGACAACTTTAAGGTTTATAAAGATTGGATTTTGAGTTTGAACTATAGTCATTACTGTATTATCAATTTGATAACAGCCGTTTGCTCAATGGTCGTGATCATTTTGATGAAACATTCTAGACCGTTCATTATGGCAACGCCACTCGCTTGATCCTTCACAAAAAGTGCCTATGCCATGAGCAAATTGTATGCAGTTAGTGGTCTTTAGACTAGGCACCACCTACAATCAGGTAGAGGCCTACACGTGGTTCGGACTCCACGATAGAATGAACGACTCCTCCTCCACTGCCTTGTCATCGGGCTATAACAGATATTGGACCTTTATTGATATGACCCCTTGTTATAACTGCCAGGAACAAGGTGGTTCGAATTTCACCTTAGGGTAGAAACAGACAGACAGCGTTGCGTAGCGCAGCGCAGCGTATTTTTTAAAACAAAATCATGCATTGATTCGATGCAAGACACACTAGTAGCGTTTTTCAGCGCAGCGTAGCGTAGCGCAGCGCAGCGTATACCGGAGGAACAAACTATTTTGTTTTTCTCAGAGCGTATTGGAGCGTATTCGAGTGAAGACATTACTCCCGTCAGTGTTTGTGTACAATGGACATGGAACTACTGATCTCCGAGGTGTTTGTCAGGACCCCGATCTGGCAAACAAAGCACAAACAACACCACAACCGTGGCATGATAGACAAGATGTGGGACGAGATATCAGCAGCTCTAAATTGTTCAAGTAAGAGAAATTACAATACGTGTTAGTTATTTAATTGTACAGTACGGTATGCCACACAGAAGAAATAGGTGCTTTTTGTTGTAGTTATCACAGTTATGTTGAAATGCGCCCAACCAAAATGGTTCGTATATTAACCTGCAATGCGCTACGCTACGCTCTCTGTGTGTAGGCCTATTGGACTACATTGCGCTCGGATACGCTACGCTGTCTGTCTGTTTTTACCCTTAGAATGTATATTGGACCTCAGCTAACACCTGAAAAAATCAGGAATATAATGTCCTTTGGAATCTACAATAATTATAAATCCAACCCTTTTCAATAGATTTTGAGGTAAAAAATATTTAATTCCCTACAGAAGTATGTGATTGGTAAAATTCATGATTTCAATGTAAATTAATTTAAAAGCTTATCGTAATGAACCATCGTCACAACAATACATTTCTTCGTCATTTTAAGTATTTGAAAAAAAAAATAAATAAATAAATAAATAAGACAAACAAAAACTTAGGTTGACCTATACGTTTTATACTTGTAAATAAAGTTATATGTAAATGTTCTTAAAATGATGCAATATAGGTACACTTATATTTAGGCTATATCAGAAAACAGCAATTATTCTGACACTGCTTCAGTTACATGTTCTTTCATCAATAGCCCTTTATGTAATAGTTGACCCAACATTTTAATTAAAACACTATTCTAGTTACATTTACCCTATGGGCATTTCTCATATTCAATCTTCTCCAATGAATGATTTTGTCACAGTCGATTCCCCGATCTCTACCTTGTGTTGACTCCGGAACTATTTGTAACTAACTACGTAGACTGTCCGTTCGTTCCCAAACCAAGTGTGAGTTGAAGAGTAGTGGCAGTCTACTCCCTCTTCCCTGCAGCACGTTTATCAGTAGCTGACGCCCGCGTCTTGCAGTTGAACATTACTACACTTAAAAAGTCGTTTCACGCATACTTTTTAAACATATGAATTTCAATTGTTAACATGCGTTATCCAGTAAAGTGCGACTAGAGCCCTTTAAGTTTTTTTTTCAACTGGTTTTGGTTCATAAAAAAGAACAATAGTAATTTTATTTAACTAACAAATCGGGGAATAACATTGACATTTTAAATCGGGGGTAAATTTTAAAATTGTAACTTATGTTTGTGAAAAACATACAATTTTATTTGAAATTAACATCGACCTTATGGAGAATCAAATGAATATGGTGGGAGGTGTAACAGACTCTTAAAGCATGTATTGATGTAAGTACTGGCGTCTCGGTCTAAACTGAGTTGTCCAGCCTTAATGTATATTTCACAACACTTGCTTCATGTGTAAATAACTTTGGAGGTACGGACATATGGTCTGATCTAAGGATGGCAAATCAAATCGAAACTGCAGTAAGTAGGAGAGCTCTAATCTATTCCCCGTATAAATATTCATATTGTTCATGTTATTTATTTATTTATTCCAAAGCACCAATCGTCAAGTTGTGAGTGAATATGGATTTCGAGTGAGTGTGTTTGAGCAAATGTAGCCATTGTTGCAAACTAAGGCCGACTATTCCTTGTAGTGGGTCATTAATCAATAGCTCTTTGACTAACACAGCCGGTTGCTGTCAGCTCGATCTACTCGAAATTTATTATTGTAATTCACTCATAAGGCGCCGGTCGTGAAGATATGGGCGAATATGAGGGGCGAAAGAGAGTGATGAATGTAGATGACCAAGTCTAGTCATTGTTACTAACTAAGGTCAACTGTTCCTCAATAAGAGCTATTTATTAATAGCCCAATAGCCAGGACAACTAAGGGACCTACAGCTTTACGTGGAATCCGAACCATGTAGTGTTGGTCTGATTTACTAGCTAACTTGTCTAGTAGTGTCCACGTCAATGGCAACCATTAAGCGGACGCCGTAGAGCCTATCGCTTACAGTCTCCTCAACACTGCGCTCCTCAACTAAGTTACAGCACTACGCTACCAGAATAGTTGGGATGGAACTGAGAACCTTCAGTTGGTGAAGCTGGGCTTTAATCACCTACTCTACCGACCAATTTAAATTTAAATTGTTTTTCAGATTTGTTGATAAAACAATTGGTGAATTCGTAATGAGTTGAACATTGAATCCACAAAAAGATTAGCTTTTTCTTTTCCATTACAAGTGAAGACAATGAATAACCTGCGTATCTTTGAAGGGTTCAGTATTCCATTAATTTCAGATTTACGTTTCATGGTTGGTAACTGAATTTGCGCTTTATCCTCGGAGAAAATGTAAATTTACACTAAAAACATGTGCAAATTCAGTTTCATGCACTAGCTCGAAACTGCTCAATATTACAATTAATTTTTTATGTGCTCATATTATAAGTGATCCCACAAAATATACCAAACTGACAATATAATAAACCAAAAGTTAACTGATCATATTGTTTCATGTGTATCAACAATAAATCACACATCTATATATATATAAAAGCCAAATACCACTAACTCACTGACTGACTGACTGATCACAAAATTTCAAAAACCACCTAACGGATTTCCACGAAATTTTAAAGGAAGTTAGCTTTAGTATCGAAGAGACCCACTAAGAAATAATTTTTCGAAATTCCATTCCTAAGAGGTACAAACAGCCCATCAACATTTCCTTTTCTCCATAAGAATAAAATTGGGTTGATTTTAGTAAATTAATAACATCTGTTTTGTAAATAAATAAACATGTTTTTTTTATATATTTGACATTACCCTATTGATGCATTAAGAGTTTAATCTTCAGCTGCTTAAAAAAAAAAACATAAATGAAATAAACACGTTTGAAATAGGCTAAGTAATAGGCCTACCCTATACTAATAAGTAGGTAGCAATGCAAGTATTGTGAGTCAAAAACTCACATAAAATAATTTAATATTGTAACTTTACGTTATACAGATAATCTACTATTATTTGCAGTCAAAGTCGCATGCCGAGGTCGAAAGCCGAGGTATATCGAGTGCAGCGAAAGTAGGGTTTGGCACGCGAAGCGTGCAAAGATGCCCCTTAATCTTTAAGAAAGATAAATTAATCGGTATATCTACGATACCACACAATTCGAGTTCTAAAACGACCTATTATATTGTTTGCCACTCCTTACGCCAGTATTTCAAGTGGACGTTTCTCTCAAAGGATAGTTTGAGGTTATTTATCAAATAATGACTGATTCAAAGTTACTACAGTATAATAAAAAAGGCTTATATTTTGTTCAATACGTCGCGCTGTGCCACTTTCGGTAACATCTGTTAAAATTAAGAAAATAATCAATAACTGAACACATTAAAAATAGGGATAAAAAGTGTACAGCATAGTTATCGATCGAATATTATAAATTCTTAAGTCAGAATTGCATGTTTGTTTGGTTCTAAGTGTACGTTCGGTTGGTTCTGTTTTTTTTCTTATTTTTTACAGTTCAGTTAGGCCTATATGTCAACACAGTTAAGCATCTAATCTTTACCTTAGGCGAGAACATCTTGCAACATTTGTTGCGTGTCTTTTCTATCGTTGGTAAAGTTAGATTAGTTATGTTTTCGTTATATTACATTAGTCATGTTTAACATATCCTTTCAATAAAATCAGTTTTCATCCTCTCGATATAAAATCGCAGAAAAAGGCTAACCGAAAAGATCAGTTTATTTATTACCAGAAAAGGAACTTAATAAATCCTCTAAATTTATTTATATTTTAGAAACTAAAATTGTACAAAAAGCTTCTCAGGCCTGGAGATACTCTTTCAAGCTACATTGATTACATAGATGTTACATTTAATGTACCCTTCCGTGTGCATTCAAGACACGGGGATTGCAGGTCTGTGACGAAGACGTAGGCACGCTCGGTGCCAGGGGCACGCGTGGCAAATGTAACAGTTGCTACCGATGCACTTTCACGCTTCCGTGTGTGTATGCACCACGCTCACTGCAGTGTTATAATCCGACTAAAATAACTTTGGTACTGGCGGAACTGCTACGCTCCGATGGTCTGAAATGACAAAACTCTGAGTATTAATTTGCTGTCAAACTTAAAATAATCAAGCAATAATTTTCAAACTAATTGTATAGTGTTCACCATATTATATTCTTTAAGAAATAATTATTCTGGAGGTGGTACTTGAACTAGTTTGCTTTTTATAGTAATATTTGTGTTTAAGAACACAATTTTATGAATGAAATTGCACGTGAGTTGTTTTTAACCTGTCACTGTAGCGAGATTAATAATAATAATAAAATAATTTCTTTTGGATGGATGAAAGTTTGATTCATTGTCAAAGTTTGGTGATTTGTTTATCATTTATTAATTCAAACAAATCAATTAGAAATTAATTTTTTGTTTGTTGTAAACTCTTGCAAACTCAGAAACGAAAAACGCTAGACAAAATGTCATTGAGCAAACATGAACTGTGTTATTTAAGTATTACTAAAATAATACTGTGGCAGTAATAATACTTGCAGAAAAATAATGAAGAGTTGATGAAGTAAACTCATAATTCGTTTACATCGAAGCTGTGTCGGACGCGTATGGTGTAAAGTGTATAGTCATAGAATAGAATAATATTTTATTCCATAAAATAACAAAACTGCTCAAGGAAAGTGTAGACCGGATATTCAGCCCAAACGTAAAACAATCTAAACAATAATAGATTGACGATATTCCATATAAGAAATGTTTCTCCAGTAAGAAATAAGGTGAGTTGGTTGACTTTGAGGTGTGTTCGTGTTCAGTTCTTAATCGATTTAACAGTGCTTGGTATAGTTTAAGCTACAGTTTATTTTTATTACAGTAATTTAGTTTAGTGAGATAACAAGTTGTTTTATTTATGTGTGACAAAAATGTTATAGGTTTCAGTGTATCTATAATTATCAGTATTCAGTGCAATTCTAATATTTAGGCCCTTTCAAATTTTAGGTAATGTTCTATTGGTAATTGACAAGAAGTGTTTGCAATGGAAGAGGCCAGAGCTGAGTCAGACTGTATAGTGCGCGGCGTGGGGTATCACCGCCGCTATGTTGACAATCTAGTTTTGAATCTGAATCTCCTGAATCATTCTTCCTATTTCAAGAAAATTCTATTTAATACAAGAGTACGATTTTAGTGTCACTTGAATAACACAATTAATTTAGGTTTACAGAAATGTTGCCTAGCGTTTGTCGTTACTGAGTATGCAAAGTTTTACAAAAAAATTAATTTCTCATTAACTTGTTTGAATTATTAAATTTGACTAATACCAAACTAATCATAATGAACCAAACTGTCATCCATCCTAAAGAAATATTTTATTAATAATATTCTCGCTACAATAACAGGTTAAAAACAACTCTAGCGAAATTTCACTCATAAAAACATGTTTTTAAATACAAATATCATTATAAAAAACAAATTAGTTCAAGAAATATCTCCAGAATAATTGTTTCGTAAAGAATATAACATGGTGGACACTATACAATTAGTTTGAACATTATTGCTTACTTATTTTAAGTTTGACAGCTAATTAAAACAAAGAGTTTTGTCATTTCAGACCAGCGGCGCGTAGCAGTTCCGCCAGTACCAAAGTTATTTTATTCGGACTATAATAAGTTCTCCAGTTCGTCGAGCGGGTGGCAGGACAGCACCCCCTCCAAACCCTCTAGGATAATCAAATTGTATCTAGGACTGCAGGTCTGTGTCGAAGGACGGAGGCACGCTCAGTGCCAGAGGCATGTGTGGGCGATTGTTACGTGTAACAGTTGATACAGCCGCAGTTCTATTCTTCCGAGTGTGCTTGCATCACGCCCACAACTTCAGTGTTAAGTGTAAGACTGTAGCTTGGAGGACACCAGACACGAGGACTGCAGGTCTGTGTCGAAGGATGGAGACACGCTCAGTGCTAGAGGCATGTGTGGGCGATTGTAACGTGTAACAGTTGATACAGCTGCAGTTCTATTCTTCCGAGTGTGCTTGCACCACGCCCACGACTTCAGTGTTAAGTGTAAGACTGTAGCTTGGAGGACACCAGACACGAGGACTGCAGGTCTGTGTCGAAGGACGGAGACACGCTCAGTGCCAGAGGCATGTGTGGGCGATTGTTACGTGTAAAAGTTGCTACAGCTGCAGTTCTATTCTTCCGAGTGTGCTTGCACCACGCCCACAACTTCAGTGTTAAGTGTAAGACTGTAGCTTGGAGGACACCAGACACGAGGACTGCAGGTCTGTGTCGAAGGACGGAGACACGCTCAGTGCCAGAGGCATGTGTGGGCGATTGTTACGTGTAAAAGTTGCTACAGCTGCAGTTCTATTCTTCCGAGTGTGCTTGCACCACGCCCACAACTTCAGTGTTAAGTGTAAGACTGTAGCTTGGAGGACACCAGACACGAGGACTGCAGGTCTGTGTCGTAGGACGGAGGCACGCTCAGTGCCAGAGGCATGTGTGGGCGATTGTAACGTGTAACAGTTGCTACTGTCGCACTTCCATTCTTCGCCCAGTGAGCGTTAATTGTCGGCATGTAGCTTGGAGGACACAAGACACGGGGACGGCAGGTCCTTGTCGAAGGACATAGGCACGATTGGTGTCAGGGACACGCGTGACGAATGTAACAGTTACTACCGTTGCACTTCCATTCTTCCGTGTGTACATGCACCACGCCCAGTGAGCGTTAATTGTTGGCATGTAGCTTGGAGGACACAAGACACGGGGACGGCAGGTCTGTGTTGAAGGACATTGGCACGATTGGTGTTAGGGACACTAGTGGCAAATGTAACAGTTGCTACCGATGCACTTCCATAGTTCTGTGTGTGCATGCACCACGCCCACTCCAGCGTCGAATGGATCTCTCGTACTTTGCGGTGCTGAAAATACGGTACACATAATTTTCAATCTCGTTCTAAAGAGCCTGTTTTTTCATTTCTGATGAGATGCTGATCTATTTGTACAATTCTTACGTTGATGAATTATAGAGCACTATAGAGGGTATACTCATAACATCTTTTTTTCTCACTGAGAATCGATCTCTAACTAGTCTTTCTCTTCTCAGTGAGAGTGGACTCATAAAAACTCTCTCTAATCTCAATGGGGGTCGACTCCTAACAAGTCTCTTGCTTCTCAGTGAGGGTGACTCCAACACGTATTTTTGTTCTCAGTGAGATTTAACTCCTAACAAGTCTTTCTCTTCCCAGTGAGAGTGGACTCCTAACGAGTCTTTCTCTCTCAGTGAGGGTTGACTCCTAACAAGCCTTTCTTTTCCCAGAGAGATTCGACTCATAACAATTCTTTCTCTTCTAATTAAGAGTCGACTCTCCCCTTTTCAGCGAGTTGACTCATAACTTCTCAGTGAGGGTTGACTCATAACAAGTCTCTTTCTTCTCAGTGAGAGTGGACTCATAATAATTCTTTATCTTCTCCGTAAAGATTGACTGATAACAACTCTTCTATTCTCAGTGAGAATCGATTCATTACGAGTTTTTCTTTTCCCAGTGAGGATCGACTCAAAACAACACTTCTCTTCTAATTATAGTTTCAGATAACCACGCGCCTCTAAGAGGTTTTAGTATGTCTTCTAAACAACTTAGCAACTAAACAGCTTGACAATTGTGTGTAATTAAGACACTGTTTCCCATTCTTTAACTTCTTTTCAAAAAGAAGCTGAAAATTAATTCAAACTGCAATACTTGTACGGACTCCAAAGACCATGCACCCGACTTGTTAGTACTCCTTTGTACCGCTAGATCGCTCTCATACGTGACTCCAGATCATACCACAACAATCAGTCATTACTGTGGGCTTGTTGTGTTGAAGAACGTGTGCGTGCGACAGCCTCTGACGTCATTCGGTCTAGCCGTCCAGCATCAATTTATGGATTTGTAAGTTTTAAGTCTAAGCCTAAAGTTTTATGAACAAAAAATACAACATCCATCTGATATGTTAGTTAGCAGAACAAATATATCTTTCTTGATGAATTCAAATAGTATGTATTTTTGAAATGTATATCTAATCCTATTTAGGATATTTTCGAATATGAGTCAATAATTTTGTATATTTTTCATTAGAGACAAAGACAATACAACATTTTATAACACTTTAATTTAGGACGTCAGAAGGCGTGAATATCTTGCAGCATTTTTGGAATAAATCTTTTTCTCGGTTGCGTTGGGTTGGATGGAGAGTTGGTTGCTGAATCCGAGAAGAACGTAAATTATTGGTATATTTTGAAAGTAATGCCTGGATGCTTGTAGCCAATTGATTAATATCCTATTGTAGCTTCAATGGGGGTGTTCAGATAAAAAACAGATAATTTTGCAAATAACATTTTAATTGATACTAGGGGTATCTAAATTAAAATAACTAAATTTGTTATTCAATGCCACCGGTGCCGGCGTGGTGGCTCAGTGGCTAAGCCTTCGGAGTGCGGAGGGCAAGATCCAAGGTTCGAATCCCCACTGAGCCAACGGTCGGTACTTCACTCGTTGAATAAAGTTGACGCACAGGCCTGTAGGCCCATGTCAACTGGCAAGTGAAGTTTATATATATATATATATATATATAAAAAAAAAAAACATCATACTTAGATTGAACAAAATTAAATAATTTTATGAATATTTCACAAAACCTGAAATAATTTTCTGACAAATTAAAAAATTGACACAAATAGCCGTCCCTAATGGGCCTAAACAACTTGAGATCTACGTCCTAAACTCATAACACTATATAGTTGTCCCTGAAAACCCGAGAATTCAGGACACCTTAGTGTAAGAGCATCTCGTCGGAAGATAAAATAGGGTTTTGGAATGTACATTCAATTTCATATTGGTTAACCTTAAACATGAATAATATTGGATATTATAGCCTTAACTCTTGCTGTTAGCCATCGCCATAGTAATAGCTGTGTACTTAATTTGACAATGTAAAGCCAGAGAGCAGCACGCAAGTATGTACATACGTTTTTTATCAGTATAAGGCGTTACTGATAAATTCTAAATTTCTTTTTACGTTTTAATCAGTGAATCATATTTTTGGTCGTCCAGTACTTTCTTCAGAACTAAATAGGAGACACCAGACAACGTGTCTATATTTTTACACTTTACCTCCAATTGGATGAATTACACAGCACTAAGTAGTAGGCCTACAGTACCACAAAAACTTGTTCATTCTCCAACCAGATTTGTTTAAAACTTTATAGTTGACTTTGGTCATACTTTTACGACAAAATAATGAATGTTTTCAATAAGTTTACATACGGTCATATAATTAGTCCCTTCCGCCGTGTAAAGGCCGGTTTTTCACATAGGGTACCGTGCTCATACCTTGTGTCATGTGGAATCGAAAAATGGTCTAAGCCATTTATTTTGTATGGGAAAGTAGTTTGCGATTTTCACATGACCTGTCGTGCTCCTACCGTGCTCATGTCGTGCTGTTTTCGATCACTCGGTCGAGCGATCGACGACAATGACCGGTAGGCAGTCTGAGATGACAGGCCCACGGTAGGTCAGGTGAAAATACTTTACATGTCGCCGCATCGGCGCCCGACCCCTGCTTTTCCTAGTTCGGGTGTCCCCGACCTCCTCAGAAAATTGCTGATTGATTGCATTTTTAAATTTAAACTGTCTCTACACTGTAGAAGGAGATTTTCGAATATCGGATAGCTCATTCTGAAATATTTACGGACCTTTTCAGATTCATCTCTTAGCCGGCTAAAAGGTGTGTGAAACTTCCATTCCTCTTCTCTAGTTCGATACAGAGGGTTAACCCAATATCTTTTCGGCCGTTTCTTCTTATTTATTTATTTTTCAACTGTTGAATAAACCGCTCAAGCAATAACAACATCCGTAGCGTCCTGATCCATTTCGGAGACAGAGTAGTGAGTTCTATATTCTAAAGCCGCGTTTACACTATATAGCAAAACATGCTATATAGAAAACATGCTATATGGAAAAACGCGCTATATAGAAAAACATGCTATGTAGAAAAACGCGCTATATAGAAAAACATGCTATATAGAAAAACATGCTATGTAGAAAAACATGCTATGTAGAAAAATATGATATGTAGAAAAACATGCTATAAATCAAATGTTATATAACAAGTGCCATATGTAGCAAAACAACAAAAGAACGAATATTATATGTAACACGTTAGCCTACATGTAACATTTTGAGCTAGATATAGCAATTTTGGCTATATGTAGCAAAAATGCTGTTACTGCAAGTGAGAGAGACTGGAGAACGATATGGACACGGTAGGAGCACTAAGAGCACGGTAACCTATGAGAAAACCGGCCTTAAATGGGTTCACATCGAATTACGTGAATCATAAGCTAGGCAACATCGCACCGTATCAACAATTGTATGGGCCTATTATACCTTTAATCGCTTAAGTACAACAAGGTGACCTGATTGGCCAAATTTTATTTCCAATTTATCCCCTACAAACAACAATCTGGTGGTTCCGGTAGACAGAGGGCAGAAGATCCACCGATAAACAACACGTCCTAGGGAGCAAGACGCTAATGATGTCATCATCCCTGACAGAACTGATGAGCGAAGGGAGGAGGGTGTGTTTGGCCGTTGCTAATGTGTTATCGCTCTTATCTAAGCACGAACCCGTGACCCAGCTCTTAACTCCTGTGCCTTCTTTATCACTACGTTTAGTTTTTGTTGTCATTTGACGTATTTAGCTCTTGAACAGTGTTTGTTTATAGCCATCAATTTCACTGGCTAACCAGTCTAGTAATCAATTAATAATTTACTATATTTATTATAGAAGGTTACAACTGACAAAGTGATGTAATATAGGGCTACAAATTGTAAACGGCAAAATGAAGAATTTCTGATGCCCAAATTAAGATAGTTATCTTGCTGACATTAAATTGTGTTGTGCTCATATTGAGTGTCACAGAGAAAAATGAAACAGAGGTCGCATCCAAGAGTGCGCTGAATGGCGTCGAGTTTTAGAAACTTGGAGGTGTCTAGTAGTTAATTCTCCAGTTCGCTGTGTGGATGGAAGAGCCAGCACCGGTGTCAGTTTTACCTTATTCGCCTCCATATACTCAAGGATGAATGTAGTGATTATTATAAAGGTTTAAAATATATACATTAGTTGTAATGTATTTCTCATTGCCACTGAGTTGTTCGCTGTGACCATAAGAAAGCGACCTCTGTTTCATTTTTATGTTCGGTTAGACACGCCCCCCCCTGGATGAGACTTGGGACAATATGCAAGCGATTTCAAAAGCTATGTTTTGGTATGGAAATTAAAATATAATAATAATAATAATAATAATAATAATAATAATAATAGATTATTCAATACAGTTTAATCTAGATTTTAGGTATTTTGTGGCCTCACATTTCGTGAGTAAGTTACGTGTAAAAAGTAATAGACCTAACCTAACTATGAAAAAACATAATTTCAAATCTCTGGGATTTAAGTTTTTTAGTATTAAATAAATCATAAACTTAAAGCTTATAAATGCATACTCTAGGAATTAGCCTAATCAATTTTTAGGAACAAGTATTTAATTATATTAAATAGATTATCTAAAGAATATTCTATTGTACTCCGTAAAGTAGCTGACATAGTATTGAAGATCAGTTCATGTTTAGGTAGTAATAATACCATCTTCAAATGTCAAAATGTCAAGTTGAAATCCACCAGGGTAGCTGAAGAGGGTAGCTGAAGAGGGTAGCTGAAGAGGGGGACGGGACGATTGGCACACATTTTTGGACCTTCTGCCCATGGCAGTATTGGCACAATCATTAGAGCGGAATAAGTAGGGTCAACTCGCCTGCTTGGAAAAGGCAGGATTGGCACAGTCGCTCGACCAGGTAGACGCCATCGAACGAGGGAAAACGGGAATTTTATTATTCCCGTCAACTCTGCGTGGCAGTCATTTGCCCGTGATATAACAAATTTTTAAATTTAAACCTCACGTTAGGTTAGGTTAGGTTGGGTTGGGTTGGGTTGGGTTGGGTTGGGTTAGGTTAGGTTAGGGTAGTTGCTTACTTCAATAAGCACCACAGCAGGGAATTTGCGGGGGCAAAAAAGTTCCCATTTTCCCGCATTCTGGCCACCTGGCTGCTACTACCTGGCCGGGCAGTGTGTGCCAATCGTGCCTTTCTGAAACTTACAGGTTGACCCTTCTTAATCCCCTCTAATGACTGTGCCAATCGTGCCATTCCAAATCGGCCAAAAATGTGTGCCAAACGTTCTACGGCCCTGAAGAGGGTAGCTGAAGAGGGTAGCTGAAGAGGCTGTCGGCCATGGTGGATTTAATCCCATAAGAACAATGTAATTTGCGAATCCACTTTTTTTTTGTTTATTGACCAGCCTATGATGTGATCGTTTGTCCGGTTCGAAAATAGCATTGTTCTTATGAGATAAACATCAACATGGCCGACAGCCTCTGCAAAACTCTAGGTGATACCTATAAATAAATATATACTGTAAACAAATTAGAGGTTGAATAGTTACAAACTTAAACGTTTTATCTAATGTGAATATCGTGTAGGAAGCCTTACAACACGTCTTGTACTAGGCTTGACCCAAGTCGTTTGGTATTAAACTAATGCAGTCATAATCTTAATTGGGTCAATAAGTTACGAGGGCGGTTCAATAAGTCCTTAGAATAAGATAGAAAAAGACATTTTTTCGGGTAAACTATTGTTTATTTTTCAACATAATCTCCTTTTAGCTCTATACACTTCATTAGGCGTTTCTCTAACA
Organism: Stictocephala bisonia; assembly: GCA_035578905.1. NCBI lineage: Eukaryota > Metazoa > Arthropoda > Insecta > Hemiptera > Membracidae > Stictocephala > Stictocephala bisonia. Next base: position 36,015 of record JAQJVL010001263.1, on the reverse strand, counting down.
TGGATAAGCCATTTAAAAAGTAGGATTTTGGCAATTCCTCAAAATAGGCATCCGTTTGGGCAATCACTTCTTCGTTTGACATAAAACTTTGTCCACCGAACCATTTTTTCAAGTTTGGAAATAAGAAAAAGTCACTGGGGGCTAAATCTGGTGAATAAGGTGGATGTGGTAACAACTCATACTTTAATTCCATTATTTTTGCCATGGCAACTGCGCAGGTGTGAACACGTGCATTGTCTTGATGCAGAAGAACTTTTTTCTTTTTCAAGTGCGGACGTTTTGTCTTGATTTCTTCATTTAGTCGGTCCAATAACGATGCATAATATTCTCCAGTTATCGTTTTTCCCTTTTCCAAGTAATCAATGCAGATTACTCCTTGTGCATCCCAAAAAACTGTGGCCATAACTTTGCCGGCGGATTTCACTGTCTTTGCCTTCTTTGGAGCCCGTTCGTCATCAAAAACCCACTGTTTCGACTGTTCCTTTGACTCTGGAGTGTAGTGGTGGATCCATGTTTCATCTACAGTTATGTATCGACGCAGAAACTCACCATGATTGCGACGTAATACTGTCAAGACAGCCTTAGAATCAACCACACGAATGCGTTTATTCTCCTCTGTGAGCAAGCGCGGCACCCATCTTGCAGAGAGTTTTTTCACATGGAATTTTTCATGCAAAATTGTGAACACTGTGCCTTGTGATATGCCTGTAGCTTCAACTATTTCACGCACTTTGATTCGCCGATCACTAAAAACCATATCGTGGATTTTGTCAACCATTTCTGGGGTTGTCACTTCCACTGGGCGCCCTGAACGATGTTCATCTTTTGTGGATGTACGGCCACGTTTAAACTCGTTTACCCAGTTATAAACAGTTGCCAACACAGGAGCAGATGTACCATGAACAGCATCCAATTCAACTTTGATTTCCTTCGGTGTTAAGCATTTCAAATGAAAGTGTTTAATCACAGCACGAAACTCACTTGTGTCCATCATTCTAAATAAACAAACCTTTCCTGATTCAATCAACGACAACAATGAAATCAGCTGATGAAATCAACTGAAACTTTCACAGTTGTCAAGCAACAGATAACAAATAAAAAATAAAAATAAAATAAAAATAAAAAAAAAGTAAATAAAAATAAAACAATATTGATACTTTTTGCGACTTATCTTGTATTTTCTAAGGACTTATTGAACCACCCTCGTAGAAATAGTGACTCACATTAAATATTGTGTTCATGTTCCTATACCAAACATTTATACATATTTTGCTTGTTTTTCGCATAACCAGGGGATGGCCTACGAAGGAAGTATTAACAATTTTAAATATAAGCCTACCTCGAGTTGTAACTCATTTAATAATCCTTTGTTTTTAAAATACAAAAGTGCAAACCTGTCAGAAGGATGACCCTGTCAGAAAATACAGTCCCTCAAAGAATTAAATGTCATATTACTAATTCTTTTCAGTTATACGGCTATTTATTTAGCAGTTTATGGTTTCTGTTGTTGAATACGTTGTGATTGTTAACAATAGTAACGAAAGACTGCGTTATAAAAATACAATGATATTTAACAAAAATAAGAACATTTATTAAAACCTTTTTGACAGTAAGTTGACCCTAAAAATAGATAAGACAATTTCTATAGTAATTTGTTAAATATTTTTTGTGAAATAGAATTAATTTGTCATATTCAATCAGTTAAATTAAAGCTCTACGCAGCAATAGGTATAAAAAATCCTTGTTCTTAAGCAGTATTAGGTATATGACATTAAACTCTTTGAGTGGCTGTATTTTCGACTGGGGCATCCTTTTGACCTTAGGTTTGTAATCTTGTATTTTACAAACAAAGCCCTTTAAAATGAGGTATAACTCAAGGTAGGCTTACATTTAAATGTTTATGACTTCATTCATGGGACATCCTCTGGATATGCGAAAAACAAGTAAAATATGTATAAATGTTTGGTATAGGGACATGTACTCAACTGCAAAGGTTCGTTAAATGTCTTTCAAGAGTTTTAAAATTAACAAATATATTTCAGACTTTTGCCTCTTAATTAGTGTTCAGTGGCAAGCAGTTCCATTCGTGTCACTACATGACTCAGTCAGTTGTATTCAGTAATTTGCCAATTGGGAATGTTGAAATTTCGTCGTTATCGTTTCATGCAGGTGAGTCATCAGGACCGCAGTAGCTAACTTCAGGCTGGCAATGGTCTGTTGATTGGTGGAAAATATCCACCAACTCTTCTCCACCAAATCATTCTTTTATTTATTTATTAAACAAATAAATAAAAGAATGATTTCCAGACTTGCGCTTCTACAATCTTGGGGACCCCTCTAGGCGTCATTTTTAGGCGAGAGACTGCCAAAGTTTAGGTCTGCACTACACTTCTATAAAAGCTTTAGCAAGGCACGTCATTTAAAGTGTGAAAATCTATAAACATTATATTTATTGTGTATTGATAAACTAAGATCACTTTATCTGACAATTATTGTAATTTATTAAAAACATAATAACTTTCATCAAAATTTGGTTTATATACTTTTAAAAAACGTTTTTGTTATTTTTATATATTGCAATTTTATAGGGCCTAACTTTTTTCCGGAATACAATAAAGAATCGTTTCATTTCAGTGAGTCAAATCACTTAGTGTATTGAATACGTTGAACAGATTCATATTTTGTGAGCTTAATTATGTTTAAAAGTACAGTATTTATAAAGTTAAATATATCAGAAATATTTTGTTTTGTTAAATTTCATGTTTATGATTTATACTGTGGCTCTGATTTGACTCGTTCTGCGATTGGAATCCACGGTAATTGTTATGTTTTGATTCCTACCATACGTTTATAGAGTTTATTTTAATTTAATGACGTAAAGTAGACCACTATAGATTTTATATCAGCATTGAAAAGAAAATCTTGGGTCTTCTTCCTATGATTTTATGATTACACGTAGTAGGTACAAAAGTAAAGTAAAACTGCTGAAACACTAGTTAAAAGTTCACAATATGCGCCAAGGCTATACGTAGTAGTTACAAAAGTAAAGTAAAACTGCTGAAACCCTAGTTAAAAGTTCACAATCTGCGCCAAGGGTACACGTAGTAGGTACAAAAGTAAAGTAAAACTGCTGAAACACTAGTTAAAAGTTCACAATCTGCGCCAAGGGTACACGTAGTAGGTACAAAAGTAAAGTAAAACTGCTGAAACACTAGTTAAAAGTTCACAATCTGCGCCAAGGCTACACGTAGTAGGTACAAAAGTAAAGTAAAACTGCTGAAACACTAGTTAAAAGTTCACAATCTGCGCCAAGGCTACACGTAGTAGGTACAAAAGTAAAGTAAAACTGCTGAAACACTAGTTAAAAGTTCACAATCTGCGCCAAGGGTACACGTAGTAGGTACAATATTAAAGTAAAACTGCTGAAACACTAGTTAAAAGTTCACAATTTGCGCCAAGGCTACACGTAGTAGGTACAAAAGTAAAGTAAAACTGCTGAAACACTAGTTAAAAGTTCACAATCTGCGCCAAGGGTACACGTAGTAGGTACAAAAGTAAAGTAAAACTGCTGAAACACTAGTTAAAAGTTCACAATCTGCGCCAAGGGTACACGTAGTAGGTACAATATTAAAGTAAAACTGCTGAAACACTAGTTAAAAGTTCACAATCTGCGCCAAGGGTACACGTAGTAGGTACAATATTAAAGTAAAACTGCTGAAACACTAGTTAAAAGTTCACAATCTGCGCCAAGGGTACACGTAGTAGGTACAATATTAAAGTAAAACTGCTGAAACACTAGTTAAAAGTTCACAATCTGCGCCAAGGGTACACGTAGTAGGTACAATATTAAAGTAAAACTGCTGAAACACTAGTTAAAAGTTCACAATCTGCGCCAAGGGTACACGTAGTAGGTACAATATTAAAGTAAAACTGCTGAAACACTAGTTAAAAGTTCACAATCTGCGCCAAGGGTACACGTAGTAGGTACAATATTAAAGTAAATTGCTGAAACACTAGTTAAAAGTTCACAATCTGCGCCAAGGGTACACGTAGTAGGTACAATATTAAAGTAAAACTGCTGAAACACTAGTTAAAAGTTCACAATCTGCGCCAGGGCTACACGTAGTAGGTACAAATTTATAGTAAAACTGCTGAAACCCTAGTTAAAAGTTCACAATCTGCGCCAAGGGCTACACGTAGTAGGTACAATATTAAAGTAAAACTGCTGAAACACTAGTTAAAAGTTCACAATCTGCGCCAAGGGCTACACGTAGTAGGTACAATATTAAAGTAAAACTGCTGAAACACTAGTTAAAAGTTCACAATCTGCGCCAAGGGCTACACGTAGTAGGTACAATATTAAAGTAAAACTGCTGAAACACTAGTTAAAAGTTCACAATCTGCGCCAAGGGCTACACGTAGTAGGTACAATATTAAAGTAAAACTGCTGAAACACTAGTTAAAAGTTCACAATCTGCGCCAAGGGCTACACGTAGTAGGTACAATATTAAAGTAAAACTGCTGAAACACTAGTTAAAAGTTCACAATCTGCGCCAAGGGCTACACGTAGTAGGTACAATATTAAAGTAAAACTGCTGAAACACTAGTTAAAAGTTCACAATCTGCGCCAAGGGCTACACGTAGTAGGTACAATATTAAAGTAAAACTGCTGAAACACTAGTTAAAAGTTCACAATCTGCGCCAAGGGCTACACGTAGTAGGTACAATATTAAAGTAAAACTGCTGAAACACTAGTTAAAAGTTCACAATCTGCGCCAAGGGCTACACGTAGTAGGTACAATATTAAAGTAAAACTGCTGAAACACTAGTTAAAAGTTCACAATCTGCGCCAAGGGCTACACGTAGTAGGTACAATATTAAAGTAAAACTGCTGAAACACTAGTTAAAAGTTCACAATCTGCGCCAAGGGCTACACGTAGTAGGTACAATATTAAAGTAAAACTGCTGAAACACTAGTTAAAAGTTCACAATCTGCGCCAAGGCTACACGTAGTAGGTACAATATTAAAGTAAAACTGCTGAAACACTAGTTAAAAGTTCACAATCTGCGCCAAGGCTACACGTAGTAGGTACAATATTAAAGTAAAACTGCTGAAACACTAGTTAAAAGTTCACAATCTGCGCCAGGGCTACACGTAGTAGGTACAAATTTATAGTAAAACTGCTGAAACCCTAGTTAAAAGTTCACAATCTGCGCCAAGGCTACACGTAGTAGGTACAAAATTAAAGTAAAACTGCTGAAACCCTAGTTAAAAGTTCACAATATGCGCCAGGGCTACACGTAGTAGGTACAAAATTAAAGTAAAACTGCTGAAACCCTAGTTAAAAGTTCACAATCTGCGCCAAGGCTACACGTAGTAGGTACAAAATTAAAGTAAAACTGCTGAAACCCTAGTTAAAAGTTCACAATCTGCGCCAAGGCTACACGTAGTAGGTACAAATTTATAGTAAAACTGCTGAAACCCTAGTTAAAAGTTCACAATCTGCGCCAAGGCTACACGTAGTAGGTACAAATTTATAGTAAAACTGCTGAAACCCTAGTTAAAAGTTCACAATCTGCGCCAAGGCTATACGTAGTAGGTACAAAAGTAAAGTAAAACTGCTGAAACCCTAGTTAAACGTTAACAATCTGCGCCAAGGCTATACGTAGTAGGTACAAAAGTAAAATAAAACTGCTGAAACTCTAGTTAAACGTTCACAATCTGCACCAAGGCTACACGTAGTAGGTACAAAAGTAAAGTAAAACTGCTGAAACTCTAGTTAAACGTTCACAATTTGCGCCAAGGCTACACGTAGTAGGTACAAAAGTAAAGTAAAACTGCTGAAACCCTAGTTAAACGTTCATAACCTGCGCCAAGGCTACACGTAGTAGGTACAAAAGTACAGTAAAACTGCTGAAACTCTAGTTAAACGTTCACAATTTGCACCAAGGCTATACGTAGTAGGTACAAAAGTAAAGTAAAACTGCTGAAACTCTAGTTAAACGTTCACAATCTGCACCAAGGCTACACGTAGTAGGTACAAAAGTAAAGTAAAACTGCTGAAACTCTAGTTAAACGTTCACAATTTGCACCAAGGCTATACGTAGTAGGTACAAAAGTAAAATAAAACTGCTGAAACCCTAGTTAAACGTTCATAACCTGCGCCAAGGCTACACGTAGTAGGTACAATATTAAAGTAAAACTGCTGAAACACTAGTTAAAAGTTCACAATCTGCGCCAAGGGTACACGTAGTAGGTACAAAAGTAAAATAAAACTGCTGAAACTCTAGTTAAACGTTCACAATCTGCACCAAGGCTACACGTAGTAGGTACAAAAGTAAAGTAAAACTGCTGAAACTCTAGTTAAACGTTCACAATTTGCACCAAGGCTATACGTAGTAGGTACAAAAGTAAAGTAAAACTGCTGAAACCCTAGTTAAACGTTCATAACCTGCGCCAAGGCTACACGTAGTAGGTACAATATTAAAGTAAAACTGCTGAAACTCTAGTTAAACGTTCACAATCTGCGCCAAGGCTATACGTAGTAGGTACAAAAGTAAAGTAAAACTGCTGAAACCCTAGTTAAACGTTCATAATCTGCGCCAAGGCTACACGTAGTAGGTACAATATTAAAGTAAAACTGCTGAAACTCTAGTTAAACGTTCACAATTTGCGCCAAGGCTATACGTAGTAGTTACAAAAGTAAAGTAAAACTGCTGAAACCCTAGTTAAACGTTCATAATCTGCACCAAGGCTATACGTAGTAGGTACAATATTAAAGTAAAACTGCTGAAACCCTAGTTACACGTTCACAATTTGCGCCAAGGCTATACGTAGTAGGTATAAAAGTAAAGTAAAACTGCTGAAACTCTAGTTAAACGTTCACAATTTGCGCCAAGGCTATACGTAGTAGTTACAAAAGTAAAGTAAAACTGCTGAAACTCTAGTTAAACGTTCACAATTTGCGCCAAGGCTATACGTAGTAGTTACAAAAGTAAAGTAAAACTGCTGAAACCCTAGTTAAACGTTCATAATCTGCACCAAGGCTATACGTAGTAGGTACAATATTAAAGTAAAACTGCTGAAACTCTAGTTAAACGTTCACAATTTGCGCCAAGGCTATACGTAGTAGTTACAAAAGTAAAGTAAAACTGCTGAAACCCTAGTTAAACGTTCATAATCTGCACCAAGGCTATACGTAGTAGGTACAATATTAAAGTAAAACTGCTGAAACTCTAGTTAAACGTTCACAATTTGCGCCAAGGCTATACGTAGTAGGTACAAAAGTAAAGTAAAACTGCTGAAACCGTAGTTAAACGTTCATAATCTGCGCCAAGGCTACACGTAGTAGGTACAATATTAAAGTAAAACTGCTGAAACTCTAGTTAAACGTTCACAATTTGCGCCAAGGCTATACGTAGTAGTTACAAAAGTAAAGTAAAACTGCTGAAACCCTAGTTAAACGTTCATAATCTGCACCAAGGCTATACGTAGTAGGTACAATATTAAAGTAAAACTGCTGAAACTCTAGTTAAACGTTCACAATTTGCGCCAAGGCTATACGTAGTAGGTATAAAAGTAAAGTAAATCTGCTGAAACTCTAGTTAAACGTTCACAATTTGCGCCAAGGCTATACGTAGTAGGTACAAAATTAAAGTAAAACTGCTGAAACTCTAGTTAAACGTTCACAATTTGCGCCAAGGCTATACGTAGTAGTTACAAAAGTAAAGTAAAACTGCTGAAACCCTAGTTAAACGTTCACAATTTGCGCCAAGGCTATACGTAGTAGGTTTAAAATTAAAGTAAAACTGCTGAAACTCTAGTTAAACGTTCACAATTTGCGCCAAGGCTATACGTAGTAGTTACAAAAGTAAAGTAAAACTGCTGAAACCCTAGTTAAACGTTCATAATCTGCACCAAGGCTATACGTAGTAGGTACAATATTAAAGTAAAACTGCTGAAACTCTAGTTAAACGTTCACAATTTGCGCCAAGGCTACACGTAGTAGGTACAAAAGTAAAGTAAAACTGCTGAAACTCTAGTTAAACGTTCACAATTTGCACCAAGGCTATACGTAGTAGGTACAAAAGTAAAGTAAAACTGCTGAAACCCTAGTTAAACGTTCATAACCTGCGCCAAGGCTACACGTAGTAGGTACAATATTAAAGTAAAACTGCTGAAACTCTAGTTAAACGTTCACAATCTGCGCCAAGGCTATAAGTAGTAGGTACAAAAGTAAAGTAAAACTGCTGAAACCCTAGTTAAACGTTCATAATCTGCGCCAAGGCTACACGTAGTAGGTACAATATTAAAGTAAAACTGCTGAAACTCTAGTTAAACGTTCACAATTTGCGCCAAGGCTATACGTAGTAGTTACAAAAGTAAAGTAAAACTGCTGAAACCCTAGTTAAACGTTCATAATCTGCACCAAGGCTATACGTAGTAGGTACAATATTAAAGTAAAACTGCTGAAACCCTAGTTACACGTTCACAATTTGCGCCAAGGCTATACGTAGTAGGTATAAAAGTAAAGTAAAACTGCTGAAACTCTAGTTAAACGTTCACAATTTGCGCCAAGGCTATACGTAGTAGTTACAAAAGTAAAGTAAAACTGCTGAAACTCTAGTTAAACGTTCACAATTTGCGCCAAGGCTATACGTAGTAGTTACAAAAGTAAAGTAAAACTGCTGAAACCCTAGTTAAACGTTCATAATCTGCACCAAGGCTATACGTAGTAGGTACAATATTAAAGTAAAACTGCTGAAACTCTAGTTAAACGTTCACAATTTGCGCCAAGGCTATACGTAGTAGTTACAAAAGTAAAGTAAAACTGCTGAAACCCTAGTTAAACGTTCATAATCTGCACCAAGGCTATACGTAGTAGGTACAATATTAAAGTAAAACTGCTGAAACTCTAGTTAAACGTTCACAATTTGCGCCAAGGCTATACGTAGTAGGTACAAAAGTAAAGTAAAACTGCTGAAACCCTAGTTAAACGTTCATAATCTGCGCCAAGGCTACACGTAGTAGGTACAATATTAAAGTAAAACTGCTGAAACTCTAGTTAAACGTTCACAATTTGCGCCAAGGCTATACGTAGTAGTTACAAAAGTAAAGTAAAACTGCTGAAACCCTAGTTAAAAGTTCATAATCTGCACCAAGGCTACACGTAGTAGGTACAATATTAAAGTAAAACTGCTGAAACACTAGTTAAACGTTCACAATATGCGCCAAGGCTATACGTAGTAGGTACAAAAGTAAAGTAAAACTGCTGAAACCCTAGTTAAACGTTCACAATCTGCGCCAAGGCTATACGTAGTAGGTACAAAAGTACAGTAAAACTGCTGAAACTCTAGTTAAACGTTCACAATCTGCGCCAAGGCTATACGTAGTAGGTACAAAAGTAAAGTAAAACTGCTGAAACACTAGTTAAAAGTTAACAATCTGCGCCAAGGCTATACGTAGTAGGTTTAAAATTAAAGTAAAACTGCTGAAACTCTAGTTAAACGTTCACAATTTGCGCCAAGGCTATACGTAGTAGGTATAAAAGTAAAGTAAAACTGCTGAAACTCTAGTTAAACGTTCACAATTTGCGCCAAGGCTATACGTAGTAGGTACAAAATTAAAGTAAAACTGCTGAAACTCTAGTTAAACGTTCACAATTTGCGCCAAGGCTATACGTAGTAGGTATAAAATTAAAGTAAAACTGCTGAAACTCTAGTTAAACGTTCACAATTTGCGCCAAGGCTATACGTAGTAGGTACAAAATTAAAGTAAAACTGCTGAAACTCTAGTTAAACGTTCACAATTTGCGCCAAGGCTATACGTAGTAGGTACAAAATTAAAGTAAAACTGCTGAAACTCTAGTTAAACGTTCACAATTTGCGCCAAGGCTATACGTAGTAGGTACAAAATTAAAGTAAAACTGCTGAAACTCTAGTTAAACGTTCACAATTTGCGCCAAGGCTATACGTAGTAGTTACAAAAGTAAAGTAAAACTGCTGAAACCCTAGTTAAACGTTCACAATTTGCGCCAAGGCTATACGTAGTAGGTACAAAATTAAAGTAAAACTGCTGAAACCCTAGTTAAACGTTCACAATCTGCGCCAAGGCTATACGTAGTAGGTACAAAAGTAAAGTAAAACTGCTGAAACTCTAGTTAAACGTTCATAATCTGCACCAAGGCTATACGTAGTAGGTACAATATTAAAGTAAAACTGCTGAAACTCTAGTTAAACGTTCACAATTTGCGCCAAGGCTATACGTAGTAGGTATAAAAGTAAAGTAAAACTGCTGAAACTCTAGTTAAACGTTCACAATTTGCGCCAAGGCTATACGTAGTAGGTACAAAATTAAAGTAAAACTGCTGAAACTCTAGTTAAACGTTCACAATTTGCGCCAAGGCTATACGTAGTAGGTATAAAAGTAAAGTAAAACTGCTGAAACTCTAGTTAAACGTTCACAATTTGCGCCAAGGCTATACGTAGTAGTTACAAAAGTAAAGTAAAACTGCTGAAACTCTAGTTAAACGTTCACAATTTGCGCCAAGGCTACACGTAGTAGGTACAATATTAAAGTAAAACTGCTGAAACCCTAGTTACACGTTCACAATCTGCACCAAGGCTAAAAATCTTTATTATCTTATAAATTAATCTCATTTGATACAATAATTTTCTTTATACTGTCAAAATTGTCTTTTCGAGCTATTATTAAACTTTTAAAATTTTTCAATTTCTCGTCCATAATAGACGTACTATCGGATTGTCCTCACTTGGAATAGCCAAAAGTAATTTTAAAAATTTGAAAATGTCAAAGCCTGTTTATTTTCTTTGTAATTGGCATTGTAAGCGATTGACCAGTCGTTCTCCATGATGAGGTTAGCAAGAAACATCCGGGTGGTCTCTGGTCCAGTTTTACACATTGATCGTTCCCGTGTCTTCTGTAGTTTGTGGACTGAGCGCGGTTGTCATACCGTGCCAGGCCACAGAGTAATTCCGTTCATCACGGCAACCCCGATTCCCTGAACCTACGAAAGTACATCCATAGTTAGATATTGCCAGTTTATATCTTCTGTGACCAGTTGAACAACGCCAGTTTATATCTTCTGTGACCATTTGAACAACGCCAGTTTATATCTTCTGTAACCAGTTGAACAACGCCAGTTTAGGCTACGGCCACACTTGGCGACCTGATCGCCGCGACCAGGTCGCCGCGACTATTTTTATTCGCGACCTAGTCGCGGGAGGTGCCACACTTAAAAGACCAACGACAAATTCAGTTGTCAGGATGGCTCCAATGAGTGAGGAGGACCTGTTGCTAGTTATTGCCGTGTGATCATATCTGAAAAAAATAGGAAACGCAGATTTAAAGTTCATCCCCTGAATGCAGTTCGTTTGAAACATGGTTAGTTTCATGTTTAGTCACATGCTAGTCAGTGATGAGTTAAATGTACCAGACAACAAACCATTGCCTAATTTGGAGAATTCAGTTTCCCTACCGTATGTTATTCTTGCCGATGAAGCATTTTCCATGAGCAAACATGTCCTAAGACCCTATGCTAGAAAAAATCTTAACGTAAAAATGAGTGTTCAATTATAGGCTGTCGAGGGGTCGTCGCTATGTTGAATGTGTCTTTGGTATACTTTCAAACAAGTGGAGAGTGTTCCATACACCTATTGCTTTGGATCCACTATATGTGGAACAACTTGTACTAGCTGCCTGTGTTTTACATAATTTTGTTTGGGTTAGAGATGGTTACCAGTTTGAGGATACTCTTGTCCTTTGGAAGACATTGCAGTCTTCAATGGAAGACATTGCAGTAGGCTACAGGTGGATCATGTTCTATTTCAAAAACAATCCGTGATACCTTTGTGGATTATTTTACATCTCCAGCAGGATGTTTATGATGGCAGTACAACATGATTTAAAAGAAAAATAACAGCATGTGAGAAAATAGATGTTTAAGAAAACATATTGCGTTTATTAAATTGTAATTAATGTTTATTCAAAATTGAGTTTATGCTGTTTGTTAGTTTAACTAATGTTCATGTATTGTTTAATAAATGTTTAATAAAATGTTTTGGTGTAAACAATTAAAAGTTTCTGTTAATTACATATACCAAAATGATATTGTAAGATTTAATAAAATTAGATATTAGTCAAATTTGAATCAATCATAATTTTCTTTATTACCTTTAGACTTAGAGTAAGCATTGGCATGAGTCAAATACAAATGAACTTATGAATAGATAGGTATGCCGTATAGTCATCAAATTTAATCTTAGGCTACCTTGTTTATTTTTTTTCAAATATCCGCTAATTTTATTTATAAATATATCTGTTTCAAACGGCACATTTCCCAACTGCGCAGGACAACTGTCGAAATAAAACTGAACAACATAAACCGTGCAGAAACTGGGTGTGTGGAGGAGCGACATGTCGCCGAGTGTGGCCGGTGCCGTACGATAACATGGGGAGCGTATCTGTCGCCGCGACCAGAAAACGCTCACGGACGCGTTCGTTTTGCTGTCGCTGGCGGTCGCGGGTCGCAGGTCGCTTGATGTGGCCATCTTCATTTAATTTAACGTTACCCATATTTTTCTTTTGTCGCGACGACCAGGTCGCCAAGTGTGGCCGTAGCCTTATATCTTCTGTGACCATTTGAACAACGCCAGTTTATATCTTCTGTGACCAGTTGAACAACGCCAGTTTACATCTTCTGTGATCAATAGAACTGTGCGATATATTTTATTTAAATTTTGAGAGTATTGTAGACAAATGGTACTGATCAATCTAGAGTAAATTAAAACTAATAATAAAAATAATATTTTTTAAGTGTAGGTATAACCAATTATTATTTTATAAATGACGTCTGTACGAATTTCTTGAATTTCTGTTGAAATTAATTTGGCCGAAAAAGTAGATTAATACCTACATACAATCTTTATTGATAAAGTTTACAATACATTAAGGAGTTATTCCCGGTTGTGCTCGGGACATGCAGCAAGAGTGCAGCTATTCGTGGCGACAGTGGCGGCGAAACGTTGAACAAAACTCCATCCAGCGCCGAGCTGACCCGGTCGGATGAACACCCTTAAACGTAATCATATTGCGCATTGGCTTTGTTTTTTTATATTTTGAATACATAGCCTATAGTTTGTATGATAGAACCTGTCTCCTGGACCCTCGGCTACCTGGGACTGGCCTGGGACAACCCCCAGCACTGGCAGCCGCCTGCGGCTGTTTCCTTAATGAGTCACTTACTGGCATCCCCACTAGGTGAACTAACTTTTTTTCCCGGATCACAAGTTTTGAATTTTTTCAAATATTTGAAAAGTACATAAAAAAATAAGATTAACGATATAAAACTCGATAAAAACTGAATAGTATTGAGGTGGTCTGTTTATTTGTATAGTAACAGTATAGTTGGTTTTGTGTAACGATATGACGATTAAATTACATTGGAATTGACAACAATTCTAATAAAATAATTTTTAAACTAAGCTTATAAAAGATTAGAGGTAACAATCCAGTTTCATGAGAAAATCTGTATTTTGCGGTATAACGGTACTACCACTTGGAACATTGGACTTTCGCAGCGGAAGTCTGACTCTTGGTAGCTAATCTATTTCTGAAAAATGCTTAATTAACTGCTTACGAGTTTCTAGGGGTGAGGGTAGTTTTCAGTTCAAAGTGAGTGTTTGAACGTCATTACCACCGAACGTGTCTGGGTGTATGGGTGGGCGGGTGGTTCGTTACCGCTTTATGTGTCTGCGTGTATGGGTGGGTGGGTGGGTCATTACTACCAAACGTGTCTGGGTGTATGGGTGGGCGGGTGGTTCGTTACCGCTTTATGTGTCTGCGTGTATGGGTAGGTGGGTGGGTCATTACCACTGTACGTGTCTTTGTGTATGGATGGGCGGGTTGGTAATTACTACCAAACGTGTCTGGGTGTATGGGTGGGCGGGTGGGTCATTACCACTGTACGTGTCTTTGTGTATTGATGGGCGGGTTGGTAATTACTACCAAACGTGTCTGGGTGTATGGGTGGGTGGGTGGGTCATTACCACTGTACGTGTCTTTGTGTATGGATGGGCGGGTTGGTAATTACTACCAAACGTGTCTGGGTGTATGGGTGGGCGGGTGGGTCATTACCACTGAACGTGTCTGGGTTCAAGGGTGGGCGGGGGTTCGTTACCACTGTATGCGTCTGCGTGTATGGATGGATGGGTTGGTCATTACCATTCACTTAGCCTTCTAAGTCATATATGTTCTAGGTTTCAAACTATTTCATGCCAAGACGTGTTCAGAGGCCACAGTGTCATCGTGGTAAATTAAATAGCCACTGTGTTTTCATTTAATTTTTTAGTTAGCGAATTTTTAAATTAAGCATTTCTTCAATTGAGCTTACTATTGCATATTTTTTGCTATTATCTTTTGTTATGTGACTATTTGTGTGTTAGTGTTTTTTGTTTACTTTTATTTTTGTGAGTATGCCTCCATCAAGTGAAAAGCGTTCTGGGACAACATACAATTCTCAGGCAAGATTATTGCATCTGTTTTTGCAATACTTCGAGCGGGAACGTGACAACAAGGGACCGTTATTAGATCTTAAAAAGGTGTCTGAAAGAGTGTCTGCAGCTTGCAATATTTCAAAATTTGCTTATGTAAGTTTGTATAGTATTCATTGTTATTATGTAAATATTGTGCCTATTATTGTGCCTTTGTCATTATTATTTAAGATAGCCTATGTAGTCTGTATTATGTGCTTTTGGATTATTTTGTTAAAGTTCATGTGAAAAGTGAAAGTTGTAAAATATTGATTGAATTATAAATATAATGTGCTTAAAAGTAGGAATAGTCTTATTTTTCAAATCCTTGTCAATTATTTAGTTTCACATTGGTAAAATGGCCTATGATATTAATGTTTACTCAATAACGCAGTGTTTGGCTTTATTATTTTAACTTAGTAAACTTGCTTTTACTGTATTTACTTCTCAGAAATATTTTAGCCACCATGAGTCAGACTTCCACTGCAAAAGTCCAATGTTCCAATTGTTGGTACCGTAGATTTTTGTCGTGAAACTCGATTGTTACTTCTAACCCATGTTACTCATAAGCTTATTTAAAAAATAATTTTATTAGAATTGTTGTCAATTCCAATGTAATTTAATCGTCATATCGTTACACAAAACCAACTATACTGTTACTGTACAAATAAACAGACCACCTCAATATTGTTCAATTTTTATCGAGTTTTATATAGTTAATCTTATTTTTTATGTACTTTTCAAATATTTGATAAAAATTCAAAAATTGTGATCCGGGAAAAAAGTTAGTTCACCTAGTGGGGATGCCAGTAAGTGACTCATTAAGGAAACAGCCGCAGGCGGCTGCCAGTGCTGGGGGGTGTCCCGGGCCAGTCCCAGGTAGCCGAGGGTCTAGGAGACAGGTTCTATCATACAAACTATAGTTTTGAAAAGTAGGTGAAAATAAAACAATTCAAATAAATATTTTCATATTTTTTCTATAAAACTAATTAGAAATTCGCAAAGCAATTCCAACAACAATTTCATTCATGAAAAAATGCAATTTGTTTGGAAAAATCCGTTTAAAAATAACTGTTTAATTTGTATACGCGTGATCGTATGTCCGGTTCGAAAATAACATTGTTCTTATGTAAATAAAGCTAACGTGGCCGACAGCCTCTACAGACTCTGAAATAGGCTTGCTTACTAAACTATCTTCTTTTTAGTACAATTAACTACTATTAAAATATTGAATTTATGGTTATAAATAGGTTCATCAACTACAAAACCCTATCGTCAATGGGGCATAGAGATTTAGAAAGGGCATCACACCGTTTAACGCAGATTTGCTTAGAGTAATCATTATTGTATCAATTAAGTACTGCACTGTATGGTGCTATATTGTAGTGGACAGTGTTGGGTCTGGCAAGCCGCGGCCATGAATGTGTGTTTCAGGAGGGGGGACATTCAATGAGCGTTGTGCCATGTTTTGGGCGGCCCGAAGGCCCCCACAAGGCAATTACTGAATTACATGGATCCCTCCCCCTCCTGTGACGTCACACTGGAACTCCAGTTTGGTGGAAAAGGAGAGAGAGCAGAGAAATGACTGTACAGTTAAACACGAGTTAGATTAATAGCGGTGAAGACCGTTCAAATTATCAACATGCAATTTCTTGGTAAGCTAATTGACTATTTCATTGATTGGAATAATTCAGTGTGATCTATTTTTATAGAACGATTCACTTGAAGTATGTACATAACATTGCATTTATATACAAGAGCGTTTTTAAATGAATATTTAGTTCCTAAAACTGTGAACAGGAACAAGGCATTTCAAGCATTCCCCGACCTAACTACAAATAAATTTAAATAAATGTCAATGCTGATAAAGTGCAACTTTGACCGGCTGATTTATGTGCATATTATAGATTATCCAAATTATATTGTTTATTACAGTAATTATATATTGTACTGTATTTGTGTATTGTATTGTATTTCAACTGTAGTTACTTTATTTCAGGTAAAACCAAGTAAACAGTCAACTTATATTTTTTTAACACCTTAAGTCAAAAATATAGTGACCTTGGTTAATATCACACAAAGCCAAAATAAAAATTTAAACTTTAATATACAATTAACGAAAACTGTTTAACTATCCTAAAACTAAACAATTAGGCCTACATTATATAAACCATTTCAGTATAATAATTCAATATTAGTCTACACTTGTAATAAAGAGTTAAAACTTTCTGTATTTCATAGAGTTATTTAAGCTAGTTCTAAAAAAGTAATGTCTACCAGTCTTCCATGGACCGGTTTTGTGTAGGCTATTTCTTCCTTAAGGTAGAACAACACCAATTTTATCCGTCTATTGTTACGAAAATGTTTTCGCCCACCGATCTTACCAGACATACCACTATAGGCCCAAGATAAGAGGTTAATTGAACAAATCAATAATAAGAAGTCATAGCCTACTAATGAGTGAAATGTTATCGTTTATGTGGTGATACGGGTAAAGCCAATACTCTGACATCACGTAGGCCTACAACATTTTTCATTACACTACCAACAGGTAGGCCTACTAAATTTTTCATTACACTACCAACAGGTAGGCCTATGCTTTTGGTAACGCTTTTTCCTTTACCAGTGACTCCACATTGATTATTTTCCTTTCATGCAGCTATTAAAATTGAACTTAAACTGTGTGTAGGCTTAAAGCTTGGGTGTAGTAAGCTACGTGAACAAATAATAACATAGGCAGGATGTTCTTTTTGCAACCATCGTTTTTTATTTTAATTCATTACTCATTAGAAAATATATTTAAGAAATTAATATTTTATCAATATAACATTACAGCACGTTCTGAGTATGTGTGTTACGGTTCATTGACACATAGACATAACCCTTTTGAAAATAATACAAGAGCAGGCAAACATAACCTCAAACCTACCAAACGAACAAAGCCAGAGGATATCTCGGTGACAGTGTCTCGTGCACAGAAATTATCTTACATCCAAACATCCAGTTGTTGATAAGATGAACGTGCCACCTCGACCTGACCCCCACAAGGACACAGGACGGCCTTCGACTGGCACGTCCCGGGTTCTAGCCGCTGCCACAGTGCCTCGTGCCTCGTGAATTAGCATGTGTCGACTCGGATATCGTATTATCTAGGAGAAATGGTTTGAGTACTTTGTTTTATGTATCTTACTTGCGTGTGAATCAATTTGGATCAGTTAGTTTTTCTCAATATAGGCTACATACTTACAGGCCTAGATTTACTGTATTAAATTATATAAAACTTAATAAATTTAGAAATTTAGAGTTTAAAATAACATTGAAGTTCTGTGTAATAACAGCTTATTTTATATTCTATTGTTTTATTTTATTGGCCTAAATAAGTTAGTTGGTGTCTATTTTTAAGATTGTTACTAAAGATTTTTACTTTTTGTTTGAACAAAAACTGTTAAAAAAATATCAAAAATGAAAGTTAAAAAAAGTGTCTAACAACAAAGAACAATAAGGCTATAGAGGCCTACTTAAAATAATGTTTACAAGAAGATAAGGAGGTTCTTTAGAAATCTTAAGAAGAGCTTTTATACAGAAATAGGAGAGACATTTTTGTGTTATATCAACCCGAAGGTATCGCGTTCTACTCCCTCACCGAGCAGTGACCGACAAGTCAAGAACCTGAACCATTCTTGCCGGCACGTACGTCTCATATAAAGCGGTTTATTGGAGTTCCCGGCCTCCTAGATCTCGTGATCGGTGTACCCGTTTCCGATAGTGTTGTTGAACCCACCCACCCCACGACATCTGTGTCATATTGTTAGTTTCATGTGCAAGCAAATATGGGGAGGTGACTATATCTTTTTGATTGCCATCAGTTTTAATTAGGTCTATATTTATAGTGATTAGAACTACTCAGATAATTTTGTCTTAACCCTCTGTACAAAAATGTTCCATTTTTCACTTAATATTTGAGAGAACTAATTTATTTAATTAAGCGTTCCTTAATGCCTTTTTAAAAAAGTCTTGACAATTTAAAGATAGACAAACAAACATAAATAAAGCAAGTGGAGTCTATTTTAAAAGTGCAGTACAATTATACCTAAAGTTCGTATGTTATTAATACCGCCACACGAGTGAATCAGTTGTTAACATTATAATTAATTAGTACAGCACATATATTCTTTCTTAAAGTTTTTGTTTATTTATTCGTTATTATTTTTACAATGGAGGATTTACAGTGATAGTGAGATGGTATTGCCCATATTGCTATGTCGCTGGGGTCGTTTACAAAACATCAGCTCGATAGGCCTACACATAATCTTCAATAAAAGACTGACGTAAAAAAAAATTGTAGATCATTCAAAAAAATGCCTACTTTGTATATTTCGGTTGCAAGATGTAAGTATGCCTACTTGTAGAACTTTCTGAACATTCCATTATTTAGCCTGTATAGCCTATGTTTAATTAGGCCTACTCATTCGAATTTGATTCTGGCTGTAGGCTATGATTGTCGACGATGTGGCCGACATAGAAGAATTATAAATAGAATGCAGATTAGTTGGTAACAAGCGCTACCCGACGTTTCACCGGTGCTGAGATGTGACATTCAGTGGCAAGCCTCCAGCTTAGGCCACGTAGTAGCGCCCGGATGCGGTTGTCACCGACACCGGCCGCCTGCAGAGGTAATCGCCAGCACTGTGACAAAACGTTTTGTCGGAAAATTAATAATTTTTACATTGTTTGAAAAAGGCGTTCGATGCTCGGTCCTCTTATACCGACATGGCGTCCTCTCAGTGGTTGCTATCGTCGTGGACTACTAGAAAAGTTTGGGGTGTCCATGTTGGATGGTAGTCAGTTTTCAGATGTGAAGAGAAGAGAACTGAGTGTCAGGCTTGTCAGTTAGCTGAAAATCAGACCAACACTGTGGTGCGGATTCCACGTAGAGCAGTAGGTCCCTTAAGGGTGTTCAGAATTTATTTTGAAAGCGGCTCAGCTCGGCTTTGGATGGAGGTTAGTTCAACGTTTCGACGCCACTGTCGCCACGAGTAGCAGAGTGAATGTCTTGCTGTTGGCATGGGAGAGTAACAGCACTCTTGATGCACTTCCGGAGCACAACCGGGCATAACTCCCTAATTTATTGTAAACTTTATCATTAAACATTAATCTACTTTTTCGGCCAAAGATACTTGTACTAATTTCAACTCGAAGTTCGTACAGACGTCATTTATCAAATAATAGTTGGTTACACTTAAAAAAATATCATTATTATTAGTTTTAATTTGCTCTAGGTTGGTTAGTAGCATTTGTCCGCTATAGTCTCAAAATTTGAATAAAATATATCACACGGCCAAATTAGCCACTTTAGGTAACCAAATTCAGTTAATTTTTTTAAAATTTTCCCTTAACACACTTATTACTTGTAACAAATCAAACAATTTTACTACAAACATTTCAAAAATAATTTTCGATCGAATACCCTTAATTGCCCTGGTTATTAATAAACAGTTATTTCTGAGGAACAGTCGACCTTAGTTCATCTACACTCGTTCGCCTCTCATATTCGCCCATAGCTTGATCGGTGTCTTAAAATGAATACTAGAGAATTACTTCTTAATTTTCAAAATATAATATTGATTTGTGATTAAATTTAAAATAGTGACATTTGGTTTATTAATTTATGACGTAATTTAGTGTATGATGAAAATACAAATTAACAATCTTAGTTGAATCAATTCAACCAAATGGGAATTTTTGCACGAACGCGCTAAACACTTTTAAGAGTCTGCAGAGGCTTAAATCTCATAAGAACAATGTTAATTGTGAATCTATATTTTACCATACACATACAGTGGCATTGACTCACCTGCCCACCCATACACATACAGTAGTATTGACACATCGGCCCACCCATAGACATACAGTGGTATTGACCCACCCGCCCACCCATACACATACAGTGGTATTGACCCACCCGTCCACCCATACACATACAGTGGTATTGACCCATCCGCCCACCCATACACATACAGTGGTATTGACCCACCCGTCCACCCATATACATACAGTGGTATTGATCCGCCCGCCCACCCATACACATACAGAGGTATTGATGCACCCGCCCACCCATACAGTACAGTGGCATTGACCCACCTGCCCGTCCATACATGTACAGTGGCACTGACCCACTCGCCCGCCCATACACGTACAGTGGCATTGACCCACCCATACACGTACAGTGGCATTACCCACCTGTCCGCCCATACAGTACAGTGGCATTAATATCACTGCACGTGTATGGGTGGATGGGTCAATATCACTGTACATGTATGGGTGGGCGGGTGTGACTAAAAGTTGTGTATGAGGTGTCATTGCGCATTGGGTTTGCTTTTTATATTTTGAATAAATAGGCTACGCCTAGTTTTGAAAAATAGGTGAAAATAAAACTTCAAACTAGATATATTTTATGATTTTTCTATAATGCCAATAAGGAATTCGGAAAGCAGTTCCAACGTGCAATTTCATTCTTGATCAAATGCAATTCATTTTGAAAAATCCGTTTAAAAATAACTCTTTGATTTGGATAAGCTTGGTCGTAGGTTCTGTTCAAAAATAACATAGTTCTTATGGGATTAAAACCTACATGGCCGACAGCTTCAATAGTCTGAAAAATCTAAAAAAAGAAAAAAAATGAAAAGGAAAACTAGACAAAACAAACAGTTTAAGAGGGCCCCTTAGTATTTTTGGGGATCGGACGTTTGGCACACATTTTTGGACCTTCTGCCCATGGCAGTTTTGGCACAATCATTAGAGCGGAATAAGTAGGGTCAACTCGCCTGCTTGGAAAAGGCAGGTTTGGCACAGTCGCTCGACCAGGTAGACGCCATCGAACGAGGGAAAACGGGAATTTTATTATTCCCGTCAACTCTGCGTGGCAGTCATTTGCCCGTGATATAACAAATTTTTAAATTTAAACCTCACTAGGTTAGGTTAGGTTAGGTTAGGTTAGGTTAGGTTAGGTTAGATCATGAACTATTTGGGTAGCATCCGTGTTCCAATTGGGTAGCATCCGTGATCTACTTGGGTAGCAGCCGTGATCTACTCGGGTAGCATCCGTGATCTACTTGGGTAGCAGCCGTGATCTACTCGGGTAGCATCCGTGATCTACCTGGGTAGCAGCTGTGATCTACCGCAGGTTAGGTTAGGTTAGGTTAGGTTAGTTGCTTACTTCAATAAACACCACAGCAGGAAATTTGCGGGGGCAAAAAAGTTCCCATTTTCCCGCATTCTGGCCACCTGGCTGCTACTACCTGGCCGGGCGGTGTGTGCCAATCGTGCCTTTCTGAAACTTACAGGTTGACCCTTCTTAATCCCCTCTAATGATTGTGCCAAAAGTGCCATTCCAAATCGGCCAAAAATGTGTGCCAAACGTTCTACGGCCGTATTTTTAGGAACATCCCCATTTTAAAATTCACTTTAGAAAAACCTTTCACAATTTGAATTGATGACGGTTTTATCAACAGAGCCTTCACGCAATATTCTTAGTCCTATTTTTGCTTATTTCTGTCCTACATTGGGTTTCCTGTGGCCGCATGGCAGTTACAGCAGTGTACATGTTTGTAAATCTGTAGCAACAATTACTACGTTTATTCTCGCGGGTTTGGAGGAGAATAAAGAAATGGACTGACAAGGTGCTAGCCCGGAGAACTAACTACAGTACTCGACACCCGTTCAGCGGACATGGATGCGACCTGATCCCTGTGAAACTACACAGTTCAACATTTAAATTTACACTCAATTGTCCAAGTTAACAAATAAATAGCCTATTTACAAACCATTCTGTTTAGTGTTAATTTTTATAATAGTGTTGTAAATGTAATTCCAATATTCGCCCATGGTATCACTTCTGTTTAGCCCACTGTACATGTTTGTTTGTTTCAGTGGAATGTATCAACGTAGTGGGTACGCCAACCCACCCCTCCAGCCCTACTTCCAGTCCGCCAGTCCCTCCAGCCCGCAGAGCATGTGGAATGCACAAGGGGGTACGTGTCATTTTGTTACTACTATATTTAGTTTATATGTTTGAGAAAAAGCACAATGATATAGAATTAACATCTGGTTTTTGATAAAACATAGAGTTGAAACTGGATCGATACGTGGTTCGCCAATTTTAGTAAAAGTACTTTTTAACACTCTAACCCCTTCACTTAACATTGTATTTGGTGTAGGAGATTACGATTAGCTTTACATTGCATTTCTTGGTCCAAAGTTGTAGTCTGTCGTATTTGGTTTAGGAGATTACGATTAGCTTTACATTACATTTCTTGGTCAAAAGTCTTGTAGTCTGTGGTATTTGGTGTAGGAGATTACGATTAGCTTTACATTACATTTCATGGTCAAAAGTCTTGTAGTCTGTGATATTTGGTGTAGGTGATTACGATTAGCTTTACATTACATTTCTTGGTCAAAAGTCTTGTAGTCTGTGGTATTTGGTGTAGGAGATTACGATTAGCTTTACATTACATTTCATGGTCAAAAGTCTTGTAGTCTGTGATATTTGGTGTAGGTGATTACGATTAGCTTTACATTACATTTCTTGGTCAAAAGTCTTGTAGTCTGTGGTATTTGGTGTAGGAGATTACGATTAGCTTTACATTACATTTCATGGTCAAAAGTCTTGTAGTCTGTGATATTTGGTGTAGGTGATTACGATTAGCTTTACATTACATTTCTTGGTCAAAAGTCTTGTAGTCTATGGTATTTGGTGTAGGAGATTACGATTAGCTTTACATTACATTTCATGGTCCAAAGTCTTGTAGTCTGTGGTATTTGGTGTAGGAGATTACGATTAACTTTACATTACATTTCTTGGTCAAAAGTCTTGTAGTCTGTGGTATTTGGTGTAGGAGATTACGATTAGCTTTTCATTACATTTCATGGTCCAAAGTCTTGTAGTCTGTGGTATTTGGTGTAGGAGATTACGATTAGCTTTACATTACATTTCTTGGTCCAAAGTCTTGTAGTCTGTGGTATTTGGTGTAGGAGATTACGATTAGCTTTACATTACATTTCTTGGTCAAAAGTCTTGTAGTCTGTGGTATTTGGTGTAGGAGATTACGATTAGCTTTACATTACATTTCATGGTCAAAAGTCTTGTAGTCTGTGATATTTGGTGTAGGAGATTACGATTAGCTTTACATTACATTTCATGGTCAAAAGTCTTGTAGTCTGTGATATTTGGTGTAGGAGATTACGATTAGCTTTTCATTACATTTCTTGGTCCAAAGTCTTGTAGTCTGTGGTATTTTATGTAGGAGATTACGATTAGCTTTTCATTACATTTCTTATTCGCAAATTTTTGTACGAATCAAATCTGAAATTCAATTCCCAACGACATTGTCCGTCATTATTTATTTCGGCTTCCCACAATACCTTGTCCCGTTACTTTAATAATAAATTTTCTATAACTAAACTAGAGAGAAGGAAGAGAGATGGGTTGCATCTAGGACTAAGCTGAATGCTTATAGAGTTCTTATTTCTCCAGTTCGCCAAGCGGATGGCAGAGCCAGCACCTTGTGTGTCCATTTCTTATTCCCAGAAATCCTTAAGTACAAACGTAATAATTATTAATAAAGATTTACAATAGTTGTAATCTATTTATTACTAACTTCAAGGGAAATGTTCGCTGCGGCCTTGAGAAAGCAACCTCTGTTTCTGAACATCGAACGTGGACCCACGTGACATCACAGTCCTTGTTATTGAGGCTTGCCGGTCTTCCTAAAGAACAGGGAACAATAACACTGAGTACAGGGAAATTCATTTTTTTGTTGTTGTAAAATTGTACTAATCCTCGCGTAAAAATTAAACCTCGCGTAGCGGGCTTAGGACGAATTTTAAATGCAAAAACTGTTCTCTTTTGAGCAGATTTGATTTTGTTCGTTATTTTCAGTGTTTATAAGAGCGTTCTAAATTATCTATTCGTTCTAACAATTGAAATTCGCCATCGACATTAAATATTTACGTGGTACATTCAAGTTTAGGGCCCCATTTACAAAAGAGATAACTTTCTAAGTATCTGCCCTAACTTAACCTAAGTTTATTGTCACAATAAAACCTGCAAACGTACAATAGCTTGAATAGAACTTAATTTTCTGTAATTATAGTACTAAAATACAATGGTTAAAGTGGTAAGACAGCTCGGTATCATGTTAAAGTGGTAAGACAGCTCGGTATCATGTTAAAGTGGTAAGACAGCTCGGTATCATGTTAAAGTGGTAAGACAGCTCGGTATCATGTTAAAGTGGTAAGACAGCTCGGTATCATGTTAAAGTGGTAAGACAGCTCGGTATCATGTTAAAGTGGTAAGACAGCTCGGTATCATGTTAAAGTGGTAAGACAGCTCGGTATCATGTTAAAGTGGCAAGACAGCTCGGTATCATGTTAAAGTGGTAAGACAGCTCGGTATCATGTTAAAGTGGTAAGACAGCTCGGTATCATGTTAAAGTGGTAAGACAGCTCGGTATCATGTTAAAGTGGTAAGACAGCTCGGTATCATGTTAAAGTGGTAAGACAGCTCGGTATCATGTTAAAGTGGTAAGACAGCTCGGTATCATGTTAAACATTTTGTAGGTATGTACGGGAATTAGGAATATAAATCCTCTTCATTCCTTGCCTTTAACATTTTCAATTATTTATTTATAGCCTATATATTTTAATATATGGACAGTAATAAAATTGTATAACATTTGTATTCTTAAATGGTTTGATTGTTTCCTCTGTTTCATGAAAACATTAAAATCAATTTAGCACTCTTCAAGATGAAATTTAAAATGTTGTACATATATAATTATGTACTACTTATGTACTTATGAACTACGATGAGTCAAGATCGCTCACTATAGAGTAAACAGTGTGCTTAATGGCGTGTTAAAGTACACGGTACTTGTGTGTTACGTAAGAGTGCCATGACTACATTCAGGACACAGTTCTCATTGGCTAGGTTAGGTTCAGAGAGCTATCAGCAGTGTACACAGTGTGCTTAATGGCCTCTCAAATGGCGTGTTAAAGTACACGGTACTTGTGTGTTACGTAAGAGTGCCATGACTACATTCAGGACACAGTTCTCATTGGCTAGGTTAGGTTCAGAGAGCTATCAGCAGTGTACACAGTGTGCTTAATGTCTTCTCAAATGGCGTGTTATAGTACATGGTACGTGTGTGTTACGTAAGAGTGCCAAGACTACATTCAGGACACAGTTCTCATAGGCTAGGTTGGGTCCAGAGAGCTAGCAGCGGTGAACACAGTGTGCTTAATGGCTTTTCAAATGGCGTTTTAATGACGTGTAAACTCACGTCTTCTGTAAACCTCTGGAAGTAGAGAGGCAAGAGTTGTCTTATGTTGCCTTACCAAACATTCCTGTCGACATTTTAAATTTAATTTAAGGCGTTTAAAATAGTTACAAGAAGATGGTATTTTCCCTTAACTACAGTATATAAATTTAGACAAAGCAATCAAGGAATGTGAAAACAAAACAAAAAATAGAAAATAATGTGGATAAATCCATCGTACTATGTAGAACCAACATTAATGACAATTGTTTAGCTGTTGCTAGTGATCTTGCAGTTTTTAACTCGAAAAATCTCATCTGTTAAAATACAAATTGATGTCATGAAAGAAGTAGCAGAAAACATATTTTGTTCCAAAAACAAAATACATGGTTTGCCTCAAATTAGTTCCTACGCCCCTGATCTCAAAATACATGGTTTGCCTCAAATTAGTTCCTACGCCCCTGATCTCAAAATACATGGTTTGCCTCAAATTAGTTCCTACGCCCTGACCTCAAAATACATGGTTTGCCTCAAATTAGTTCCTACGCCCCTGATCTCAAAATACATGGTTTGCCTCAAATTAGTTCCCACGCCCCTGATCTCAAAATACATGGTTTGCCTCAAATTAGTTCCTACGCCCCTGATCTCAAAATACATGGTTTGCCTCAAATTAGTTCCCACGCCCCTGATCTCAAAATACATGGTTTGCCTCAAATTAGTTCCCACGCCCCTGATCTCAAAATACATGGTTTGCCTCAAATTAGTTCCTACGCCCTGACCTCAAAATACATGGTTTGCCTCAAATTAGTTCCTACGCCCTGACCTCAAAATACATGGTTTGCCTCAAATTAGTTCCCACGCCCCTGATCTCAAAATACATGGTTTGCCTCAAATTAGTTCCTACGCCCCTGATCTCAAAATACATGGTTTGCCTCAAATTAGTTCCTACGCCCCTGATCTCAAAATACGGGAAAGGAAGAAGAGTTCTTCAATTAAAATATGTCAATGAATTCATACAATTATTCAAATCAAGATTTTATATTTATTTAAAGAATACATTCAAAGAGAGAATAAAGATTTATCAGAAACATATACCTTACTGATTTTCATTTTCATCGACTAAAAAATACTAAGCAAATTGAAAACATGTTGACATAATGAAATTACCCTCTGATTTAATAGAACCAAGATTTAAATTCTTGCAAATAATAATAATGGAACCAATCACTCCGATCAACAAAGCAAAGTAGAATTTTATTAAAATCGAAGTAGGATTGGAGCAATAAAAAAAGGTCTAAAAGCAGGTATATCACAAAAACTGATATTTCAAACAGAAACACATTCAGACGAAAGGTTTTGATAGGGAAGTTGGACAGAAGGCAACAGGGAAATGACCAGGATAACTTGGTATAGTGAAAGTAAGCTCATTCCGAAAGAATTATATTGTACTTCATGTGGTCCATTGAAGCACATGCGTCAATAATAATTGTCAAAAAGGGCAAATAAATGTTAATAAACACAATTAATTATCAAAGTTGGGGTTAGCCTGCTAGACTATTCCCAAGGCTTATAGGATGGGTTTGTAATGCTACTAAAGAATTGCCCAACATTCTTGGAGGAGATTTGTAGAATTGGATTTCAAGATATTGGAAGAAATGATTCTCTGTTACACACAGTAACAATAAATGGTTCCAAAGTAATTAAGCGTTGCGGTGCGTTGAAATTATAATAAAAATGAAAAAAAGTTTGAGAAGAACTGAATTGTGTGTATTAGACATGGGTAAGAAAATTACAACACAATATTTGGTTTGTTTACATTTTAACAGAATCAGACAAACATGTGTTATTTAAAAAATAAATTAAAATCATAACTCACATGTTGAGATAGTAAACATAAAACACAAAGAATTGGCACAAACTTTCCCCCATATCAAACACTAAAAAAAAAAAAATAAATAAATAAATAAAAACTGGTAATTACCAGTTTGATTCCCAAATAGATTGTTTTGCCATAGTTAAAAAACTAGTCAAGTTAGATACATGCGGTTTTCATTAAAATATTTTAAATTGTAATTCTCGTCTTTCCTGAAAATTTAATCAAAATCGTTAGAGTGGTTTTTGAGAAAATTACATTTTTGTATGTTTTTGCTTGTAAAAATTAAAAAATCTAAAATTTCAAAAAAGTGAAAAAATGGTCTGGAGATATTTGCTAAATAAACCTGAATACTAAATTTCATAACAATTGGTCTCCAGCGAACTGCACATACACACAGACGGACATACACCAAACATTCTTTTCGCAAAAACCAGTATTTTGGGTTCTGGGGTCCTTTAGTGGATTTTTAGACCAACTTGTGAAAAAACTTTTGTTGGACGATCACAATACTTTCTCTATGCTAACGCATGTGGGAGAAAGTAAAAACAATTGTATGATCGTATCAACAAAATAACTTTTGTTTGCGTTAGAAACATAAACCATCTTGAAAAGACTCAAATGCGTTTCATAATCCACATTAAATAGTCCTTTCAACTTTTAACACCTCTTGCCCAGGTATTTGAAGGCAATATGGAGGTTTTATATGAAAGGAATTCTCACTATGATTTACATTTGGCATTTACCTTCAGTGGTACTGGAGGAATATGTTGTGGTCAGACTTGCAAGTGGTCTACCTCAAGTGTCTTGAACCATTTCAGTTAGTAACAAAAATTACGTGCATAATGCACACTTTTCTTATCTTCCTCATATTTTCCTTAAAATATTTATCATCGAATTACTGATTGAATAATCTAATAATATACAGTAGCTAGTTGGTTTTAAGCGTTGAGTATAGAAACAAGAAGTCTGTCCGCTCATTGGGGGTCCCGTAAAGCCAGTTTTCATACTCAGTAAAATTAGCTCATTTCTATTCCCACAGGTAGCGCAAGTGGTCCTCTCTGTCCACTGTACGTGTATGGGTGGGCGGGTGGGTCAATACCACTGTACGTGTATGGGTGGGCGGGTGGGTCAATGCCACTGTACGTGTATGGGTGGGCGGGCGGGTCAATACCACTGTACGTGTATGGGTACACGGCGGGCGGGTGGTTTAGAAATGTTTGACTTTATGAAAATGTTCGACTATTCACACACACGCACGCACGCTCTCTCTCTCTCTCTCTCTCTCTCTCTCTCTCTCTCTCTCTCTCTCTCTCTCTCTCTCTCTCTCTCTCTCTCTCTCTCTCTCTCTCTCTCTCTCTCTCCCTCTCTCTCCCTCTCTCTCTCCCTCCCTCTCTCCCTCCCTCTCCCCCTCCCCCTCTCCCTCTCCCTCCATACGGTACGGCCAAACAATCATATCTGAGCACTTATTTGAAACCAATCACCGTTAGATAGCAGCACTGATGCATATATGGTAAATGTTTGCCTTGAACTGTCTGTTTGTTTCTATAATCAGTGATTTAAGTAGTGTAAAATAACGTGTTTCAGTAGAAGATTTTGTGTGTCCTGATTTTAATTTGTCCCTTGCCAGGATCTGAAGACTACTCGCCGCCCACGAAGTACTCAAGTCCCACAAGCGGCGGGGGTGGATCCAGTGGACTACCGGCCTTCCCGCAACGCTTCCCCTATAGCCGGCAATCCAGCGGGTACCCTGGCTCTGGTGCTACGAGTTATCTGGGCTCTCCCAACACTCCCCAGTGGGCGCCCGGGAACCAGTACACCCAGGACGACCAGTATGCCGGGGGCACTACTCGCCCCAGAGCGTCTCTGACGCCCTCCCACGGCTACAGCGCCGCATCTCAGCTCAGTGCAAGTGAGTAGCTAATTTTGATTTTCGCATGGTTTTACTTATTTTTATGTCTGATTTGATACGGATGTTCCCATGAACTGCGCATGTCCACGCAGTGACTCAGGAGTTGTCTAAGGGTATATGTTCAGTCACACTGTGACATTGAATATTCACACCATACTGCAGTATAATTTATGGATGACTTTGGTTCAAGGACAGGTGTAGTTATTGACATGAAAGAAAACATCCTCCTTTAAGAAGACTAGTTACAGTATCGTTTTTAGCTAAACATTGTCTATATTAACGCCTTTCCTTAAAAACTACAAACGCCGTCAGAACATGGATGCCAAAGTGCGATATGTATGTTTTAATGCTGCAACTACACATAAACTAACTCACGCTGTTTTCTGAAGTTTCTGTTCATTCTGAACATCGCACGAATAGACCTCTATACCGTTCTTGCGTCAGAAGTACCTGTGCCAGGCAATTAATGCACAGTTTCACGTATATTATGAGCAATCTTTGTGCAGTTATCCTTGGTTGCAACATTGTTGATTAGAGTATTTGTAGAGGTTCTGTAAAGCTGCAATTAATTAATTACCATCGAAAAAGTTTCAATTCGTTAACAGTTTAGATTACAAAACACTAATACGCTTACCACTATAGGCAGACTACAGTAATACTTTGGTTAGAATGGTAGGTAACGAAATATTTGTGGAAAGGCCATTATTTGTACAGGCTTGTCGGACCATGATAGTTATCATGATCACTGCAGGTATATTAGGCTACTTAATTATTTCATCATTTTTAAGAGCTAAAGAAATTGCTTTATATTGGAATACACTTTTTTGTAAACATAGTATATCTTCATTAGGTAAATCTTGAATAGGGAATTAAAGACAATAATTAACTGTTTATAGTATTGATAAAATTTACTAAAAATTATTTGAAGAAACTTTCCCATACACGTAAAAATCCCTGTAAATAGACTACTTAACGAATAATTGAAAGTTATTGATAATGCTGGGAAATTTCAAACGTTTTGATAACGTTTGATCGCTGAAGAACGTTCAGATCAGTTGCTACAATTTAGTGTTTCTAGAAGCTCACTACAATAGAGAGTTTCTAGGTAAGATTATCAGGGAAAACCCCATCTTTTACACGCATCTCTTACTTACAAATAAAACGTGAGTTCTCGTATCACTTATTTACGAATGTGACGTGAATTCATGTCACTTATTTACAGACTTAACGTGAGTTCTCATGTCACTTATTTACGAATGAAAGGTTAGTTCTCATGTCACTTATTTGCGAACAAAACTTGAGTTCTAATGTCACATATTTGCGAACTTAACGTGAGTTCTCATGTCACTTATTTTCGAACAAAACGTGAGTTCTCATGTCACTTATATACGAACAAAATGTGAGTTCTCATGTCACCTATTTACGAACTAAACATTAGTCCTCATGTTACTTATTTACGAACAAAACGTGAGTTCTCATGTCACTTATTTGCGAACAAAACGTGAGTTCTCATGTCACTTATTTGCGAACAAAACGTGAGTTCTCATGTTAATTATTTTCGAACAAAACGTGAGTTCTTATGTCACTTATATACGAACAAAACGTGAGTTCTCATGTTAATTATTTTCGAACAAAATGTGAGTTCTTATGTCACTTATATACGAACAAAACGTGAGTTCTCATGTCACCTATTTACGAACTAAACATTAGTCCTCATGTTACTTATTTACGAATGAAATGTTAGTCCTTATGGCAATTATTTGCGGATTAAACGTGAGTTCTTATGTCACTTATTTACGAACTAAACATTAGTCCTCATGTTACTTATTTACGAACAAAACGTGAGTTCTCATGTCACTTATTTGCGAACAAAACGTGAGTTCTCATGTCACTTATTTGCGAACAAAACGTGAGTTCTCATGTTAATTATTTTCGAACAAAACGTGAGTTCTTATGTCACTTATATACGAACAAAACGTGAGTTCTCATGTTAATTATTTTCGAACAAAATGTGAGTTCTTATGTCACTTATATACGAACAAAACGTGAGTTCTCATGTCACCTATTTACGAACTAAACATTAGTCCTCATGTTACTTATTTACGAATGAAACGTTAGTTCTTATGGCAATTATTTGCGGACTAAACGTGAGTTCTCATGTCACTTTTTTACGAACAAAACGTGAGTTCTCATGTCACTTATTTGCGAACAAAACGTGAGTTCTCGTGTACTTATTTACGAAAAAACGTGAGTTCTCTTGTCACTTATTTGCGGACCTCACGTGTGTTCTCATGTCACATATTTACGAATAAAACGTTATTTCTCGTGTCACTTATTTACGAACAAAACGTGAGTTCTCGTGTCACATATTTACGAACAAAACGTGAGTTCTCGTGTCACATATTTACGAAAAAACGTGAGTTCTCTTGTCACTTATTTGCGGACCTCACGTGTGTTCTCATGTCACATATTTACGAATAAAACGTTATTTCTCGTGTCACTTATTTACGAACAAAACGTGAGTTCTCGTGTCACATATTTACGAACAAAACGTAAGTTCTCTTGTCACTTATTTGCGGACTTCACGTGTGTTCTCATGTCATGTATTTACGAACAAACCGTGATTTCTCATGTCACTTATTTACGAACAAAACGTGAGTTCTCATATCAATTATTTACGAACAAAACGTGATATCTTGTGTCACTTATTTAAGAACAAAAAGTGATTTCTTGTGTCACTTTTTTACGAACAAAACGTGAGTTCTCTTGTCACTTATTTGCGGACTTCTCGTGTGTTCTCATGTAACATATTTACGAACAAACCGTGATTTCTCATGCCACTTATTTACGAACAAAACTTTAGTTCTCGTGTCACTTATTTACGAACAAAACGTGAGTTCTCAAATCACTTATTTACGAACAAAACGTGAGTTCTCATGTCACTTATTTACGAAAAAAATGCGAGTTCTCGTGTTACTTATTTACGAACAAAACGCGAGTTCTCATGTCACTTATTTACGAAAAACGTGAGTTCTCATGTCAATTACAGTATTTACGAACAAAATGGGATTTCTTTTATCATTTATCTGCTGACTGAGTTCTCATGTCACTTATTTACAAACAAAACATGAGTTCCTATGATTCATTTTTATGAATGAAACGTGACTTCTTATCTCACTTATTTATGAACGAAACAATGGTTTTTATGTAACTATTTACGAGCGAAACGTGAGTTTCATTTGTAAGTCACTTATTTACAAATGAAACTTGAGTGCTTATGTCGGCTATTTACGAATGAACATGTGAATGAAACATGAGTTTTCACGTCACTTATTTAGGAATGTTAGTTTTTAAGATTTTTTGCATCTAAATTATGTACCTCTCACCAATTATCAGGTTGCGTCATTCTTGTAGTGATTATAACATAAGAAAATACAAAAAATATATGAAAATTATAGGAAAACCAAGACAATATTACAGAGAGCACGTCACTGCTGTTTTCTAACCTTGATTATATTATATTTGACCTTGCACTGTAGAGATACATACTCTCCTGGCAACATAACTATTTAAGCTTCGAAATATTCGGTGTTGGATTTCAACTTTATACTAATTGGACAATAATTTCATCTTTCACGCTATTTTCACATTTGTGTTACATAACATAAATAACTCGGTTTCACGTTCCACCCGGCCGCCGACCTCACAGTCGTAAATGTCCGCCAGAAATGCTCGATCCCTGGACCCTTTGGATTTACGAGTTTGTTTAGGCCCAACCTCTTAACGACCCCAATTTTTATATCATAAAGATCTCCTTGTTTAGACATTTTACAACCCCTCGTCCACCTACAAAGAGGTTTTGGGGCGATATATTTTTTTGTATATTTACTAAAACAACTCATATCTGTAAGTGTCGTAACTTTCTAGTGACGATCGTATGGAAATAACTGTCTCACGAAGTTATCATTTTAAATGCAGATTTTCAATTTTTAATTAAAATAAAAAATAGAATTTTAAGTTCATAAAAACCAACGGAATCTCTATAATTTTTATTTTGTCTGTTTAATGCAGACCTATTAATATTATTTTTGGTAACTAAGTTTTTATCGTATACGTCAGTTTAACGCTTTTATTTATGATTTTTTTATGCTTATTTTTAGTACTAATTTGTAAGGTGCAATTACACATTCCATTGTCTCAGGAGACCGTTTCCCAAATTGCCAAGCCACCTCTGGAAAGACGATAGCCGTATACCGTATAGTAGATATAGCCTACAATCTTACCGTCTGCAAGCTAAAACATGCTGTTCTATTTCAACTGGCGGTTTGTCTTCATTATTATATTCCGAATAAAAATAACTTTGGTACTGGCGGAACGGCCACGCGCCACTAGTCAATGACAAAACTCTGAGTTTAAATAAATTTGCTGTCAAACTTAAAATAAGTAAGCAATAATTTTCAAACTAATTGTATAGTGTTTAACATGTTTTATTATTTAAGAAAAAATTAAGCTGGTGAGTTTGTTTTAACGGATTTGCTTTTTATAGTGATATTTGTGTGTAAGAACACGTTTTTATGAGTGAAATTGCGCGTGAGACGTCTTTAACCTGTCACTGTAGCGAGAATAACAATAATAATATAATTTAATGTGGATGGATGACCGTTTGATTCATTGTGATTAGTTTGGCATTAGACTCATTTAATAATTCAAACAAATTAATGAGAAATTAATTTTGTTATAAACCCTTGCAAACTCGAAAACAACAAACGCTAGATAAATGTTTTTTGAACAATCATTAACTGTGTTATTTATGTATTACTAAAATAATAAATACAGTGGCACTCATCAAAGATGCAGAAAAATAATAGAGTTGATGAAGTAAACTCATAATTCGTTTACATCCAGGCTGTGTCGGACGCGTAGGGTGTAAAGTGTATAATCATAGAATAGAATAATATTTTATTCCATAAAATAACAAAACTGCTCAAGGGAAAGTGTAGACCGGATATTCAGCCCAAGCGTAAAATAATCTAAACAATAATAGATAGTGAATATTTCCAGATAAGAAATGTTTCTCCAGTAAGAAATAAGGTGAGTTAGTTGACTTTGAGGTGTGTTCGTGTTTAGTTCTTAATCGATTTAACAATGCTTGGTATAGTTTAATAACTAGTTTATTTGTATTACAGTACTTTAGTTTTAGTGATATTACAAGTTTTTTTATTTAGATGTGAAAATAATGACATAGGATTGTGTATATATAATTATAAGTGTTTAGTACAATTCTAATATTTAGCCCCTTTCAAATTTTACTTAATATTCTATTAGTAATTGACAAGAAGGCCTTGTATTTGCAGCTGACTGCTGAGCCAGTGACTGTACGGTGATATCACCGCCGCCTTGTTGACAATCTAGGATTGAAAACTACTAAAACTTTATTCCTGTTCAAGAAAGATTTATTTGATACTCATATAACAATATTAATTCAGGTTTAAAGAAATGTCGTCTAGCGTTTCTCGTTACTGAGTTTGCAAGGGTTTACAAAAAAATTAATTTCTCATTAACTTATTTTAATTATTAAATGAGTCTTATACCAAACTAATCACAATGAATCAAACTGTCATCCATTTACAATACATTACGTTATTATTAATGTTCTCGCTACAGTGAGATGTTAAATACGACTCATAAAACCTGCGCAATTTTACTCATAAAAACTTGTTTTTAAACACAAATCACTATAAAAGCAAATCAGTTCTAGAAAAGTAACTAGCATTTTTTCTTAAAGAATATAACATGGTCACTATACAATTAGTTTGAAAATTATTGCTTACTTATTTTAAGTTTGACAGTAAGTGTTTTTAATAAGTTTTTTTTTGACAGTAAGTTTGACAGTGGCTGTTCCGCCAGTACCAAAGTAATTTATTCGGACTATACAATGAGTTACAGTATTTTGAGCATTGAGTGATTATTAAATATCCAAATCTAGAGGCCCGCTAGTTGATATTTTAAGTTTGACAGTAAGCGTGGCCGTTCCGCTAATACCAACATAATTTTATTCGGACTATACAATGAGTTACAGTATTTTGAGCATTGTGTGATTATTAAATATCAAAATCTAGAGGCCCACTAGTTGATATTTTGAGTTTTTTAAATTTACAATTACTGTCTAGAAAGACATTTAAAGTTTCACACATTTAACTGTAAACAAATTATAAAAA
Organism: Stictocephala bisonia; assembly: GCA_035578905.1. NCBI lineage: Eukaryota > Metazoa > Arthropoda > Insecta > Hemiptera > Membracidae > Stictocephala > Stictocephala bisonia. Next base: position 147 of record JAQJVL010001263.1, on the reverse strand, counting down.
TATTTATCACTATAAAACATTGATTTATTATATAAAAATCAATAAGATACACTAAATTAGTTCTTCGCCTATCAAATGACACTTCAAGTGTTGTTATGCCATCATTATAACGTCCCCCCCGTGGTTTAGCTTTTTTTGAGGCGATAC